>BSBK01005636.1:0-370000 GCA_027943335.1 Chamaecyparis obtusa
TATATAATATATATTATATATATATATATATATATATATGAATATGTCTATATATGCATCTCTCTCCTCTCTCTCTCTCTCTCACACACACACACACACACACAGCCTAATTTATCTCTTTCACTCTCCCCCTCTCTTCTATCCCCCCCCCCTCTCTCTCACACAACTTGTTCCCTTTGTCTACCTCATCTACCTCCCCTCTTTCCTATCCTCCTAATCTATCCTCACTTAAATCATAAATGTTATTTAGGATTTGTCTTAGGGATAATTTTTTTTTAAAGATAAGCAAAATACGTATGGGTTCTATAAGACTATGAATTTGGTGTGCAATTTAAGTTCTTCAAAATGCGATCATGTTTTGAAGAGATTTTAGTTCTTCAAAACGCGATCAAATTTTGGAGAAATTTTAGTTCTTCAAAATCCAATTGGGCTTTGAAGAACTTAGGCTTGGTATTCACTAAGTTGTAACCCGATCAACTTATTTCAAATTTTAAATAACCCAATCGAGTTACTAATGATTTTGGGTTTTTTTTCACATGTGGCCACTTCTTTGACTAGTAACTTCATGAATTCACCCCCGATTGAGATCACTTCTACTATTGCTCTTGATGATGCTTGTATTCCTACAGCCTCAGATTCTTGTAATTCAATGCTACAATGTATTCTTTATCTTCTACACATAGTTCCATGGGATGACTTCTTGACAAACATTGTGGGTTTGTCTGTGGATTCCTAAATTGAATATTTGGGAGACATTATTGATGACATGCATCTTCTCTTCTCTTTGATGATCTTCTTTAGTTTTTGCGAGGGAAAACTCTAATCCTCCTCTTCATTCTCCACTTAATCATTCTTTTGATCTTGACATGATTTTGGATTCTTTAATACAATAGTTGGAAGAGGTATCTTTATCTTTAGAGGAGATATTTTGTGTCTTTGGAGATTGACATTCACGAGTCTCTTCCTTCACTTGATATGTCACATTTCTTGTTTCAAGTTGATCATGCTTATGTGTTGGAGAATCCTATTTAGTTTTCAAAGACAACATACATCTTAAGGTTTCTTCCTAAATATTGAG
Source organism: Chamaecyparis obtusa (assembly GCA_027943335.1). Taxonomy (NCBI): domain Eukaryota; kingdom Viridiplantae; phylum Streptophyta; class Pinopsida; order Cupressales; family Cupressaceae; genus Chamaecyparis; species Chamaecyparis obtusa. Next base: position 1,079 of record BSBK01005636.1, read on the forward strand.
GAGGCTTCTTTCATACATCTTTGGTTTTGTTTCTTCCTAAGGAGAGAAACATTGTTTAATTTTCATGGAGAATTTTCTACATTGAACCTGGAGAATCTACCATTGGTGTAACTTCTACATTAAGAGAGGGGGGGTTGGGGGGGGGGGGGTGTAATTTATCTATCTTCCTACTTCCTATTCAAAGAGGACAACATCATCATAATTCATTTGGATTCCACTTCCTAATTTATACCTAGAATGAGAAGCATTCCTGCATTTATACTTGGTCAATCTTCTTCCCAAGGGGAGAAATGTTGTTCACAAGCATTGGACTATGTTTTGCCTTCAAGAACTCACCATCCTTATAGGAGATTCCTCATTAGAGGGGTGATATCCTGTCTCCTTATTTCCTTTCTATGGGGGGATACTTGATTGCATATACATGATGTATGTAGTCCTAGGGGGGTCTTGAGCACCTCCATCCGTCCATCATGCATCTTGTACATTTCATCTCTCTTTGGAGGAGAGTTTTTTCCATGAGGTTTTCTTCCTTTCTCCTCTTTATGACATATTGCATTGCATTTTCTCTTACATATTGTACATGGGTACCTAACATGGCTTAGTAGTCGAGACCCATCTTACACTGTCATCCTAACATTGTGAGTTTAAGTGGATTCCCCAAGTTTCACTCAAGGGGGGGTGTTGGTGTAATTAAATATTCCTAATTACACTTTACTTAAGGTTACTTAAGATAATGCATACATAGTAGTTTGCATATGAGACACTTAGGAGTTTGCACCTATATTAGGACATGGTGTATGAGAAATTCTACTTTAGGTGATGATAGTTGTTATAACATTCCACTTTATGTGTGAGATCCACCTTTAGTGCACTTATAATATTATCATCCCCACATTGTTGCACATACTTCATTACGAAAATGGATGCTGATTCATCTTTGGTGGACATGTGATTCTACCTATTGTGGGTGATAGGTTATTTCTTTCTTATCTCCTAGTTATCATGCCTTTCCTATATAAGAAGACACATCTACAATGTAAATTATCTATTGAATCTAGTTGATTCATTATTGAACTCAATCAATTTATTGATCATACCATTTTTTATGTCTTATATGTGCTATGCATTGGGCTTCTAGATCTTGGAATATTGCCTTAGGCAAGTTCTTACAATAGTAAGTATGGCCAATCCTCAACAAATATAAAGAATTGGAGAATAGAAAAATTACATAGTAGAAGTGTACAACAAGAGGAATCAAGTTATATTTACACCTATAGAGATAGCATAAAATCATATGTTCAACTAGAACATAATCATATATTAGTAAAGAACTGTAAACATAGCACACTTCCAAAGTAATTTTTGTATTAAATCAGCAAATTTGGTTTCATAACATATTTAATTGTCCACATTATTCTTAGAGATAAGCATCATTAGCTATTATATTTAGTTTTCTATATTATTATTATTCTAAATTATCCATTGACACAATTACTAATTATTAATATTTGTTTTGTGTTGACAACCATTTTTGATAGATTGAATTGTAGAAATCCAACTGTGAGAAAACCATGGTAATGAAAGAATGGATTTAAAACTCTTTAATGTAAATCCCATCATTGTCTTCTATTAAAACACATTCAAAATTCTATTATACTTCACTAAACTATGATATATTACTAAAAAAACCTTTCTTACTCTTTCTCATTCAATCTTACTTTTGCAATATCATTGTTGGACACCCATATATCTAGCCACAAATTATCCTTCACAACAATGGTTGATATTTCTCATAAACCAAGGTTGAAATATAAGAAGTCCTTGTATAAACTAATAGAGTTACATTTATATGAGACCTTTATAGGGGTTCTTGTGGATATCATATACAAAGAACATGTTTGAACATACACCCACACACCCATAATATAGATTGATTACAACAACTTTGAGGCACTTAAAAAAATCCTATTATAATTGAGTCAAACAAACTATTTACCTCAATACCAGTGGGTTGGTAAGTATAAATTATATATCTAGAAAGATTTTCCAATTTTTTCAAAAAAGGACGGATAAGGGTTATCTAAGTAATATAATACATGATGAGTGCACATATCTCAATAAACCCTACTACATCACTAAGGAGGCCTTACAAGTAGTAATAGGGCTCGATTTTCAAGGATAATTCTCCCCAAAGAAGGCAATAAAAGATGACAAGGTCAATATTTATTGATTACTGCACATATGATGGAAGACATTTAAATTGATGAAAATTAACTTAACCTTGCAATGTGATACACTACCATGGGTATTGCTTATAATTTTAATACACTGATCGTCTAGATTTTATCAGGACAACATCAATATACATGACACATCAAAAGGTACTACCCATAAAGGAGATAGACCTTTGCGAGTTATTACATTAGTAACTCCTTGAGAACATCCAATACATAAAAAACACATACTACTTGTTTAGGTGTCACACCTTAATCACACGTTTCACATTTTATTTCATGAATTCATCATTTACTTTTAGAAGAAAAACATTAGCAAAAAATAAACAAGTAGCAACACAAATTAATGAGTACACAAAACACTTCAAGGATGCTACTTCCTTTACCATGATATTTTGGGGTTTCTTTAAGCACCACAACAACAAATTTAGAATAGGTGGCATATATCTTATGACATGATGTTAATATACATCAATTTTATTATCTTCTTAGTTGACAAAGACTATCCTCTCATGGAAGCAATTGAGCTATTTTTTTCCCAAATACCATTACTTCTACATGGAACTAGTGATGAGAAGATTGGCTAATATGTAACAACATTACTAAAGTTGCCAAAGGATCCCTCTATAAAAATATTCACTACTTATAGAGAATACATGGATAATTTGAGAAAGAAAAAAAAAACATAAATTATGTAAAAATACAAGGATAAAACTACATGTTAATTGTAAAACTCCAAGACCCTAATCTCTAAAGCAAGGAAAATTCACATCAAGGAGATCAAGAAGATTGTTAGTGGGCAGATAATGGAGGAGAGAAAAGGAAAGGAAGAACAAAAATGAAATTGCCTGTAACCCATTGCAAGTTAAAACATGATTGGAATAATCCAAGTAGAGTCCTTTCTTCAAATGAGTGTAAAAGGGAATAAAGGGGGTTAAAAAAGAAGGATATCTGGACTAAGTGGAAACAAAAGAAAAGGAATGAAAAATAGAAGAGAAACAAAAAGGGTAAATATATGTTAGAAAAATGGTGTCTCTATCTTGTAATAATAATAAGGTTATTGTTGATAAATGAACACGAGAGGTTGAAGGGGTATATTTTCTACCATATAGAAATGAAAGACATTATGAAATAACATGTGGAAAATTTGAAGTAGATGGAAGATGTTGCATTCAAAGCAAAATGTTGTGACTCCAATGGGATACATCACATTCATTAGGGCACTAATTTTGAATCCAATGGTATAATCAATAATAACATAAGTGAATATAATCGACTTTCAACATTTTGCACCAACATTCTAGAAGAGATTACAAATACTAGGATGAATGAGAAGAGGAAGAAATGTGTGATGACTCGCACATAATTTGAGTCTTAACTAAACAAAATCAATACTTTGTACCAATTTTATTTAGAAGGGCCCGCATTAACTAAAACCCTCAAAGGTTTGCATGGATCATATTGAGACAATTTTTATAAGAGGTCTCCACATATGATGAAATACACGACATGCATGATAAAATTATAGCACAACTAGATGCATTACATAATCAATGTTAACTACAAGACCAATTAGAGGTAATTAAAGCACATATCTTCATATAGCCTATATTATGTTTTGTTTGGCTTTTCAAAAGCTAAAAATATAATAATGAGTTTTTGTAGTAAGATGGAAAGGGTAAGAAGAAAAAACATTTGGTCAAATGAGATTGTTGTTGCATGGACAAATGTCATTGGGTACTAGGTCTTAAGGACTCAAGAAAACATGGCATTGCCCTCGTTGTAATATGAATCATCAAAGCTCTTGATGGAGAAGAGCCTTGGAAAGTGTTAGTCGTAATACTATATTGGTTGTTATCCCCAAGCATTCCAAATAACAGACATCACAACCTATAGGTATCTACTCATTAGCAATTGTGTTTTTAATCCCTACATGAATCAAATATTTATAAAAGAATTTTTTTTTTCCTATCAATAAACCCTTTACACTTCCATATTGAACTAGAACTAGTTAAATTAAAATACATTTTTAAACATACTCAAAACTTAGAAACATATTATTAATACCTATATAAGTCAAATATTTATAAACTATTATTTTTGTCCACAAAATCTTTACACCTCTATGTAAGAGAGATATTAAAAATATATACAAACAATTATTTTTGTACACAAAATCTTTACACCTCTATGTAAGAGAGATATTAAAAATATATACAAACAATTATTTTTGTCCACAAAATCTTTACACCTCCATACAGGACATCAAACATTTATTAACAAACTTTTTTATTAATAAACATTTATTAAGCCGAGAGGCTTCCTACAGTGCCATCATCAATAAACCCGTTACAGCACGCGTTGAGACGAGAAGTCCCTATTATTATGTATTGAATGTGGACACAGAATTATTCTCTGTGCAGGCAAAATGGCATAAACCGGCAGATTTAAAATACAGCGTGCGCCGATCTATACGAGTAATGCATTGAAATTTTATTATTTTATTTTGCTTTCAATGGGTTTAGCAGTAAAAAATTGAGTACAAATAACACCTGTTAAACAGCAGGCCGTTGAAATTTTAAAATCCGAGTACCGAGAATTCACGAAATCACAACCTTCCAAGCAACCAATTATATACCCACTGTGTATATATTCTTCAATTTGTTTTATGTTCACAACTTCCGAGCAAACGGCATATACTCATTAAGTATATATCCTCCAATTTGTTACACCTAATACCAAGATCGAACCGACATTACTGCTTGGGGAAACACGCAAAGTAAATGACGTTCATCCGCGTCTCCAACGAATAAAAAATAGATATTTCAAAATATTTGTACGTGTCAAGTCTGAGCAGGACAGCTGGTTCGCTTCCACTCCTATTATTCATAAAGATCAATTAAATGCTGAGATTGGAAGGTACCTATATAACACCGAGTACAACGTAAGAATTCCCTTTATGCTCAACCCAGAGATAAGCAAATGAAAATGGCCTACCTGAAACAACACCAATTGGAAGTATATTCAATGTGTATACTCTTGGTGACGCTTTTGTTTAGTTTTCATGGTGCATTTGCGGTGGAAGAGGAAACGATTGCAATTCATGGTGAGAGTCACAGACGCTTTTTTGGTGATAAACAAGTAAAAATGCTTTGGAAGAGTTAATGATAGAAGATATTTTGTTCTTATTAGGTGTGGGGTATTTGGAGTCGTCTGTGCCTGCCGCGGCGCCTGCTATTGTGGAGAACAACAGTTCGCTAGTATTAGCAGAGAGCCGGACTTATAGACGTGACCCACTTGATCATTTCAAGCGCTATAGAGGGGGCTGGAACCTTTCCAATGAGCATTATTGGGCTGTAAGTGTTGAAATTTTTCATACCCACTTGTTGGATTTAGCAAACATGCAATATTTTCATGTTTACACCTGTGTGTATGCACTTCTTGGTGTTGGGATTTTTGATGGATGATTAATTTGTATGGTATCCATTGTTAAAAGATGAAACTCATGTTTATACATACATGCCTGTTTTAAAATCTTGAATACCCACTTAAAAAATAGTTTAAAGTTGCACCTGTTTGTATCCATGCATTGTCTGTGCAAACGTGTATGTGGGTGCCTCTTTTTTCTGGAACTGATCGCTGAGCTATACATCGTGTATATGCATATGTCACTGTGTATGTGCCAGTTTGTTCTGGAAATGACATATGTACAACGTATATATCCCGTGTATTGATATCTTAAATACGCAATTGATAGGAGGAGCTTAAGGGCCACACACGAATATATATGCTTATAGATATGCAAATGCAGATTACACTATATATGTGCGCTTGTATGCGTGTGCGTGCGTGCTTATTTGCTTTGGGAAAAACAGATATAAAATGTGTATGTGCTTGGTCATAATTCTTTGTGTTGGAAATAACAGATATACAATGTGTATGTGTTTTTTCATACTTCTTTGTGTTGGAAATAACAGATATACAATGTGTATGTGTTTGTTCATACTTCTTTGCTTTGGAAATAATAGATATACAATGTTATACAACCATGATATTTATACAATTTCTATTTCTCTGTACCTGTAAGTTTTGAAATCGCTAGTAGCTATTTGTTAGAATTAGTGCAAACATTCGATATTTTCATATTTACACCTGTGTGTAGAATAGAATAGAAGAATCTTGACGTCCGATGAGGCCAAAGATAGCCTATGGGACACCCTGCTATGTTTACTTTCTTGAATTTTTGATCTTTTGCAATGAAGCTGAATGATGAGCTCCCTGTTTTCCCAACCTTTTCCTCTTCAAACGAATCTTGTAAAGAAGCAGCCATTAGTATATCCACCTATTTGGCCAGAATATCACTGTGAGCTTTGCAGTCTGGACGAAAGTGCATTTTTAATTCAACTGCCTAGTTGTGCAAAAGATACAAACACTTTCTTCCCAATTTTCTTTAGGCCTCTTCCATCTACCTCTTTCATCTAAGATGATGTGAGTTAGTACTTGGAGTTCTTATGTTGGATATTTTATGTGCATACAGCCCATTATTAGAAGACAAATTAAGGACACGTATTCACACAAATATGCTTTTTGAAAAATTCTAAGTACCCACTTAACAAGTTATATGCAAATGTGTATATATGTATGTATGTGCTTCTCTCTGGAACTGATAGATATACACTGTGTATATGCATATGCCTGTGTATGTCTGCCACTTTGTTTTGGAAATGATAGATATACACGTGTAAAATTGTGTATTGATATCTCAAAAATGCTTTTAACAGAAGTAGCTCAAATCTACACTTGTGTAATAAGCATCTAGATGTGCAAATGCAAATGATATCATTTGTATACTGTACAGAAATATTTGTATGTTTTGAAATCCCTAAATACCTACTTTTTATCAGAATAAACACACATAACCCTGTATTTGTTAGTCACTAGGAGATCAACCATCTTCCAATCTAGATCTTGTTGTGTTTACGTTAATAACCATATTTGTTTACTCCCTTAACGGCTTAACCTCACTTGAAATGTAGTACTGCAATTTAATGTCACGAGGAGAATTCAATTCAGTTTCAATTGCCTCAGATGCTCACTTTTTCCTGATTTCTTCTCCTCATTCAAATCAAGAACAACCTCCATTTCTTGTATAATAGCTGCACATCTTGGCCAAGGATTCTTCCAAGGTGTTAGTGGAGGTGATTTATAGCTTCTCTCATCCCCAGCAACAATAATTGCAAACTACGATCGATTGCCTCTGGATCTAGTGTGCCATGCTTCCAAGTGGGGTCCTTGTCAGTACTTCACTTATTGCGGATGCCATCTATATCCACAATGTTTAAAACTATAGGAAAAAGAAAAAAAAATCTTCAACTAAAAAACTTCAGCTCTTTAAAACAGAGGAAAATAAGAGAGATTTTTTTACCTGGGTCACTTGTATGGTGTTCTGGTGGTTCAGTTCAGAAAAAAGAAAAAATCAGACCCTAATTTTAGTGATTATTTCTTCCTGCTTGGCCTTGTAAAATCAAACAATAGACTCCATTTCTAATCTTTGAAACTGCTGTTTAGGCATTTTTATCAGTATATTTGTGGTGCTGATTTGAGACTATTCTTAGGTTCTGCTGCTTTATTCTGGGTGGGCAGTAGTCATACATACGTTTAGTTTTCTGCTGGGTGAATAATGTACATTTTTAATTTTTCTGCTTATTCTAAGCAGACAACAGTGATATATATATATAGTTTACTTTAGGTTAAATAGATGTAAAATTAATACATTGTTTTTTGTTTTTTGTTTTTTGATCACCCAAGTTGGAGTCTGTTGTATTGGAACTGCAGAAGCAAAAACTGAGAATATTAACAGATTTAGACACTAGTGTTATATAGCTCAGTTTTTATTGTTGTTGTTGTACTTGCAGAAGTTCATGTAATGCAGCTTAAGACACTGTAGCTGCAGGATTGGTTTAAGGCTGACAGTTAAATTTGGGTCAAACTGTGGGATCTCAAATTTGCATATCTTGTGTTGAATTTTAACATGGTATCAGAATGGAGAATCTAAAATCTTCCAGGTTTTTGTGGATAGAAACAACCACTACCTGTGAAAGGGGGTTGTCAAAGAGTTTTAGCCGGTGCATGGTTGAATCTAATTGGGCTTTGTGAGATGCACAAGCACTTGTGATAGATTGTTAAGTGTGACGCCTAGAATCTTCCAGTGCTTAGAAAGTTGTTTTTTTTGGGCATGGTGGAATTGGCGCTAGCTGGAACCCAATTTGTTGGATCTTAATAATACAGCTAGTATAACCTCTGGCCACATGAGCTGCCCTGACTCAAGCAGGAATTGAATCTGAGAATTCAAACCTTTGACCATTATTTGTGTCTTTCAATGGCTTAACCATCTGCCCTATGCAATGCCCCATGGGCTACTGGAAGGTTAATTTTAACTTGACACGGGTAGGTGATTTATTTTAGCGTGTGTGATGCCCAAGAGTTTTCAGTGATTGAAGAGATCTAAATTTATGAGAGGTTCTATGGTGGGAGGCCCTAGTTGCTCTAGTGAGTGGAGTGCTTATTTGCACTTTGAGTTTGCTCATTTGATTTACTTTTTCAGTTGAGTTGTTCACTTTCAGGACTTTCCAGCAATTCTAGACATGACTATTCTTAGTCTCAAAGAGTGTGACCACTTAGAGGGAGCTTCAAGTTTTGATTTTATTAGAAGTAGATGTTTTGGATCTTTGTGTAAATTGTGTTGACACTCAAATTGATCTTGCTTGGTTGAACATAACAAAGATGGCCAAGGAAAGCAAATCATTATTGGATTTTGGGAAGGATCATTTGAATCCTGACACTCTTAAAAGTAAATCATCAAAGGAGATGTCTGATGCCCTGACCACTCATTTTAAGAGTGTGAACATCTTTTGGACAGAGTAGCTGGATACACACATGCCCCTTCTCAGGGTTGCTGATCGTTGTATTCGATATGGATATGACTCAGATACACGCATCCACATGTGCCCAAAAAACACCAATTTTCCAGCTGTGTTGGATGCTATGTGATTTGATTTCCTTCCTAAATTTAAAAAACTTCATTCATGTAATTTTTTTTGTGAAATTTAATGTTTTAAGTTAAGATTATAATTGTTTATCCAGTTCTTTATATGTAAATTTTTAAATTTTAATAATTTAGATATTTTCTTTTTCAATTAATATTTAAGTTTTATTGTATATTATCTTAATTTATATTTAAATTAAAATACTGGTAATTAATCTATTTATAGGTCCTGGTTTGTATTATTTCTTGTATATTTTAAATTGTTAAATCAACTTATAATTATTAATGTAGCTATTATGTGTCTATGTTGCTTTTAAAGTAACAAAAATCTCTTTTAAAAACTTAGAAAACTGTACAATTTTTTTTTTTTTAATGAATGTCGTATCCAACCATATTCATATTTGGGTCTTCAAAATGGTTGTCTCCTTATCCGATATTGTATGGATATCCATGTACATGCAATTTTGCTTTTGGAAGATGTTGCTAAAGAATAAACTTAGTGCTACACACATATCAAATATCTTCTTATCATGTTACTAGGACATGGAATGTCTCCTTTCCAATGCTTTTTGGTAATGTTATTGAGCTAGATTATGTCTTGACTGTTGTTTTCTTCTAGTTTCTTGTGTGTTAAATCTATATTGTATTGCTGAGTTTGATTTTCAGCTTGTGATTATTGAAAATTACATCCCTAAACCTAGTCAAGTGTTGCCCAAAGGAGTTAAGATGGTGTCATCTACATGCTACTAATTTTTCCGGTCAATCAGGTTTGGTAAAATGCTATGATTGAGAATCATCATTACGTTCATGGAGATTGTTTCTTAACCTATTGTTGACCATTGATTAATTCCATGCGTAAAATTGGTGGGAATATTGAAAAGAAATAGGACATGTTTTGGCGAAGGTTTTTAAATTTCCTCAGAAAGAGGTAGTTGATCTTGATGAGACTTTATGCTAGTTGCTAGAACATGTTGTAAGAAATGAGGACTCTAGCTGAGGTTTATGTTTCATATTATCAGGTCACATATATTTTGACAAACCTAATCTTTGGGGAGGATTATAATGTCCCCATTTTTGGGACCTTTTCATTGTAGTTGGCACTAACCTTTTGGATAAGTGTCAACATTATCATAATATTTATTTGATGATTCCAATGAGCTCAGCTGGTTTAGAAAAGTCAAATGATGCTTTCAGATGTTATTTCTGACTTCTAGCTCGGGCTCCAACATCCTTGGAGGGAGCATCTATTTTAGTAAGTCACCCAATCAAGATCGTTCATCATCTTTTATCATCGAGATCGCTTGTGTTGTCAGATTTCGATTTTGGTGCTGTTGGGCCATTTTCGCAAGGTGTTCTATTGGTTATAATTTAATAATATTTACTAAGGTTGCTATTTTTATTGAAATTGTTTAATGGGCACCCTAGTGTTATAGCTTGTTGGAATCAGGATGAGAAATTTGAAGTCATGGGCACATGAAACATGGACCTTGTGTGTCAAAATATCATTATATTAATGAAAAGGTCTTTTCCGGAGCAACAAGGGAGTTTAAATTAATAAAATAGCATAAAGTTGCTTTTGGATGGAAAATGAAGTAGAAGAAAGAAATTTTTTCTCTCTAGGACTTCTCAGAGGTAGCCTAGGCCCCCTCCTAGATCTTTGTCTTACCCCTCTGTTTGTAGGTTCTTTGTTGGTGCTTGGACCTCTTAGGGGCGAAGAATTTTTTCTCTCTAGGACTTCTTAGAGGTGGTCCGGGGCCCCTCCTAGATCTTGGATCTCTTAGGGGCGGTGTGGTTCCCTATTGGATCCCACCCCGCTCTTGCTTTCGTTGGTTAGTTAGTTTGTTTGGTGGGTTAGTTTGTTTCTTGCTACTTCTACTCTGTTACCTCGGGCACTGTTTGGTCCCCTTGGTGTGGGCTGGTCAGCTGTTTTATTCTTGGCAGACCCTTTGACCCATTTTGTGGTCATTCGTTGGATATTAATAAATTATCTTATCCCATCTTATCTCAACATTGGAAAAGAAGGTTAGAAAAGGAGGGAAAGGGGAAAAGAGATTCATTCTTGACATTTGATTTTAATAAAACTTTTTCATGGAGAGCTTTAGCTTCTTGATTGAGCATCCCTAGGATGAAAACCCTAGTGGTTCTAATCTTTTGGACGAAAACCCAGATTGATCTAAACTATTTGGACAGAAACCCCGATTGTTTCTTGGTGAATTTATCCAGAGTTCATAGTTGCACACATTGATTGGTTTGTGTGTTTGATAATTCCATTGGCAGCAATTTTATTGCTAGGTTTGAAGATATTTTATCATTTCAGCTGCATATTCTTCCCTGAATGGTACGGCTGGGTATTAAGAGAATGGCGTTGGGTTTTGAAGGTTATATCATGGCTGTTTGATCATGTTTTATGCCCAGATTTGATATCCAGATCTATTCCAGGGGTTGAAAGTGAGAAACATGTGTTTTGGAGGGTGATATTATGGCTGTTATATCATATTTCCACCCCACATTGGAATCAACCCATTCCAGGAAATTGGTGCTTGAATTATGAAGTATTTTATGAAGAGTTTATGCATTCTATAGGTTCAGTTTTTGGTGCAGGTTTCATTTATAAGAATTATAAGAGAGTAATAAGGGTTAACTGCAGATATAACATTGATATAACTCAGAGTTATTCCTTGGATGAAATCAGCTATTATTGGAAGGTAGCGCTAGCATGGAGGAGTAATTGGTCGGCTGACCTATTATCTTGTTGTTGTAACTCAGAAATGCATATACAATAAAGTCCTCTTTCATCTATATTCTTATCTACAATTGGAGCGTTCAATTCTGGGTATGAGGAACATGCTTTGATAGTTAAATATTTAATTTGAATAGGATTTGTAATTGCTGTCACACTTATATCAGACCCTGATAAACATTGTAATTGTTAAAATTAAACCAGAATATAGCAGAATAAATGAGAGTGCAAAACAGAAAAACATCCTGGGAAAAACCCTCCTCACCGAGGGAAACAACCCAGCCCACAGAAATAGTATATCCTTTATTGAGATTCAACACCAATTACAATATCTTGCTCTTTATTGACGTCTCAGCTTGACAGTCAATAAGTCTACTAAAATCTTGATCACAAAGATGGCTCGATGATCATATACAATGATACAAAACAACTGAAATTAATCACAATACATAAATGAGATAGTCGCATGTAATATAGCTCACTCAAAGAGCGTAAATGAAAATGTCTGCTGAAATTCTGATGCACGGACTTTGATCATCCCTTTTGGAATCACTTCGCAGAGAAACAAGTACCAAAAATCTGATATTCTATCCTTTTTGTGCTTTTCTTTTGATCGCGCCCAGAATGAAAAATGGGGCTGCCAGTAATAATAACCCCGTATAAAATGAAGACTTACATTGAAAGTAAAAAGGTGCCTAGGAAGGTGACGCTTCACCTTACTTGGCGTTCCACCAAGTAAGCTGAAGCGCCATCATATCAGGCGTTACAAAGAAGGAGATGCAGATAATACTCAACGGTCATCATAAATAATACCAAGTGCCAATAAAAGATGAGACCGATAATAAAACTGGTTATACAAATGTTACGAAACAAATATGAAACCGACAATATCAATCGGTTCATACCGATAGCAAAATATATGATAATGCCAAACGTAAAGGAAACACGGCCCACAAGAACGTAGACCTATCGTTGGTGATTAAGCACTTGCTTAATCACCAATGACAGTGATACAATATTACATGAGTGTCAATGACAGCACAGATATGCGGACGAGCATCAACAATATGGCTCACCCAAAACTTCTCACATAAACAGATGTCGAAGGTAACAGCAAAATCAAAGTTGAAGTCTCTGTCACAGCTACTCAACTTCAACAGTAATCAGACTTGTTATGATGATAATAAAGACATTTGGTGTCTTTGAATGCAAAGCTAGTGGTTATGTTTCTTTCATATTGGCATATGTGAAATCCATCTTAAACAAGCATCAAAACCAAGTATTAAGCTCAGAAATCAGTATATGGTGACCTTGCATGACAAGTGTTTGACAAGATGTCAATACATAAGAACTGAGAAAATCAGGACAAAATTTAGCTGGGATCTTACACAGTACTAATATATGCTTGTCAGAAGTAGTTTAAAGTTTAAACATCCATTTCACGGACATTTATATGTGTGCGTCTATGCTTCTTACTTGTGGCAATATTCAATTTCAAAGTGTATGTGTATGGCTGTAACCTTTGATGCTTGTATATGCTTACACTGTGTGTGTGTGTTTAGTTATAAATTAAGATCAAAGTATGTTACCGTGATTTCATGAGGTGTTTAGGTGTAGTGATAACTAGGGCACCTAAATCATGATAATGGAATGAAGTAGCTCTAGTTGAGGCTGTCTCTGTCCTGCAATATATGATTGATGGGAGATGTAAAACAGCAAAAAGTCTCGTCCAAATCCAAAAAAAAATAGTAATTGTTTTTTGAGCATACATACATCTTGCAAACAATGATGTTAGAAGTCTATATTTGGCTGTGATTATTGTCAATACTAAGATATGCTTGTCAGAAGCAGTTTAAACATGCATTTTATGGACAATTTACATGTGTGTGTGTCTATGCTTCTTAGTTGTGGGCCTTGAGGTAATGGTGATAGATATTCAATTTCAAAGTATATGTGTATGGCTGTGAGCTTTAATGCTTTCATACTGATTTGTAATAGCTTAGACTGTAATAGGCATATATATATATGTGTGTGTGTGTGCAAATGATACGAGAGAGATTATTATATAATATGATATTTTTAGTGTGTAGCTGGACTGGGAAGGCCCTGTTTATTCCTCAGCCTGGTCACAAGGTAAAAAACTACGGTTTTATTTCTGAGCTTGGTCATGTGGTCATAAAACTAATGGTATAAAATTTGAACTATATAGAAAGGCGTTCAATGTTGATATGTTTATGTTAATGACTTTAAGCTATAAAATCGCCTATTCTCACTCTTTAGGAGTTCTTAAGTATGTGCTGTATTCAAATGTTTATTGTGTGTGTAGATTCAGCTGTGGAAATAGTGATGCATATTCAATCTGTTTATATGGCATGAGTAGTAGCTGTGCACATTTTGACACATATTCAGTCTGTGTATATTCATGGGTATGCAAAGAATGCTGATCAATTTTTATCTTCGGATTGTTTGCTGGGTATATGGTGTTCATTTGTTTATGATCGGCAAAGTAGTTTAAGTATGCATATATAGTTATGCTGAAGATTAATGCGTTTGTGTTACTTAGATGTGCAAATGTTGACATATATTCAATGTGTACAATGTAAATGCATGGGTCGATTATTAGAATGCTCACACACACACACACTACACACTTGAGCAGTTTGTCAGGCTACCAGGTGTTCTGTTGTTTGCAATTGGTCAAATAGTGTTTAAAAATGCATATACAGGTACAATGTGTATATTTAGTTGACTGTGCAAATGGTGACATATACTCAATCTATGTATTGATGAAGATATGTGGGCAGTCTGTTGGATTTACAGGAGCTCCATTGTTCGTGATTGCGGCTCTGTGGTTCATTGCCTTTGGATTTGTTTTGTTTGTGTTGCTCTGCAATCACTTTTGCTGTGGACGAAGGGTGAAGGTTAAACTTCACAACAAGACCTACACCATTTCACTTAGCCTCCTTGTAATTTTCACCTGCATAGGAATGTACGTATGTTCTACCTTCTTTTCAAAATGAAGAAATGAAAAATAAGATGTTTCACGATTACTATTTTCCAAGTTTGTCATAAGGTTTTATTTGAGAAATGTTTTGTCTTGGTCAGTGGAGAGGAAAAGAGTATACAAGCTTATTTTTTGCTTATTGTCTATCTTTTAGTAATTTCTGAATTTGAATCTTATACTCATATTTTGAATAAAATGTTGCTAAATTGATTTAGTGGATAAAATTGATAAGCACCACCAGTATTATCCTTCTGTATTTTTCTCAACTATTAGATGTTTGATTTATATATTTTACTTTCAACTGGAGGTAGCTGTGAATTAAGCTTAAAGTGTTTCCATCCATACAAGTTTCTCCTAGTCTGGAGTGATACTTTTTTTGGCTCTTAAATCTTTTCTTAGATCTTGGGCCCTTTTAGGCACTTAAATCTTTTCTTAGATCTTGTTGTGGACACAGGATCTACTAACTTTTACTAATTTTGGATGAAAAAGGCTCTTTTTTTTTTTTTGACTCAAGGTTAAGGTTTTAGCTTGAGAATATGAGGACCAAATGTTTTTCTTCTTTATTCCTAAAATCTATGACTTAAAATGGTGTCATGGGGCTTGAATTTTGTCTACTTCTCTGATGTATTCAAATATCAGTATTCATTATTCAGAGATATGAATGCATTTGTTTGCTTGTTTGCAGAGCTGGAAGTGTCTTGCTTTATGTGGGACAAGATAAATTTCATCACAACATATCTCATACATTGGATTATGTTGTCGATCAATCCAAACTAACAGTTCAGAACCTTAGAAATGTGTCAGAGTATCTGGCCCTTGCAAAAACTACAGGCGTAGATCAAATTTTTCTCCCTGTCAGTGATCAACAAAAGATTGATGATTTGAATAGAAAGTTAAGAACCGAAGCAAATAATCTGGAGTCCAAAACAGAGGACAATTCTCGGAAAATAGACAATGTTCTTGACATTGTGTAAGTAACCTGTGGCATTGTTTCTAAGTTATCTTACAGAGTCATTCAATCCTCTAACATATTGATGCACTTGTTTGGGAAGTGCATTGAGATTATTTATGACACGTTACCTTTTGTTTCTGTTACACTTTGTGGCTAAAGGATGGGAATTTGATGCAGGCGAACCATCTTAATTGTGGTTGCTGGGGCTATGTTGTTTCTGGTTTTCCTTGGGCTTGGTGCATTTCCCTCTTTTCCTTTTCACTGTTCATATAAATACATTTATATAAATTTGATTCATAGTGTATTTCATTTGTTCTCTTTTGCTTTTTTTGATGTTCTGGAACTAATTTATTTCTGCATTTCTGGTTGACAGTCTTTTCTATTCTGGGACTTAAATTTTTAGTTTACATGTAAGTTATATTTTAAAAGGTTTAAGTGATTTTCTCCTCCTCAAGTTGAAATATGCAATGGTTTAAGTTGAATGAGATATTTTTCACGTTCCTGAGTGAATATTTGTTTCTGTTATATTCCTCAGATTGGTCCTAGTTGCATGGTTTCTTGTGGCAGCAACATTCATGCTTTCTGGCGTATTTTGTTTTCTCAGCAAGTAAGTTAATCTTGTACCTTTAAGTATTTACTATGCTTGCCCAAGCACCTGTAACATTTGATGAGTTCATGAAAAGCAGATGCTTGTTATCATAGACTAGTAGTGAATGGAAATTTAAGCATTCTGTATAATTTAGATTTGATTTCATTCTATATATATATTTAGTATCTCACCCCCTCTTATTCCCTTGCATTCACCTTCTCTCTCTACCTCTCTCCCTAGCCTCCTCTCTTGTCCTTCTCACCCTTCCTCTCCCTCGCTCATATATTTTTTACTTTGGTTTAATTGATTAATGTTTCTTTCATGTGATCAAGTGGTGTGTATTGCTTCAAGTTTGAGAACATTTTGTTCTGTCCTGTTTATGTAGTGTAATGTATATAAATGGGATCCTAGCCTTGAGACATAAACTAGGATCCAAATCAATATTATTCATTGGAAGAAATAGACAATGAGATCCAACTTTAGTTTCTAAGGAGAGCTGGATGCTATGTATGATTATTCCTCTTTTTGTGTTTGATTTGAAGGAAATAGACAACAAGATCCAACTTCAGTCCCAAAGGAGAGCTGGATGCTATGTATGATCATTTCCTCTTTTTGTGCTTGATTTGTTTTGATATGAATATGTAGTGACTAGGTAAAATACTAGGAAATTGACAATACTTGGCATGAACAAAAAGATGCGAGACGGAAAGCTAGCATGAGAGTGCAAATCTTGAAATGAGATGGAGAGAGGTACCTGTCATTGAAATATGGAGTTGAAAGTGCCAATCAAGTGTGCTAGGCGCCATAGACTTGAAGGTCCTTTTATCATTTGAAATATCGGATTCTAGATCAGGATGCTTTGTAGATCACTCCCTCCAAAATTCAGCTAAAAAGTGTTGGTTAGGTATGCAAATCTGCATAAACCTTGGGTTTTTGCCCATTTGAAGTTTGAAATTTTTTGTCTTAGTTCGCCTTCTGTAAATCTGAATTTCAACAGTCATATCAAAATGATGAAGGGTACTCTCCTTACAAACCAAAACACAACAACAATAGGGTAATAAACCAAAAATGCAAGAAAGGAACACTTGCTTTCTATTTCCCAATGAAATGAGAACTACAACATTAAAAAAAACTACATGCTACAACCACATGGGCTCAAATCATTACAAAGAAAATCAACTCTCTAAGAAGAACCTACATTCTGGAGACACAATTTGTGTAGATGAAGTTGTCCCCATAAACCTCAGTTCACCTCTTTATTCAGCACCAATAATTGTCTTAGAATGTTCTAGAAAGTGTAGCTTTTTTTCTTTTGGTGCCCAATGATTTAGTGTTTCATTTTCCCATCCAAGTTGGATTTTCATTGGAACTTGAATTTTGTTGGCACAACTTCCAAGAACCATCACTTTTGACTTGTCCATGCAATGTGGTATTATAACCTATCATTGGAAAGCTTGTGAAGAGATCTATAATGCAATTACATGTGATCTACAACACAAATACATACATTCGAATAATGTATTTGTCCGATTTTCAAACTTTTCTAGGGCTTCTAAGGTCTTCAATTTTTAGTTTGAAACTTTATTGGAGAAATCTCTCGGGACGAAAACTTTAATATCTTCGAAAATGATGTAGGATATTAAGACGATTCTTTCACCAACCATTTTGCTTTTCATTTTTTGCTCCTTGGGGTAAGTTTTCATGTCCATACGAACTTGTATAGGCCGACTTACATAGATAGTAGGTGAATATTTTTGTTTGTTTCAAGCTTTTGATTGTCCTACACCTCATAAGTGTCATGGTGGATTCCAAATCAACTAAAGAAAACTATAGCCCTTGAAACTTCACCCCAAATTCGAGTTCTTTCAAATTGCATAATAATGAAATAATCCTGCCTTTCGAAAATCCTCAATACCTTTAATAAAACAATAAAGAAGGCTTCTTCAACTCACAAGTCTCAAAGCTTCAATTTCACTTCTTTCACTTAAGAAGCTTCAACTATACATCATCAAATTATAACATAAAGATTTGTTATTTATTAAGATGGACTTAATAAATAACTTATAACATGAAGCTCCTTAAAATGGCTTTAATAAATGCTCCTGTCACTTAACTCCTTGAGCCTCCATTGCACTGCCAAAAATAGCAACTGCTCAAAATAGATTTACTAAAAATAGTAAGTCCCTCAAACTGGAGACTTTGTAAAAGAAACCACAACTCCACTGAAATCAACGCACATGCACCTTGCTAAAATAGCAATCAAGACGATCACCCACAATAAGCACTTACTATAAATAGCAAGTCTGTCAATCTGACTCAAACGAAGAGCAATCCTGACATCACAGACCTCCAGAGTGGAAACTGACCACTGGCATTGCCACACGACCCCCTCCAACATCCTAATTAGCTTACGTGGGTCATATAAATAAACTAATCCCATATGCCTAAAAACGAGGACATTACAATCAACATAGACCTAGGGTTTTCCCTTGTTCAAAGTCTAGAGCTGTTGGTCTCAATCTGCTCTCTGCAAATTTGCCACTTTTTTCTGTTGAATTTGTGTATGGGGGCTTGCCTAAGTCAAACCATGTGTTGGTGTTTCCATCTCCACTACAACAATGATGATGAAAAAGAGAGCTTACCCTGGTAGGGAGAGGATAAATCTGAAATAAATTGTTTGATTGAAGTGCTGAATTGAAATGATATTACTGTAGGATTGATAATGGTAGAAACACAATGCTCTTTAGATAAGTACTCCAAGTGTTGATGCAATAACATGACAAATCATAACAAAATCTATTGTGAAAACATACGTGAAAATAAGTTGCTGTAGCTTGATGCTACTTGATACTCAAATCTGCTCTTCAAGGAATTAGGAATGTTTAAATTGTAACTTGTGGATTAGGATTTTAGAATGATAAGTGATTGCCTTAGATAGGGTTTTTAAGGTATTCTCACATTTAGGTTGACTCATTATGGTCATGTCAGAATATTGATTAGATTAGAAGTAGCGGGGATTGACACTCCGAAATGTTCAATTTTGGGCCCCTTTTGGAGGGACTAAGGTGCTAGGCGCCATGGTCCAGCCAAAAAAGGACTCGAGAAAGGTTGTTGTAGAGTGCACAGGCCCAGGTAATAAGATCAGGTCACCTCATGAGTATATGCCAACAATTTTATTATTTTAATGTGATAAGGCCAAAATAGGCTCAAAATGACCCAGAAGGAGGCACACTAAAGCAAGGGCCCAAAAATGACTGTGCAATTGTAAGGGGTTATAATTTACGACACTACATGTTGGTACTCGCTTGTCAAACAAAACATAAATTTTCCCCACTTACAATGTGAAAACCTTAGCTTTTTATTGTTTTATGATCTATTGTCTAGGATTTAGTTATTTCCTTACGTAATCTTTATGTTATTGTTGTGCAGCAATTGAATGCAGATCAAATTAATACTGGCAAAAGGGCATGCGGAGCACACAATAGAAGCTGAAACAAGGAAGAACAATGGAGATTGAATGAAAAACTTGATGAATTCAATTGCAGAAATGAAAGAATTACAATTGGCCATCAATATGTGAAGCCCATTCCTCATATGCTACCCAAAACCCTTAGAAATATGTGCAGAGACTCTTTACAATACACTGTAATGCCTGAGTACAAGGCTCTACCCAAAACTCCTATCACAAATGACAGGACACATTTCTGACAAATAACGTTACAATTAGAAAATTTAGGTTGACTCATGCAGTCATCTACCATAAAGGTACATCCAAGAGGAAATCTGATCTTCAAGTTTAAAGTGTGGGCAGGCAGCAAGAAGAATATTCATTACATTCCTTGATAAATTTGAATCTGATGCTTCCCTGACATTCTAGGCTTGATAAACTACTAGAAAATCCAATCAATTCCACTTGACAAAAGTTGTCAAGGCACTGTCACTGTGTTCTGACAATATGAAATTTATTAGCTTTTCTAAGGTGTCTGTGTTGAGAGATGCGTGGTGCAGAAACGCTGCACACAAAGCATGAGGGTTGTGTGATGGGATACATGACAGAGGGGCTTGCATGAAGGTTAAGAGATTTTGCACCTTCCGAATCCACGAAAATAGCCCCTGGCAAGCAAAACAGCATGTACATGGTAGTTAGGCTTGTACATGGAACAAATATGCATGGGTGCATAAGTTAAGTTGGTACCCTAAGAAAGCATAGAAATTTTTTTGCACTCATGATCCTCCTGTGACATATGAAGGGTCTTAAGCTTCTTTCGATTTCAAAGTTCCTTCCACATTGGCTTTTTTGTAGTGTAGCATTATTGTTAGCACTGGTTCTTAGCCATTGCTTCAATCATAAACAATGGCAATAGAATTAGACTTATTTACATTTGCTCTTTCCTGTCTCTTTTGCTTTAACTTTGTTATTTAGTTTAGGCTCTAACTGTTGATGATTGTAGCTGCTGGAGATATTTCTCCTTACCTGTTTTGATTTTTTCATAATCTCAGGCTTGTGTGTATTCAATTTTTGTTCATCTCTGGAGGACTGCATCATTTCGTGCATCTCTGTTATTGTTTTCAGCTCTGCATATCTCTTTCTTACCAGCATTCAGCTATTGACATGAAGGTTCTGTATACACTTCTTCACCATTATCGTGTTTCATTCATGAGGCTCAACAGTTAAAGTAAATTCATGTCATCAGGTCTTGATTGCTAAAGATGGCGGAAGTTTACTAGTCTTCGTTTCTGGAACTGTCATCTTCATTGATTTATTTGTTAATGCCATGTGCATGTCGTTAAAGTTCTTGAGCGGTTGTGTAGTAACCATCATTCATTAAGGTTTCCATTAAAGTCCTGAACCGATGTATTGATAGCGGTCAATTATAAAGGATCACGTGCTCGTTGTGATGGAAACAAAATCGTAACCGCTATTGCCGTGTCTTTTCTCAACTCATGATGAGGTGTCTGTCGGTTACGATGATATGTCCGTCAGTTTTCAGTGGTTTGTATTCTCATATTGGCATAGAGGCCCGCACGTGATGGAATTTGTTTTTGTTGGCATTAAGGGATGGTAATTGGTACATGGCAAAAGAGGTATTGTCATTGATTGGCAAAGAGGTGTTGACATTTGTGACTAAGGACACCAGTGTTGGATCTGTGAAGCAAGGACATGTACAACTGACAACAAAAAGTGCGAGGAGAGACTGGTTTGGCAACTGGTGACACTGAGCAAATAAGAAGAGACTATATCTGTTACTAATACTGCTAATCATTAGAGCAAGCGGTCATCAAAGTAACCGGTAACAAGAACTGAGGAAAGGATGCAACCGGTATCGCCAGAGGAAGGGAAGGTGACGGGTCAAAGCTCTCCCCTGTGCACAACTTAAGGATCTTTACCGATCAAGTGAAGACTTCATCATCATTGATGAACTGGGGAAAGTCATAGTTGACAATTAGTTCTCTAATTTGTTGACCGGGATTTACTGCACAAAATCTAGAAGACTTTGAGTTATCAAGACGATTGGTACAAGGTGCAATTGAAGGTTTTAATGCCGAAGTTTGTGGCATTAAATCATGAAGATATCTCTTGTGAAGGAAAGCTTTTGACACGCATCTGTCGTTTTCCAGATAAAGCGTAGCATGCATCAGATGTTTCCTCAGTGAACTAATACTCCATTGGGTGATGGATCTAAAGGTGATCTTTAAACAGGTCATGCATGTAAAAAGCAAATAGGGCAAGAAGTCTATATATTCCTTTGTCAGACAAGAATATAGTTTGCCCTCATTCTGCCAAAGTAAAGAGTGAACCTGTACGCTGAAGAAGCTAAGGTGAAGAGAGAGGAGAAGAAAGAAGAGTGTGCAGAGAAGAACAACAACAAAGGAGAACATACCTGCGGTGATCGGTGATGTTTCTCAGTTAAGTATAACAACGATCTTATCAGGCTCAACAAAGCCATTATTAAAAGATCAAACTCTCTATTGTTCTCTAACAATTACAATAGCGAAATCCCAGTATTTTGGGTGGACTTTAATAGGTCCCTTGTACTAAATCCCTTAATTGGGTGGCATCTGATTAGGTGTTTTAAGTCCTCTAACCAGGCAGGCTCTAACAGGCCTTATTGTATCAAATCCCTTAACCGGGTCGCATTTAACAGTGCGTTTGTAATCCTTTAATAGGGAAGGCTCCTAACAGGGCGCACTTCAGAAGAGTGCAGAATTTGTGAGGTTTCCTCACACTGTGGTTTTCTCCCAATTTGGGTTTCCACGTGATAAATCTGGTGTTTCTTGTTGTTGATTGCTTGATGCTATATTTTATGCTAGAATCTGTTCTGCTTACTGTTGTAGTATGCTACATCAGAGTTGTTTTAAAGTTTTGAATAGGTGCTGATTCACCCCTCCCCTCTCAGCACCGGTTGGGACTGTCAATTTTTTGGTTATCCTTATGCAATGATTCATTGAAAATATATTGGTTCGAGCACCGTGGATCAATTGTGATATGATCGGGCTGTTATATCTTTAAGGATATTTTTCTTTGCGTAATTCTGTGAAACACGATTGCTGTGTATGAGTTTTGTTGTGTTGTAAAAGCATTTTTGTATATTGTAGATGTCACGTGTAAAAGGACATTCTACTATTTTTGCTATATAAGAATAGTATTGGTGTAGAAGTTACTCTTTTGAGAAAAAGCTTGTGAGCTTTGTATCAAATCCTTTGATTATTCAATAAAAGGTACAATTTTGAGCGTCGTTGGGTTTTTCCCCTTATGTTGGAGGGTTTTCTTAGTTTTTTTGTGTCTTCTCTTATGTGTTTTGAGCTTTCGAATATTGTATTCTATTTTTTTTGGTTCTAAATTTAGCATGGTATCAGAGCGGGTGTAATGAAAAGATCCAAAATCGGAACTTTTAAGCTTCGAGATATTATTTGCTTTCCTCTAGTCTGTTTATTTTTCAGCTTCCAACAATGGTGAATGGACTCAAAATTGAAGACAGTCTGGATGACGCATCCAATTTTACTTCATGGAAATTCAGAGTCCTAATTGCGCTTGAAGAATATGATCTTGTCAACAACGTGAAGTTTGAGGTAGCTGAACCTTCTGATGACATTGAGAAAGCTCAATGGAGGAAGAACAATATCATGGCAAGGAAGATACTGATTAGTTCTGTTAAGGATCATCTTGTACTTGTTATATCCAAGATGAAATCAGATAAAGAGATGTTTGAAAGTCTTCAAAACTTATATGAATTCAACAATATTAGCATAGCTTTAGCCTTGAGACGTCAACTCTTTCATATTAAAATGGCTAGAGGAGAATCTATTGTATCTTTCTTCATGAAGATTACTTAATTGAAGGATCAACTAAATGCTATTGGAGATTCAATTGAGGACAAAGACTTGGCTATGTTGGCCATGAATGACCTTCCTCACTCTTGGGAATCTTTCATTCAAGGGATTAGTGAAAGACATGAACTACCCAAGTTTGATCGTTTGAGAGATGATTGTATTAAAGAGGAATGCAAATTTGGAGGCGAGGGGAAATGGGTGAAAATCTCATCTTGAAGAAGATTATGTCCTTGCTGTCCATACTTCTAAAAGGAAAGGAAGGAAAGGAAATGTCAAGAGGTATAGAGATAGGAATTCTGATTCAACCCTTGAACCTAAGAAGAAGAAGGATCTCTCTAGGATTCAGTGTTTCACATGTGACAAGTATGGTCACTTTGCTAGAGATTGTTCAACAAGACCTAAGCATCAAGTTGCTGTTACAAATGTTGAAAATGCTTCTCCTCATAGAGAATCAATTGAAAATTCAGAGGGTTTCTTATTTATATCAGCTCTTTCAAGTAATCTTCCTACTGATAGTGATACTTGGCTAATCGACAGTGGAGCTTCTCGCCATATTAGAGGATACTGAGAGCATCTTTCTAATCTGATAGAAAAGGATACTTATTTGCAAGTTATTATTATTGGTGATGATGCTTGTTATTCTGTTTAAGGTGCTGGAACTACATCTTTTTATTTAGATTCAAGAATTCCTCTTCATTTGAGTGATGTATTGTTCGTTCTTGGAATCAAGAGAAATCTGATTTCTATTTCAGCGTTGGAAGATAAAGGATACCAAGTTGCGTTTGCTGAAGGCAAAGTTCTTGCATGGAAGAAAAACACTAGCATTGAGACAACTCGTGAAAATGGTGTTTGTCATGAGAGTCTATATAGACTCTCTGCTCGTCCTATTCAAGCCTTAGCACATGATTCCATGAGTACTAGTGAGTTGTGGCATAACAGATTCACTCATCTAAATTTTAGAACTCTTTCTTCCACAGAAAAGATGGTTGTTGGTCTTCCAAAGCTCAATCAAGAACATGATGGTATTTGCAATGGTTGTGGTCTGGGTAAGAACGTTAGAAGTCTTTTTTAACAATAGTGAAAGTAGAGCAAAATTTCTTTTAGAGTTGATTCATTTTGACCTATGTGGTCCTATGTTTGTTGTTTCATTAAGTGGCTTTTGGTATTATGTGACTTTTATTGATGATTTTTCTCGTAAGACTTGGATTTATTTTCTGAAGTCTAAAGAGTTCGATGAAGTGCTGTCTAGATTTAAAGAGTTCAAAGCTCAAGTTGAGAATTTTTCTGTAAAGAGGATCAAAGTTTTAAGGTCTAACAGTGGGGGGAATATGTGTCTTTCAAAATTTCTGTATTAAAGAGAGATTAAGAGAGAGTTTTGTGTTCTTTATAATCTACAACAAAATGGAGTTGCATAAAGAAAGAATAGATCTATTGTTGAGGCAACAAAAGCCATGATCCATGATCAAGGTCTGCAAACCTTTTTTTGGGCAGAAGCTTGCACGGTCTTTTGTCTAAGTTTAGAATCGTAGTCCACATCAAGTTTTAGACAATATGACTCCTGAAGAAGCATTCACAAGTATTAAACCAGAAGCTGGTCATTTCAGAATTTTCGGGTGGTTACATTCATGTACCTAAAGATAAAAGGTCTAAGTTAGAACCCCTTTAGGCAAGAAGGGAATTTTTGTTGGTTACAATGAATCTTCAAAAGCTTATAGGGTGTACATTCTAGGACAAAAATAGATTGATATCAGCAGAGATGTTTCATTTGAAGAAGAAGTAGCTTTCAAAATATCATGAGACTTTTCAAGATATGGATATTGATAGTGAAGATCATGAGACTTTTCAAGATATGGATATTGCTGCCCCTAATTCTCCTTGTGAGATTCAGAGGGAGACTACTATGGAATTGATAGTGAAGATCATGAGACTTTTCAAGATATGGATATTGCTGCCCCTAATTCTCCTTGTGAGATTCAGAGGGAGACTCCTGAGTTAGAAGATCCTATTGATTCAGTTGATCCTATAGATTCCACTATTGGACCAAGTAATGTTTCATTTGACAAGAAGAGACCTTTGTGGGATAGACAAACTATGCAAGAGGCTAAAAAATTTGCAGCCCCTTGTGGCACTTTCAGAGACAGTAAGACACTTCATAAGTCATGTTATTGAATCCGAGTCTTCAAGTTTTGAGGAGGTTTCAAAACAACAAGTATGGAGAGATGCCATGATGGAAGAATATCAATCCATTATCAAGAATGTTGTTGCTAGGCCTAAAGGTAAATCTATTGTTTCTTCTAAGTGGCTGTTCAAAATTAAGCATGCAACTGATGAAAGTGTTGAAAAGTATAAAGCTAGATTTGTAGCAAGAGGTTTTTTCAAAAGGAAGGTATATATTATGAGACATTTTCTTTTGAATGCTGTAATTGAAGAAGAGGTATTTATTGAGCAGCTAGATGGTTTTGTAAAATAGAAGGAATCACATGTATGCAAATTGAAAAAGACTTTGTATGGCCTTAAGAAAGCTCCGCATGGATGGTATGAAAGAATTGATCATTATTTATTGAGCTTGGGCTTCCTTAAAAATGATGCAGATCCAAATCTCTTCTTCAAGGTAATTGATGATAAAGTATTAATTTTAGTTCTTTATGTTGATGATCTATTTCTTACTGGAGAGGATAATCTCATTGCTAAATGTAAGCAGGATTTAGCTTCTGAATTTGAGATGAAAGATCTCGGTCTTATTCATTACTTCCTTGGATCAGAAGAGTAGAAAAGACCAAATGAGATTATCCCGAGTCAAGGAAAATATGCTATTGACATTTTGAAAAGATTTGGTATTTTAGATTGCAAGTCTATGTCAACTCCTATGGAAGCAAATCTGAAAAGTTACATGAGGTTGCAGCCAGTTCAAATTTAGTTGATCCCACTATGTATAGATAATTGATTGAATCATTGATGTATCTAGTCAATACTAGGCTTGATATATGTTATGTTGTTAACACTCTTAGTCAGTTCATGTGTGAGCCTGGACAAATTCATCTTGTTGCAACTAAACATATATTGAGATATGTGTGTGGTACAGTGGGATATGGTCTGAAATATACTTCTTGTGAAGATTTGAAGTTGCAAGGTGTTTTTTTATTTAGATTGGGCAGGGTGTGTGCCTGATAGGAATAACACTTCCGGTTGTTGTTTCAACTTAGGTTCAACTATGATTTCCTGGTGCAGCAGGAAATAGTCATATGTGGCTCAAAGTACAACAGAAGCTGAATCTGTTGTAGCTTGTGTTGCAGCTCAAGAAGTAGCGTGGCTTCAAAAGCTTCTTGCAAGACTATTTGGGTAGGGTTTGGAACCAATTGCGATTCTTTGTGACAACCAAAGTTGTGTGAAGCTTTCAATTAATCCTGTTTTTCATTATAGAACCAAGCATGTGGAGATCAAGTATCATTATTTAAGAGACATGGTTCAAAGGAAAGCAGTTGAGCGCAAGTACATTTGCATGGATCAACAGACAATTGACATTCTCACCAAGCCACTTCCTAGAGTGAAGTTTTCTTATTATCGAGATAAGCTTGGTATTGTGGAGAATGATGCTCTTGGGGAGAGAGTCTCAACTTCAGTGATTCTTGCTTCATCTTGTAATGAATGTTTCTCTGTGATGGAGAAATTTGAGGTGAAAGCCTTTGTAATGCATTTTTTTCTATGATGGAGAAATTTGAGGTGAAAGCCCTTGTAATGCATTTTCTCAGTAATGGAGAAATTTGAGGTGAAAGCCCTTCTAATGCATCTTTCTTTGAGACAAAGAAATGTGAGGTGAAATCCCTTGTTGCTCTTTCCACTCATGGGAGTAGCCATAGTGGATGTCATGTTGAGAGACTCCATGACAACATCACGTTGAGTGATTTTGTGATGTGAGCTTGTCTTTATTTCACTCATGGGAGTAGCCATGGTGAACATCATGTTGAGTGAATCCATGATGCTATCACGTTGAGAGAATTCGTGATAAAGTTTTGTTTTTAACACATGGGTGTAGCCATTGTGTTTGTCATGTTGAGAGACTCCATGACATGAGAATCTGTAAATGATATCTCCTTTGCTAAGAGGGAGTGTTGAAGATTGTAGCCGTAGAAGATATTTTTCCTTACCTATTTTGATTTCTTCATAATCTTAGGCTTGTGTGTATTTGACTTTTGTTCATCTCTGGAGGACTGCATCATTTCGTGCGTCTTAGTTATTGTTTTCAGTTCTGCATATCTCTTTCTTACCAGCATTCAGTTGTGTATTTGATTTTTGTTCATCTCTGGAGGACTGCATCATTTCGTGCATCTTAGTTATTGTTTTCAGTTCTGCATATCTCTTTCTTACCAGCATTCAGTTATTGAAACGAAGGTTCTGTATAAATTTCTTCACCATTACTGTGTTGCATTCATGAGGCTCAGCAGTTTCTCTAGCATCATTCTATGTTTCTGGCATTAGTTTCTTTGCCAATATTAACTTGTACATCAATTTCAGCAACTGCACAAAATCTAAGTTGAATTTTGCACACACACCAACAGAACCACGCTTGATATAACCCCAAGCCGAATCCAGACTTCTTCAAGTTATATGAATTGACGTGTTTGAACAAAATTTAAAAACATGCATTTTTTAAAATTCACTTTTATGGCCGTTTGTTGACGGGGGACATGTAGACGTCCTTGAGATGGCCCTGGGATGCTCGGGCATCCTCATGTCCATTTCGGGCGTGTCTCGACAACATAGTGGTGGCGGAAAGGTGGTGGTGGGTGGACATCCTGTCCCCGTCCCCGTCCCCGTCCCCTTGTCCTAGGAACGTGTGGGTTTGGGCGGGGGGACGCGGCCTCTTGTAACACTGAATATGATTTAATTGTGAGGTGTCTTTTTATATGTTTACTAATGTCCTTTCTATCTCTCTATTTATATATATTCTTATATCTATATACACGCTCTTAGATTAGTGTTATTTAATAATATTTTCATTTATTTAATTTTTATTATTTAATTTTGATGCATGCATGTACACTAATTTTTACTTATTAATTATCCATCCATGATTAAAATTTTTCTATGCTCTGTTATATTTAGTTCTCTCATTCCTTATTTTCCTTTATTTCTTTCTTGTCAGTTATTTACAAAAAAACCTTAGTTATCTTTTATCTTTTGGGTTTTTTTAGTTGCTTCCCTTGGGCCTCGTGTCGTGTGTCACCTCCTTTGCCCCATCCCCATCTTTTAAGCTTTCGTAGTCTGCTGTTTACTTATTTTTACTCTGTTAGCATTACTACATCCTGATGATGGATCACAGTGTGATCCAAAATGTTGATGTAAAAAGTTAAACTAACACACAATTGGATCTAGAAGCATTTGTCATAATTTCATGGATTGTGGAGATTTGATGCATTTGATTGGTACAAGTGTTATATGCTGAGGTTGTTTTATGTTAAGGTTGATGGCATTGCCTGTTTATATACAAGTTTTGATCATTTTAGAATTGTTTAAGGTTTTACATGTGGTTTGTCTGAAATAATTGACAATTTGACACAGTTGCACAATAAAATACATAATAAACTCCATTAGCATAAATTAAAGCAATATGTGTAGGCTGCAGATGTCAAGAGATACCGAAGAGAAGACTCACTTTAATAAAAAATTATAATTGAAATTGGTTGAATTTTCTTTTGGCATAGTCTATTATATGCCAGGTAAGCTTGCGACACGTGGTAGTTTGAGACTCTGATCCAATCATGCACAACCCCAGTATAATAAAATTTAAGTTGTACAATCACGAACAACCCCTGTATGATAAAATTTAAGTTGTAGGGTTACTAGCACCAGACCTAGTGGTATACAATATGCACCGATAACTTAATAGGGATTAACTGGATTGGGTTTTCCTTATTTTGACATTCAACCCTATAAACGAATTTGGTGGTCTTGATGGTGATAATGCAGGTTTGATCATCTTTGCATTGTTGTTTAATGTTTTACACATGGTTTATCTGAGATAATTGACACAGTTCCACAATAAAATACATAATAAACTCCAGTAGCATAAATTAAAGCAATTCGTGATAGCTGCAGGCATCAAGAGAGAGACTGAAGAGAAGACTTGTCACTATAATAAAGAATTATAATTGAAATGTTGAAATTTTTATTGGCATAGTCCCAATATGCCATTTAAGCTTACAACACATGGTAACCTGGGACTCTGATCCAATAACTCAGAACCCCAGTATAATAAAATTTAAGTTGTAGGGTTACTTGCACAAGACCTAGTGGTATACAATAAACATCAATAACTCAAAAGGGTTTCAACTGGATTGGGTTTTCCTTATTTTGATATTCACCCTATAATCAAATTTGGCGATGTTGATGGTAATGATACAGGTGAGGGATCAACTAGTTGAGATACTGATTCAAGAACATTGGTTTGGGGACCATAAGAACAAATAACAAATACATTCTATCTCGAGGGCCAGTAACAACATATTACTATGTAAGAAGCAGATGGCCGATCGTCCTAATGATTCAATTCCCTGACCATAAATAGATTGAGTGTGACAGATGATCGAGTTCATCCATGCTTTCAATTCCCTCATTCAACATGGCTCTAATGGAAATTCCAAATGTCCTCTTCCTGTTCAGTAGAGATGATGTTTGAAGTGCGTGCTGAACCAGTTTGTTAGTTGGTATTCCAGCTGTAATTTGTGAATTGGAGAAACACAACAATATGAGTTATAACATTCTAACACCCACTTACCTCCTTAACACACCTTTTATCCTCCTAAATCCCTTCCTCCTCCCAAATTTCAATTTGGTGGGGTCAAAGGGAGGTGATATTCAACTGATCTTTCTAAAGAAAGGGGTCTACACAGGCCCATTCCCCCCACAAATGACACTTACAGTCTCTTGAGCAAGCCTAACAACATTCAAGCTAATCTTTCTAAAGAACGGTGTCTACACAGGCTCATTCCCCCATAAATGACACTTCCAGTATCTTGAGCAAGCCCAGCAACATGAAAACTAATATTTGTGTGTCTAAACCTAGAAGTGAGCAGCCTATGTTTTTGCTCCAAATCCTCGTTGCTTTCATTTTTGTATCTAAGACTGCTCCCGAGGGCATAGCAGGTCCTCTTGTAGAATTCTTCACTTCAAATTGGAACTCGATGCATCATCCTCATTTGAGTTCTCGACAAAGATAATAGAAATCTCATTGTATGTCAGTGAATCCTCAAATATAGCATTCCCATTTAAGATGACACTTTTCGAATGATGCTCTAGTTTTGATCACTATCCCATCATCACTATGCTTGAGACTCCATAAACAGAATATCATTATTCCTTAATGACAATGATCAAGCTTCTTCCTTTTCTACTGCACCATTTCTTTTATGGTGTTTTGTCCTGAACAACCCTTGATAGGAAGCCCATCGAGAATATTATTGCAACAGACTGTGTTACCTCAAGTCTACTATGTGTATCTTTGGTCTTTTGTATGCATCAAACCATCTCTACTGAATTCTGAAGTTACATGTTTGGGTTTGGGTATGCTGGCATGACAATATTTTTTAAGGGATTGAGTGCATCCATACAAAAACATATAATAATGATGAAACGGGAATTAAGTTCAGATAATCACATAACATGCTTATAATAAACAAAGCTATAAAATTATAACCTATGCATAATACAAAGTCTTCAACCATTGGCAGAAAGCTCAGACTTAAATTGCAAAAGTTAACATATATTCGACGTAAGAGACCAAGAACTTAAGTTTTGAGAGTACTGGAATGCAATAATAATTATTAGGAAGAAACAAAGGGTCTGTAGGTTATGAAGATTGTTGCCAAACTTGTGAGGTACTGGACTTGTAATGAACTTCAATTTGTTATAGAATCCCAAAAGATTGAAGGTCAATTCTATTTCACAGAAAGAGACAATGAACTTTGGAACCAAATGCTGCCAAAAGAATTTTCATGCCAGCCATCCCTGTATTTATACACCTTAGAAAATTATATACAGTTACCAATGCTGCAGCTTGCTCCGATAGAGAAAAAGAAGAGCTCTAACGAGATCTAAAGAAACAGGTCAAAATGTTCGTTCTTAGTCATCAGTGCTATGTCAGCTGATGTTCACGTATTTATCATCTGGAGTATATGAATGGAAAAAGATACCCTTAAATGGAAAATGTAATGTCCCAAAATTACGAGTATCCAAATCTTGCCCTATATCACAATTTTGTCAAACAATTAGGGTTTAAGAGATACCTTTCACTTTGATTGAAGCCCTGCAGCACAATTAGGGTTTATTTATAGTCATAATTTATAGTTAAACTTCTTGAAAAGCAAATATGATCAAATCAATTGATTGCTAAGATTAACATTAAGGTAACCAACCATAGAAATGTTAAGGTAGGGTGGTTTTATGAGGTGTCCTAGAAACCTCCTACCCTGGTCCCAAGAGTGGATATACCATCCCCCTTGGCCTCATGTGGCCCATGCCATACATATGAGGTGGGCTACCTAGTGTGGGTCCTATCACCATTGTCCTTCATCTCACCACTCCTAGCCTGGCTTCAAATGATTGAACACCTATTTACCATGATAAGGATTATGGGGCTCATTCACAGCAGGGTGTCTGGAAAGTCTATCCTTCCCAAGCCCAACAGAAGTCCACTTTGCCCCCCTTTGGCCCCATGGGGACTCCCCGGTCACAACCATGAGGTGAGGTGCTTAGAAGGTGACCTCAACTGTTCTTGCAACGGGACTACCTCAGTTCCCCTACCATGGCTAATTGCAACTGTCAGAAGGCATACATGATATTCCACACATAATTCTATGTTACAACATTCAAGAGTCAGCAGATGAAATGCATATTAAATCATAGACATGCAGATGTATAAAATTCTGTATGTATATCTATCAGCAAATTGTTACATAATACAATTATGCTCTTAAAACAGTAAAGCAAGATACACACACACACATAATCAGTGATATGATGACTATTTATATATACGACTGTATAAGCATTTAAGTATAAACAATCACTCAACATTATAATTCTGGCCACATATTTAATTCAGTAAAAACAGTCATAAACAGCATTCATATGTAAGATATTACCATACAATGCTTCTCATCCGGATTGCAGGTCCAGACTGGAATCTGTGCTTAATCCTTTTCATTTTTCCTTCACTTCCCCTCCTTCCTAGAGAGGTTATGAATGCCTTCTTTTACCTTGGGATAGAAATGATGAGTCATGTCACCAAAGGATACATCTTATGGCTATTCATAATCACTGCACCTTTCCATTATCGATCAGACTTAATCGCATCCATTCAACCAGTAATCATTGTTCACTTGTCATGCCTCTCCAATCCATTCTTCAAAAAAATTCAGTTCTTTTTAATCAATTCCTTCTTCTAATTAGTGTTTGCCGACACTGATTAGCCTTAGTTATTGAATCGATACTTAATGCTGAATAACTTAGTTGAACTCAATATAGTAATAGGTGGCATAATTATCATTGACTAATATATTCACCGGTTGTTCATTTGTTATGGCCATTGGTTAACTCAGGAACCAAATGGTACTTTTAATCACCGCCCGTGTCTTCTGTATAGTTCCATTCTGAGTGAGCTACCTGACATCAGGTCTTCTACACTATATACTCTGTCAGCACTTGCATACATGGATAATGGTTATTATAGTCACCGTCCTACATGTTGCTGTTAACGATAGTCATGACTATCCATAGATTGGTCAACTAATTTGATGTTCTTCAACCATTGATCCGTAAACTCTTGAAGTCACTATTTCTTATACTGAGGTCAATATCCTTTTACTCTTAGGCAGTGAACAATCTCATTAGATAGAATAGCAATAACAATTGCTGTCCTTCAATAAGACGATGCTCTTGAAATCGCTGTCTTAGTGATTGCCTTGTTTCCTTGACAGTGATGATCATCCTATATTAATTTTCAATTGTCGATAAGAATTCCCATGCTTATGAAATGGCTGATCTTAAATCTGTTTCCTCTCCGATGTCCATGGAGTGGTTGTGTGCTGATATTGTCACTGTGATAGCCTCTACTTTATTCCATCTCAATTGCTTCCTTGATTACTTGTTACGTTCTTTTATTGCTTGTATTGATATATATGAAGAATATTTGTCAGTGTATGAATGAGGGATGGTATCAGTATCATATTTGCTGACCTTATATCTTGACATCATAGTTGTGTTTTATGACAATCCATAGTGATATTATAAATATTTTGAGTGCTACATATGTATTCATGAATAGATGGCGAGTCATCCATATATGCTTGTTCTCTTTAATAATAATGCTAATATTTTTAAATCTTTAATTTAAACTTATTTAAACCTATATCTTTAGGTCTTGAATGGGGAAGTTATATTGTCTAGGATGGTGGGGACATGACAGAAAATGCAGTTACTATCTTTACTATGGAAAAACCAATGGATTCTCCACAGATACATTCTGGTATGCAATTACAGAACTCAGAACACACTTGGCATGAAGTGAACCCTGTATTGTATCCAGAGTCAATTGAGATCTGGGGTGCCAGGGAAGTGAACTAGTAACCTAGCTAAATTCTTGTTCTTTCTCTGTTCAATGCCATTCTTTTAGGGTGTGTGCAATTGTATGCTCCACTTAATCCCATGATTAAAAGACTACTCTTCCAAAGCTTGATTGACATAGTTGCCTTGATCTAATCAGACACTTAGCTGGATGTTCATGGTGCTTTTCAACCATTTCCTTTGACCTACTGAACTTCTTTAAACCTTCTCTTAGATCTTACAAGATTATTTTTTCATAATATGCAACTTGTATTAATTCTCGTAAAGTTTACAAAATCCCTAGCTGTATTGACTTAGCAAAACATTAAGAGATATACAAAGCATGTGAGAAAAAATGATCATGCAAGTCCATAAGATATGGAAACTTGAAAAGAATAGCACTAAAGACATTCACAAATTCTTGTTCATCTTTCCTCGAGAGCATAGGAGTTATGTATCTTTAAGGTTTGGCGTGATTATGGAAGCCTAATATTTGATAGGTGTGTTGTTGCAGGATGGAATCTTTCTTCATTTTGGTTGTTGATACTGCACCCATTTGTTTGGGGGAATCAGCTACAGGATAATTCATGGTGTTGAAAGCCCTCTTTGTTTCAAGTTACTACTTTGTATGCTGGATACTTCTTTGTTTTGAGTTCCCATATAGTTGCCTCAGAGTTTTATTGGAAGGCTTTGTCTGTTGTGACTAGATGTCTAATTGCTTCAGTTGGCTTGGAAGCTTGCTTCGATTTTAATTTTTCAAACTGTAAACCCAAGAATATCTAGATGAGTCATCAGTGAAATTCATAGTGTACCTTCTTGCAAGAGATGGTGATTCGTGGTGTACAAATTATGACTCTATCTTAGGGTGCTCCTTAGCATGTAAAGCCTTTCCTTTCTCAAATGTCTCCTGACGATCCTCACCTAGAACACATCCTTTGCACACGCACCTTTAGATGGAGAAACGTAAGATAAACCATAAATCATATCCTCACGGCTTATCAACTGTATTCTAAAATTTTGGTGTTCTAACTTTTCAGGCCACGGTTTGCTAGTATCATCTTCATTTGGACCCTGATCTACTGGAACACTGCCATAATTCCGTAAACTTATAAGCCTCAGCTTGCTTTTCAACAGCAGCACTTGTAATTACCTCACAACAAACTTGTTAGGCTAGAAATAGAACTTTGTTTCTTACCAAGCTGTTTAAATTTTGATACTGATAGCAGATTCACACTCAAATTTGCAGACATTCTTAAGTAATATAACTTGATGCCTCCTTGA
This sequence comes from Chamaecyparis obtusa, assembly GCA_027943335.1. Lineage (NCBI taxonomy): Eukaryota > Viridiplantae > Streptophyta > Pinopsida > Cupressales > Cupressaceae > Chamaecyparis > Chamaecyparis obtusa. The sequence goes on from BSBK01005636.1 coordinate 36,855, forward strand.
CAGATCTCCATTTGTATCTAGTGCCTTGATCTCATGTGGAGCCTGCAACATAGATGTGAAGTTTTAGATAAGCATGCCTGATGAAAAACTGGCTGTTATAATTGGCTAAGGAATTCACTGGTTGACATAAACATGTTTGCTCAGGTTCTTGCTGTTCCTCATATAAGGCACAAGAAGGAGACTACTATGGTTTCTCATGTAATGTACTTGGTTGATTCCTTTTTGAACGACCCATTGTATTTGATTCATTGTCATGAGAAGGCCGAATGCCTGGAGTATAGAGTTCTAGAAGACATGAAGTGCTAGAGGAGCATGTTGTCTTGGAAAAAGCTGACGTCAATAACTGGTCAAGGAAATTCCCTGGCTGACATAATCTTGTTTTTCTCAGTTTTACAATTACCAGCCAATTTATTTGAGGAAAAGGCGACTAGGATGTTACACCTAAAAATTGAGTGTTTTTTTAAAAAATCTTTTTGGCCTATATGAAGAACTTATTAAGCAGCGATTTTATCCACTTACAAGATCTATTGGTGTGCCCAGATTAGTTCTCTTAACAGATGTTATTCTTAAATTTAATTATAAGAAATAGTAATGGACATTTACTTATTTTTATATTTTATGATTTCATTTACTGGAAAATACTTAACCGGGGTTTGGCTTTACTTTTTTAAGCAATGTTCATTGACTAAGTTGTTTTAATTTGTTTTTGGATTCCAGTTCGGTTTCAGATACTTGCGTTGCAATGGAAGAGTGGGTTGCACACCCTTATGCAAACACAGCCCTTGATGAAATTCTTCCTTGTGTGGATCCTGCAACTGCAAATCAGTCTTTAAACCAAAGCAAGGAAGTAACTGGCAAAGTGGTGGATGTTGTCAACAATGTGCTAAATAATTTCGCCAATAGAAACTTCACTCCAAATGCTGGTCCTGTTTATTATAACCAATCTGGTCCTCTAGTGCCTACCCTGTGCAATCCTTACAATTCACAGCTGTCTGATCGGCAATGCAATGCTGGAGAAGTAAATTTCACAGATGCACCACAGGTAACTCTATTTACTATTGTCAAGTACTATGAAGGTTCTAAAAAATCGATAAGATGCTCAATCTAGTCTGGCTGATGTTATTTCTACCTGCAATTGTAGGTCTGGCAAAATTACACCTGCGAAGTTTCATCGTCCGGGAGGTGTGTAACAACTGGAAGGATAACACCAAGTATTTACAGTCAACTGGTAACAGCAGTAAATATCAGCTATGGCTTGTACCACTATACTCCATTTCTTGTAAACCTGGAGGACTGTACGTTTGTGAGGGATACATTCAGTCTCATATCCAGTGAAGATTGCCCCGGTCTTCGCAAACATCTCAAGTGGGTTTACATAGGATTGGTAATCATCTCAGCTGGTGTAATGTTTTCAATAATATTCTGGGTCATATACAGCAAACAACGTAAACACAAAGCGCAGTATAATAAGCAATTATTGGATGGAGGCGAGGGAGAGAGAGATGCTAAGCCGGTGTGAATTTTTTGTGGATGTTCTAACAGGACCTGATTTCCCTGACAGTTCCAAATAGGCTGCATATGTAATATTCCCTTCGTCCTAGATGCTTCATTGATGCTTTGTAGGGTATTCAAAAGTGAATCTCAATTTATGGGTAGGCATCGTGCTTCCCTTGTAGAAATTTATGTGCTGTGTGATTATTGTCACAACTCATTTAGAAGCTTGAGGTCCTGCTTCCCCAGTGAATTAGAGTAAATCCAAAGTAGTTTATTTCAGGATCTATGTAATTAAAATAGATATGCATCAATGCACAGAAGATGTCTACAATGGTAGAAGAAACCATGGATCTAGTCAAGTGACTCATGATATTGATTCTTGAGACGGATTACAGTGGAAGGTCTTCTGACAAGCCGTAAATTAGAGTAAATCCAGAGTAGAAAGTTTCAGTATCTCAGTGCATTTAAAATAGATGAGCACCAGTGCATAGCTGAACACCTAGGAAAAAACTATATGGGTCATCTGGCAACCATATTTTTGAATTTCGTGACTGATGTTGATAGTAGCATGTTTATACTTCTGGAACCTTTAGTTAACACTATCAAAAAAATGTAGTAAGTGAGATGGTTTTTATTATTGTAACGGTCTACACACTATAAATTCTTTTTAATGTATTTGGAGTCCATCTGTACTGCTAGAATTAATTGATTGCCTAGATTTGTAATTATTCTTCTTGTTTCTCTGTTATGATATAATTGATTTAAAATCTATCTATCTACTTTAATGCCAATCTGAACCTAAATTCATATAATCTTAGATTTCATAGATCTAAAGTCTCTCTGATGTTTTTATAGGGCAACTTAATAGTAAATTTTAATTACTACAATTTGTCTCCATACTCACCATAATGAATAAGAATGAATAAGCATTTCTGTCACTGCGGGTATTTATTTTATAGGTATGTCTGCTTTTATTTACACTTTTATGTGGACTATCCAAATACTAATCTTGTGTTCACCTGTGTCAATATATACACGTTACTAATAGTGACATGTTTTATGATAAATTATTTCAGATGATGTTATATAGGTATGTTGTTTTTTTTAATCTTTTTTTTTTTGAGGATGTCTATTTTTTTACATTTGTTTTTTCAAGACGTGGACTATCCAAATATTAAGCTTGTGTAATTCATGTGTGTCAATATATATTCTTTACTATTAATGACATCTTTATATAGAGCATTTTAGATAGCATTTGTCACCATTTTACCTTTTTTTCGTACAACTTGCACTTGTAATACATGATCTCCAATTAAAGGTGTTACGTTGGTTGTTAGGCATTGAAATGAGAATCAGAAATAACTATTTTGAATGTTTTGAAATGACTTAATGGAAATTCTAATCTTAGGGTTTGTTGTGTTTATTTTGTAAAAGATATGTTTTTAGGGTTAGACAAAAGCTAAGGGTGTTAAATGACCAATTGAGCATTGGCTTTTTATCGGGGATAGATGAGTTCAAGTAATGTTTAATTTGATATTTAAAGTTATAATTCTTAATCTTCTATTGTTGGTTGTGTGAGAAAATGAGAAAATGAAGGTGGGCATTGGTCTTGTTGATTTTTTTTGTTTAGCCCGAAAGGTGGAGTGGAATTGTTTGAGTTGGATGTTTTGTAACAACTTTTTTTTATAAATTCTTTATAAAGAATATTTTTAAGTTTGTGAGGTTGAGTAAATCAAGAATGATTTTATATATGATTTAAAGCCAAAGAAAGCAAGGAAAGTTTCTTTTCTTACTAGTTAAGTAAAAAGTACCCGAGCTCTATATTAGTTAAGTAGAAGTAGCCGAGCTCTATATATGTAAGATTGTTATAGCAAATTTGTATTGGATTCTTGAAGGGAAAGTAAGTTGTTAGGCTAAATGGAAGATGCAACATTTGCTGGTTTTTCTCCACATTGGGATTTCTTAGGTATATTTGTGTTATTGTTTTTTTGTGATTGTTATTTATTTTGTTTCCACTATTGTTTGTTGTTAATTAATTCAGAGTATTGATTGATATAAATCAGAAAGTTTCTATTGTGTGAGTTTATTGTGCAATTAATATGTAGTTGGGTTATAAGAAATTAACATGGTATCAAAGCTCTAAACTCTGAATACAATGTCAAGATTTGTGACAAATTTTAGAAAAATTAAAAAAAATAAATCAAATTTTTGTCTCCAGTTTCTTTTGTGGCTATGGCCACCAATGTTTGAGATGAAGAGAGAAATGCATGAGGTGTGCAAGGGTTGTGCTCTTGGGAAATATGCTAAGACTAATTTTTCAAGTAGCAACAATAGATTTGAAGGGATTTTGGATCTTGTACACCGAGATGTGTGTGGGCCTATGTCAACAAGATTCTTGAATGTGTATGAGTTTGAAATGAAGGACTTGGGGTTGATGCTTAAGTCAATAGGATTGTCAACATGATGATGTTTAATTCAAATGGGTCTATGTCAACAGGATTCTTGAAGGACGAGAAATACTTAATTGACATCTTGAAGTGATTCATAATGGAGAACTGTAAGCACATGCCAACACCACTTGTGACCAAATGGAAGAACATTGATGCTTCCAAATCAGAGGCAGTGGCCCTGACTTTTTATACAGACAGTTGATACTCTCTTATGTATTTGGTCAACACTAGGCCATATATTTGTTTTGCAGTGAACTCTCTTAGTCAGTTTATGGTGGAATCTAAATGTGTGCATTGGATAATTGCAAAACGTGTTTTCAGATATCTCTAAGGTACAATTGAATATGAGCTAAAGCGCGTTCAACATGATGGAGACATCGAGAGGAAGAGATTTCCTAAATATATTGAGAGGAAGAGATTTCTTGGATAATTGAATATGAGGTGAAGTGCGTTCAACATGATAGAGACATCGAGAGGAAGAGATTTCCTAAATATATTGAGAGGAAGAGATTTCTTGGATATATTGAGTGGAGGAGATTTCCTAGAGACATTGAAAGGAAATAGATTTTCCAAGAGTACATTGTGAGAAAGAGATTTCCAAGAGAAACTGGGGAAGAAGGGCAAATACAATTTTAGCATGGAAATGAGGCAATTATTCTTGTAGATATAAATTGTTATACTTTCAGCTATGAATTTTTAAGATTCTTCTGAAGATAGTTTTTAGCACAAGTTATTTGCACAAGTTGAGAGAGTGTTTGGACATAGAGGAGATTATGAGGCTGAAATAATTGTTGTGGCAATCTTGTAATCTATTGAATGAGCTCTTGCTCTTGATGCTGCATAAAAGGTGTGGTTGCAGATTTTCTTCATCAGAGATTGTGTGGAGAAAGGGATAGTGAAACTCTGTTACTTTCCTACGGACAACAGATAGTAGACATCCTAACAAAGGCTTTGGTGAAGAATAAGTTTGTATTCTTCAGGGATAAGTTGGGTGTTGTGCAGAACACCTTCCTCGCTAAGAGGGAGTGTTGCTTTTTTTGTTTAGCTTGAAAGGTGGAGTGGAGTTGCTTTAAAACAACTCAAGTTGGATATTTAGCAAAAACTATTTTTTTTAATTCTTTAAAAAGAATATTTCTAAGTTTGTGAGGTTGAGTAAATCAAAAGTGATTTTATATATGATTTAAAGCCAAAGAAAGCAAGGAAAGTTTCTTTCTTACAAGCTAAGTAAAGTAGACGAACTTTATATATGTAAGATTGATGTAACGAACTTGTATTGGATTCTTGAAGAGAAAGTTAAATTGTTAGGCTAGATAGAAGATACAACATTTTTCAGGTTTTTCCCCACATTGGGGTTTCTTGGGTATATCTGTGTTATTGTCTTTTTGTGATTGACTTCTGTTATTTATTTTGCTTCCACTATTATTTGTTGTTAATTAATCTAGAGTATTGATTGTTATAAATCAGATAGAATTTCTATTGTGTGAATTTATTGTGCAATTAATATGTAGTTGGGTTATGAGAAATTAACAAGTCTTTCATTATTCGTTTACAATGTAGTTGAAATGATATATATGGTAGTCTCATGTCAATGTTCGAAAGGTTAAGTCTTTGTTCTTTGATTAGATAAGTAAAGATTTTGAAGGGGTCAAGGGTCAACCCTTATACATAGATGAAGATTGACCATTATGCTTAATAGAACACCAAATAGTAGCCACAAAACAATTGTGAAACAACAAGAGATACACCACTAAATTGGACCTCGCTTACTACATGTTTGGTTCAAGACCTATGTTGGAGGTTGACTTATAGATGCAATGATCTTTATATTTGGCCAACCTATGTTGGTAATTGTAAAATGTGATGTACATATAAGGGTCTCTTGGATCCTTCCCAATGTGCATGATGCTGAAGTACGTTTGAGGATACAAACTCATACATTACAAATTGAAGATTGATGATGTAAGTGCTCCTTAATTAGAATATCACAAGAAGTGAAAGAGAATGATGTCCAAAGTTGGTTAAATGTTTTAAAGTCCACATTTCATTTTTTTTTATTGAGATTGAAGTCATAGTTATTGAGTTGTTTCTCAACTCTAGGTAGAGAAAATTAATATAATCATTGAGTTGGTGATCACATTTATAATAGGAGACTAGTGTCTCCAATAGGTTGGTGCCTACTTTGTAAGCGATTCATCATTTGTGAGGTTGAATCAAGATAGTAGATTCAAGTACTTGATTCTCACCGTGGTTTTTTCTATCTTGGGTTTTCACGCATGTTTGGTGTTTTTTGTGTACTTGTGAATGTTTGTTCACTATTCAATGCTTACATTTCATCATTTTAAGTATGAGGTACATTGAAGTTCCTAGGCTTAGACTTGATGGGCTTCGTTAATGTTGAATTAAGTTAAAATTTGCAGATCTAATTTACCCCCCTCAATATAGTGTGTCCTACAATTGGTATGAGAGCAAGGTTCCTCTAAAAAGGTTTTACAAGTTAAGGTAAATCCAGGATGACATGCAATAGAAGGTTCTAAAAATTGAGCTACGCTTTTTGATGGATACAATTATGGCTTTTGGAGTGGAAGAATAGAATCTTATTTAATGGCTATGACATTTGAAGTTCTACAAAAGCTTATGAAAGGATATGAGATCACTAATACTCCTAGAGATATGGTTGGTAGGAAGGCTTATGAAAATAATGCTAAAGCTAGGAATGCAATAAGAAGTTGTTTAACTAAAATATAGAGTTTGTCAAAGTCATGCAATGCAAAACTGCAAAGGAAATGTGAAACTATATATGTCAAAGAAGCAAATCATAAAACTTGTAGAGCTAGATTTGAAGGGGTAAAGATGAAAGAGGATGAGAACATCAATACCTTAATGCTTCGAGAAATTGAGATCATCTGGTCAATTTGAGGACTTGATAAGTAATTAAAAGAAATGGTGATACTCAAGAAGATACATCTCTTCCATCAAGATCCAATTCTAAGGGTAGGTGCAATTGATGAAGCCAAAGATCTGAGAAAATTGACTTTGGATGAGTTTCTTGGGTAGGTGCAATTGATGAAGCCAAAGATCTAAGAAAATTGACTTTGGATGAGTTTCTAGGACCACTTAGGACGTTCAGGATGATATTTGACAATGATGGAACCAAAAAGAAGGAATCAATGAAGGAAGTTGCTTTCAAAACATCTAGTAAGGAAGATATTTTTGATTTTGGTGATCAAGTCTAGAAGAAGATAACTTTGCTAGAAGATTGCATAAATGTTTTAGTAAGTACAAAGACAAGATACCTTTAAATATTTTAGTTGTGGAGAGATAAGACTCTTTATGGAAAATGTCCTTATAGAGAATCTAAAAATGATAATAAGAAGAATGAGAAATATTTCAACAAGAAGTTCAATAAGAATCAAAAGAGATTCTCTGTGAGTGGAGACGATGAATCATCCGATGAAGAAAAAGATCGTAGCACCATCATAAATATTGGTAATGAAGCATACTCATGGCGATGGAGAATCCTACTAGTAATACTAGACTAAAACCCTAATATGATGAAAAAGTTGATCTTATAGAAGAACTGTTGTGTGTTGGCTAGGAAATAAAAGGGCTAACAAAAATAATTATTGAAGTAGTATAAGTTACATAGACGTTGACTCCAAAATTTTGAAATATCGTAAGGATCATCATTGACTTAAAGGTTCAAATAGAAAAAGAAAAATAAAATTGAGGATGTTTTGACAAAAAGGTTGAGGAACATAAACAAGGACTATGAAAAAATTGAAGCAGGGATTTTTACATCAAGAAAAGATCTTGACAAAGCTAATAGTTAACTAAAGCTAAAGTTTGCAAAGAGTATTGAACCAATGAATTAGATAACTGAAAGTTGGAGATTAATGCATATCAAGACTTGCATTAATATCACCAAATAGAAAGGGAAGGATGTTGTACAATCTATAATGTCAAATCTAACAGAGAAATGATTTAGAAGCTCAAAATATGAACAAACTATGACAATTGGAGCAATAAAAATAATGGATGATGATTTTATCCAGGTCGAGAGGAAGAATAGAAGATCTGGAAGATATGCACCTAGAGGACAAGTGTTGTATACCATGTTCACTTTTTTATTTTGTTGTTATTGTTTGAAATGCAATTATTTTGTTCATTAAGCTATAAACTGTAGAAAGGTCTGGTAAGAAGGAACAATTTTCAACCAAAGTATTTTGCAACACTGTTTGATTTTAATATCATTTATCACAAGGGCAACAACTATGGACATATTGCAAGAAATTGTAGAATTAATTTGTGAGATCTCACATGCCAAAAAAAAATGAAACAATTAGATTAGTTAGAAAATTGGTTCCAGAAAGGTTTGGAAGAAAACTCCCGAAGAAGAGAAGTCTGACAAGGTTCTTGTGGCTCAGACTACATTTGATGCCTAGAAAGAAAATAATCTATGGATCATTAATGCTAGATGCTCTAGCCACATGATTGGAGACAAGAATAAGTTTATGAACTTTAAGAAGTTTGATAGAAGATATATTGATCTTAGAAACACTTTCGATGCTAGGATTGATGGAAGATATATTACTCTTAGAAACACTTTTGTTGCTAGGATTGATGGAAGATATATTACTCTTAGAAACACTTTTGTTTCTAGGATTGTCAGAAAGGGTACATTGAGTCTTGATGGTGGCAAGACAAGAACCTATAATGTACTGCATGTAGAAGGATTAAAACATAACCTGCTAAGTATAAATCAGATGTGTGGCAATGGATATAACTTATCATTTTTGAGAAAGGCTTTAAAATCGATAGGGAAGATGTGACATAATTGATTATAGAAGGAAGTAGAATTGATAGCGATGTATATCACGTAACTGAAGTAAATATACAATTATTTTATTTTACAAAAGGAAGAGATTTGGTTTTGGCTTAGAAAGTTGGCACATATGAACTTTGACAATCTTAAGAGAATCAACTCCCAAAGAATGGTGAGAGACATGCCAAAAATTAAGAAGTTGTCATCTATAATTTGCAAGAAATCCAGTGAAGGAAGAAAAATGAAGACCACCTTACCAAAGTAATCTTTAAGAAACCCCCGCTTCAAAAAAGGTGTAAAAAACTAGCGAAATTTGGAAAATATTAATTTTATTGGCGAAATTTTTTAGTTTTCAAAGAAAAAATAATAATCTCAATTAGCGAATCATACATGCTCCCTAAAACTATGTGAAAAATCATAGCGAATTGTATTTTTTTTCAAAACTACAAAAATATATATTGGCGAATAAAAAAAATATTTATAGTATAACATTAATTTTGTGGGTGAATTATGAGTCAAAAACATCAAAAGATTTAGACAATAATACTATCTTCAAAACATAGGACTGAGACCAAAACTTGACCATGGAAAGGCCAAAATAACTGACATAAACATGCCAAGTATTCAAGTATGGAAACATAAAAATAGCAAATCAATCATGCTTTTGCTAGGATGGCCGTCGATGGTTGTGGTGGTCAAATTTCCAATTAAGTTCAAAATTTGAAGAAATTTGTCAAATTTTGCTTCAAACAAGGAAATAGGGTTTTACATGGTAGGGTTTTCAAAAATTATTTTCCTAAATTTCAAAACCTTACAGTTACAGTTCATCTATGTCCTTGTTACTTTTTGAGTCACTTAAGCAAGGGGTCTTAGTCATGTCGTGGGGCCACTGATATTATCCTAGTATTTTACTTTTATGTGTCCCAAGGTGATAAAATAGATCTAGCTTTGACTGTAAATGTTATGTGTGACTTCACATTTCGTTTGATCTTTGTCATCCTTAGTGTTCCAAAGTCACGCCAAGCCGTGTCGTAACATCGCGAGGCTTGTCTTCATGTTCAATATACTAGCCCTGAAGTTATGCCAAAGGTCAAGCGGAACATCACAAATATCAAGTCTTGTTCAGTATCAAAGTTACGAAGTCACGATAAGGTGTTGCGTAACTTCATGAGTGTCATATTTTATGAGTAAACCAAAGTTATGAAGTTGCGCTAAGTGGTTTGTAGAGCTTTGTGATGGTTAAAAGATTTGAACGCCATCATGTTTTGAGGTCCTGCTAAGATGTTGCGTAGCTTCTCAATGGTTAAATGTCTATGATGGTGATGGTTGTCTCGACTGACGGTGTGCGTAACTTTGAAGAAGTTGAAAATAACGAGTAGTGAGCCACGTGGAAAGTGCAAAAAAATAATATTAGAATAGTTCCGAAGCTAAATAAGCTAAATAATATCAGAATAGTTCCGAAGCTAAGATAGTGAAGATCAACTCTCAACGTAACTTTAGAAGGGTTTCAAGAGGTCCCAATTTGCATGTAGGTTTAATCCTAGGTTTACTCAATTTTGTAGAGTTGAAAGTGTAGAAAGCTTAATCGCTTTGTTGGTTGGTTCTTGTTCCTGTTTGAATGTATTAATCATGTGGTTTAGCTAATCCCTAGGCACATATTTTCATTATTCAAGGTGGTTCAAATTCTGTCAAATTAGAAGCCAATAGGTTGTAGTGTGTGTACTGGGTTTAGTCTCACCGATAAAATCATGAAAGGGTTTTCGAGTTTCAATGGTGTCGTCATGTGTATGGCCAAACGGTTTCCACATGGTGGTTTACAACATCTTGATACAAATAACGCAGACAACGTATCCCACATTGGTGATGTGCAATGCTACATTTGTGCTTTTATATGTCGTCGCTCACTTATTCACCCGCCAAAGGCACACCACCTTTTGGTTAGTTTGGCGGTTAGAGATGGTAGCCTGGCGGTCCCAAAGGTATGCAATAGTCAAGTTGACAATCAATGTAACTTTGGCAGGCTAAAAGGAGGGTTGACTCTGGCGGTTCAAAGAAAAAATAATAATCTCAATTAGCGAATCATACATGTTCCCTAAAACTATGTGAAAAATCCTAGCGAATTGTATTTTTTTTCAAAACTATAAAAATATATATTGGCGAATAAAAAAAATATTTATAGTATAACATTAATTTTGTGGGTGAATTATGAGTCAAAAACATCAAAAGATTTAGACAATAATAGTATCTTCAAAACATAGGACTGAGACCAAAACTTGACCATAGAAAGGCCAAAATAACTGACATAAACATGCCAAGTATTCAAGTATGGAAACATAAAAATAGCAAATCAATCATGCTTCTGCTAGGATGGCCTTCGATGGTTGTGGTGGTCAAATTTCCATTTAATTCAAAATTTGAAGAAATTTGTCAAGTTTTTCTTCAAACAAGGAAATAGGGTTTTACATGGTAGGGTTTTCAAAAATTATTTTCCTAAATTTCAAAACCTTACAGTTACAGTTCATCTATGTCCTTGTTACTTTTTGAGTCACTTAAGCAAGGGGTCTTAGTCATGTCATGGGGCCACTGATATTATCCTAGTATTTTACTTTTATGTGTCCCAAGGTGATAAAATAGATCTAGCTTTGACTGTCAATGTTATGTGTGACTTCACATCTTGTTTGATCTTTGTCATCCTTAGTGTTCCGAAGTCACGCCAAGCTATGTCGTAACATTGCAAGGCTTGTCTTCATGTTCAATATACTAGCCTTGAAGTTATGCCAAAGGTCAAGCGGAACATCACAAATATCAAGTCTTGTTCAATATCAAAGTTACGAAGTCACGAAAAGGTGTTGCGTAACTTTGCGAGTGTCATATTTTATGAGTAAACCAAAGTTACAAAGTTGCGCTAAGTGGTTTGCGGAGCTTTGTGATGGTTAAAAGATTTGACTGCCAGCATGTTCTGAGGTCCTGCTAAGATGTTGTGTAGCTTCTCAATGGTTAAATGTCTATGATGGTGATGGTTGTCTCGATTGACGGTGTGTGTAACTTTGAAGAAGTTGAAAATAATGAGTAGTGTGCCATGTGGAAAGCGCAAAAAAATAATATCAGAATAGTTTCGAAGCAAAATAAGCTAAATAATATCAGAATAGTTCTGAAGCTAAGATAGTGAAGATCAACTCTCAATGTAACTTTAGAAGGGTTTCAAGAGGTCCCAATTTGCATCTAGGTTTAATCCTAGGTTTACTCACCTGAATTTTGCAGAGTTCAAAGTGTAGAAAGCTTAATCGCTTTGTTAGTTGGTTCTTGTTCCTGTTTGAATGTATTAATCATGTGGTTTAGCTAATCCCTAGGTACATCTTTTCATTATTCAAGGTGGTTCAAATTTTGTCAAATTAGAAGCCAACATGTTGCAGTGTGTGTATTGGGTTTAGTCTCATCGATAAAATCATGAAAGGGTTTTCGAGTTTCAATGGCGTCGTCGTGTGTATGGTCAAACGGTTTCCATAGGGTGGTTTATGACATCTTGATACAAATAATGCAGATGATGTATCCCACATTAGTGATGTGCAATGCTACATTTGTGCTTTTATATGTCACCGCTCACTTATTCACCTGCCAAAGGCACAACACCTTTTGGTCAGTTCGGCAGTTAGAGATGGCAGCCTGGCGGTCCCGAAGGTATGCAATAGTCAGGTTGACGGTCAATGTAACTTTGGCAGGCTAAAAGGAGGGTTGATTCTAGCGGTTCTAAAGTTACATAAGGGTTTGACTGACAGTTGGCATGACTTCAACGGTTATGTTGGTGGTCTAGATTGAAGGTCACGAAGTTATGCACATAGTTTGCGTAGCTTTGGGTGGCTAGGTCGAAGGTTGGAGCTAGCGGTTCCGAAGTTACGAAGGGGTTTGGATGACAGTTGGCGTGACTTTGCGAGTTATGACTACGGTCAATAGAGTGTGTTTCAAAGCTATGACATTAACATCATGCAATTTACGGGACATCATGAGGTTTGCTTGGCTGTTAAGGGTGACAGTTATGATGTCGCATTGGTGCACCAAGCGGTCAAGTGTAGCTTTGCAAGGTTAGGCCCACAGTTAAAGATCAAGGTCGTGAAGTTACGCACATGGTTAAGCTAGCGGTTGGCGTGACTTCGACAGTTAAAATCATGACTGGGATATGGGGGTTCTGAGGTTATGCTGACAGTCTGCATAACTTCTCTAGAGGAAGGGTATGTCGAAGACCAATGAAGAGTATCCACATGACTGTGCTACCAGATAAAATAAATATAGATATTGATTCCTAGGGTATAATCTTAGGCTCAGTAGTCAAGTGTGTATGTCAGTACATATTTAATGAGAAGATTTTCGTTGTGATATTGCAGAAGTGCTGGATCTGGGATCTACAATTAGGGACATTAATGAGACTTAACGGTTTTAAATTTTTCACTAGTACATAATCTAGGCTAGATTTTTTATTAGACATTAAAACAAATAATTTGTGTACGGGACATGAGTTGTGACTCATCAACATTCATTATTTTTATTTTCCAAGGCAAGCCACCTTACATGAAATATTCCTTCAAAATTTAATGCGGTTGCCAAGTTGGTGATTAATTTCTTTATATACTCTCAGTAGTGGAATAGTAGAACATTGAACACATGGCGCTTTCTAAATTTATAGTTTTGGATGATAGAATGGGTCTTCTAGTAGCTGAGGGATCATCAAATGGGAATCCAGAACTTGTTATCCAACCAAATTTGGATATCAATGAGGAGATTTAGTAGGATGTCCTGAGTCATCTCATATTTTCCGCATGTGATCATGCTACTAATTACGTCGAATACCAAAATGATCTTCGAACTAGAAGTAGAACATGACAAGGCAGAGATGAACACTATTTTTGAGGATCATGGCTTCGACCAAGAGGAGTTGATTTGATTACTTGCTGGGCTTCGCATCGAATGATTGCCACCTTTTGGATTCTGGAAGCCGTTATGATATTTTTTCTTTCTAATGATATGTAAGGGCCTTCTAGATACTATCATACGATAATAATTAGGATATGTAGGACTAGGATTTTCCTCTGAAAGGTTAACTTTTGTTACTTGTAATTATGAATATACTTCTGGAAAAGTTATGAATTGTAAATGGTTGGAAGCTTGTCGCTTCCCCTTCTGGGGAAACCACAACCATTCATTATAGAAGAAAAACTTAATTGTACCATTTTAGAAATTAATATAAATGAGAAGACCCATTTTCAAATAGTGTTATATGCATTATTTACTAATTTAGAAACACAAAAAATTAAGTTTTGAATTTAGCCTTGCCCTTATACTTCAAATTTCAATACAGTAACATAAACATTATATATTATACTTCAAATTACAAAAATCATGAACAATAGTTTTGTAAATTGTAAATGTAATTATTAATATGAGTCAAGATTCAAGAAGTACAGTATATGAAGTATCTGTGATTCTGTATAAATACCTATTAACTGAATGCTAAATCACTTCACTGACTCAGTGAGCAGTCTAATGCTTCTAAATCCCACATGGAATCCAACTCCTGAAATTGACTAATAGTAACATGTTCCTCTTCATTATGAGTCGGGTATTCAAAATCAAATAATTCTTCATCTTCATTTTGAGTCGGTTATTCAAAATCAAATAATTCTTCATCTTCATTTTGAGTCTGGGACTGAGATCCATCGTTTGTCTCAAAACTAGTAGTAGCACCACCAGGTTTTGAACTGCTACAAAGCCCTCATCTTTCACACATGGAATTCCAAATTGCCAATGCCCTATCATAAGGAAAATCTCTAACATTGCACTGAGTTACAAACAACCTCAAGGAAGTTTCCAAATTTTTGTCTAGTTTGTTTTTGATATTTGATTTCGAAAACCCCAATGCACTAAAAACTCTTTAATCTTCCTCCGACCCCAATATCATTCTTTGATATAAATCAACAAGTTTGAAATATTCTAATATTGAATCACGCAATACTTCACTTTTCTCTATCCTTTTCCAAAGCTTGGTCAATGGATTCTCCAAGTTTTTCAACTGCAATTTCATACATGATGCAAATTGTCTACATTATTTTTTAAGATTAGCTGAATCTAAAATTCCTTCAATTGGTTGTTCATTGCAATGTGCATGTTTTGAAAACTCTCTCACCAATTCATCCATTTTTTTATGAAAGATATGTGCATCTGTTTGTTTATCTCTCACATTTTTCCAAAAGTAAGGAAACACACAACCCATGGCTTCAAGAGTTTCTTCTCGAGGGAATCTTTCATGAATCTCAGTTGAAAATTGGTAGGAAATTGACTTCAAATTATCATTAACAAATTTAACAATCCTGTCAAAATCTACCTTTTTAACTAGAAGGAGTCTGCCTCGCTTGCCCGTCTTAGATTTGTGCATTGGTATTTCATTTCCTTTCACAAACACACATAAATAATTTTTTGCATTAAATTGTAAAAAAATATCATCATGATTCAAATATGTAATTATTTGCCACCTGAAAAAAATTGGGCTTTGAAGTGCTATCATATCTAAATACAGAGCATCCAAGGCAATGCATGTCATTGTATGTAAACTACTATATTCATGGATATACATAGTTCTATCTTGGGCTTTCTTAACAAATTTGTTCATTAAATCTGACATGGGGAGAAGGCTGGCTAAAGTTAACAGAGTCTCTATATCACTTAACTTATGTAACATATCAGGAGTTTTGTCTACTGTGAGGTGTTGCTCATATATTAGTTTGATCAAGGATTGATATTCTATTAGAAATCATTCTACTTGTCCATGCAAAGAGATACATTTGGTCTCAACATCCTTGAGAAGCTTGTTTCCTACTGTTACTCCCTCTAAAAAAATCTTAAATTCTGCAAAACGTTTAGGACTTCTGCAGAAGTAAGAGTATAGCTCGCGGACTAGATCTTCAACTTTTGACACTGTAGGAAATTGCTTACAATTTTATATGCTAAATTCATTTGATGGGCCATGCAATGTATGCCAAGCATGTAAGGTGCAATACTAGTTTGTAATCTTGCACAAAGAACATTCCTTTGGCCTTGCATTACTGCAGCTCCATCAGTTCCAACACACACTAACTTCTTGCCAATTGTCAAATCATCCATACCAGTAATTTCATTCATAGCTTTCTTGACTTCAAAATATAAGTTTTCTATTGTTGAATTGCCCCTCATTTTATGAACACAGAGTAGATGAGCTTAGCATACATGTTCTTTTACTGTATACACATGCATACAGACCCAAGCAGTGTTATTTACTGTAGTAACTTCATCTATGGATAATGAAATGAATCTGGATTGTTTTACTTTCTCTTGTAAATTTTTCTTTTCCACCTCAGAAAGACAGTTTGCCATTTCCCATCCAGCGTTTGTTGACCAATGTGACATAGGATAGTGAGGAACTCTAAAAAAAGATACTAAATTACCACATTTTGAGAATTCTTTCATAGTATTCCCTCTGGATAGAATATAAAAAATAACACTCATCTGAATGGTCTTTTCCAGGTTTGCTTCATTGGCTGTATGTTTAAACCCAATCTTGATTCGATTTCCGCTACTAGCAATTACTACCATTCTCTTGTTATGCTCTTCATACTATATGGCATACTTAACATGAAGACATTCTTCCTTTGATTTTCATCTCACTACTTAGATTTCTTGTCCATTTATGGTATGTTTTTCATAAACCTTACCAATATGTTTTTCTATAGTGTTAAGCTTTAGCTGCAACTTCTTCTTTGTTTTAGTTTTCCAGGTACAAATCTTACACCTACATTTTGTTGGTTGTTCATCATTATTTTGGACTGGTTCAATGAACTAGTACTTTTCTACCTAATCAACCTTAAAATTTCTTGTCATTTCCCACTCCCGCCCCTTTTTTACTTTACTTTTTCTTTTCTTCCTACCAACATCAATATCATCTTCCTTCCTATCATTTTCATCCAACTGGTTCTGTGTATCCCTTATAACATCTTCTGTTGTGCCACCATTGTTATCCTCATTTGATGCATTTTTATTTAACTCAATGACAACCCTAACTTTTTGTGGTGGTACTGGTGAGCTACTGTGAATGGATTTTACACTTGCAATTGCACAAGTCGATGGAGTAGAAACATTGTCAATTCCAAAGAAAGCCTTTATGGTAGTATCTCTAAGTTTTGGGCATTTTGATGGCCTCCCAATGTAACGCCCCGCCAGGGAACCCAGGAGAGATTAACCTATAACTTGCTACTAAGTTTGGCGCATATTTTTTTTCTTCTAAAGTTAACATACAAGACACACAACAGTGCGGAAGCAATTACCATTTACTCACATTAAACCAATAACCAAAATAGATAACAAATCCTGAGGGTTCCATGACGTAGAATTACTTAAGAATGAAACACAACTAAAGAAAGATGATAAAAGATTCCATATCAGAAATGATACAATTACAACTTATATCAATAATTACAAACCTCATAGACATCCATGATAACTAATAAACTGACATCCACTGCACATGTCGCAGGGTATGTAATAATAAATCTAACAAAGAAGTACAATGTCCATATTAGGTATCACATGTGATACTCTAATATATGAATACATAAATGAAGATATGATAAGAAACCAACAATGAAGAATCAATGAAGAACCATAAAGGCATCCAATTGCAGAAGTATCAACAACATCGGCACCAGGACATCGAATCTCAAATGGTGAAGAATCACTACCACTCGTCCGTGTAGAACCATGAAGGTCTACCCTACCATGCTGAGGAGATAGCCACAAACCCCAATTGGATGACCAAAACCAAACAAGGATAAAAATACTGAGCAAGGAATCTTGAAAGCTCTCTACTCAAGGTTACAAAAATAAAGAGAAAGGTGAGACACACTAAACCAGAGGCATAAACAGAAACTCAGGAGATGACTTAGGCTACATGCTATGGGAGTGTCATCACATGTCTATCTACTTGAGTTACCCTGGACTGGTCAAGAAGGACCCCGGGCCCTCAAGCATTGAGTTACCCTGGACTGGCCACTCTGGGCCCTGGACCCTCAATACGATCCATGTGGGACTAGAATTCTCTCTCATGAAAATGAGAAATTCTAATCATAACCATACTCTAAATTATCTTTTTAATGATCTCTACACATTTTAATTACTATGTTATCACTTAATTACATAACTTACGATAGGTTACCTAGGTACTAACCACTTTGGGTCTCAGCCCCTATTGTAAGCCACTCCCCTAAGATGCACCTATTCAACCTCCCCTAGGCTCATAATCTCACAAACATCAAAATAGGTATACTACCAAGTAATCCTAGAAGCAGTTTCACACATAAGAAACTGACATGATTATAGTGATACCACAAACAGATAATATCCAACAAGAGCCCATAAGATCGAAGCATATGTGATAAACATAATAAGCACACACAATGAACATGTTGTTGAAAACAAAACCAATTGATAAAGAACCCTGCCTCTGTTTCCCCTAAGTCATTCTAATACCCGTCATCACATAAAGTACAAGAATACAGTTCAGGCACGAAGAAGACACAATTGCATTTAAGGAAATTGTTATCCAATACTTAAGCATTTAGAGTCCATAAAGAACATAATTTAAATCCACATGCAGAAACACATGAATCTGCCAAGAGATACTTAACATAAACATTAAAATAATGCAAAATTAAAGAGTATTCCCTATAGTCGTTCTAAGAATTCAACAGAGCAAAAGCCCAATTTTAGTATAAAACTCATCACATGCAAAATACATAGTTGTCAACATACTAAATCAATTAAAGAGCCATAATACCTTAAAAAATTAATACACAAGTATTAATTTATTAATATACAACTATTAATTCTTTTGAACTTAATAACCAAATATTAATTCATTATTAAATTAACAAACAAATTATTTAAAAATAAATTTTACTAACACATTATATATATATATATATATATATATTCAAACATTCTATTATAAATAACAAATTACAATTTAAATTAAAATACAAAATAAAATTAAGTACAAATCAAAGTAAATTAATATTAATTAAATAAAACCAAATTAAAAACTTACTTAAATTATACTTTTAACAATTTTTTTAAAAAATTAATAAATGTAATAATTAAAAACAAGGCAAATCTTAGGGGGGGGGGGGGATGGACCCCACACCCCCCTTCCCTATGTTCTACCGCACAACACCTTAAGTGCCGCCGGCAACCTTGTCCTCTGTTGCACGGTACCTATTGGTACCGTCGCAGGGTCTAGCCCTGTCGCACGATACCAGTAGGTACCGCCGACAAGGTGGAAAGCTAGCCAAGGGGGGGTTTACGTGCCCCGATACCAGCACAATTTTTTTTTAATAAGATTAATTTTATTTTATGATATGTCTTGGAAAATGTAAAACCCTTGCACATGAATTTTTTTTAGATTAAGAATATATATATATATATATATATATATATATATATATATATATATATAGAAAGTCAAAGCATACTTTAACAGAATAAAAACTTTTTGAAAGAATTTTCGAAAACGGAAATACAAAAATCTGTACATTATTTTCCAATAATAGAAATAGAATTTTTTCCAATTTTTTTTTAACACAATAATAATTGAATCAATCCTTTTTGATTTCTATTGGGCTTTAAAATTTAATTGACTATACCCTTTCTAGCAAGCACATAATTTAACTAGATTATGTAATTTTTACTAAAATTGGATTTTCTTTCAATAGGAATTTATTTCATCAATCCCTATAGTTATACTATTGCCCAGAATTAATATTTCAATTTGTAGAAAATTTATAAACAAACATTTAACAAAATTTTGCCAGAGTAACGGTACGATGCCAAGTAGTAATAAAATAAATGAAACAACTATACCAGAGTTTTCGAATACCCAGATCTAATACAAACAAAGATCTACCAAATAGAAAACATAGAAAACTATAAAAACACAGAAAGACAAATAGATGTGGAATCAGATCTGACAGACAAATCCAATGCCTACCTCAGATCCAATGCCAGAAATGAAATAAAAATGGAAACCCCTGTAGATCTGAGAACAAAATTCTCTCCAAAATCAAACTCAACCTGCAGATCTGAAAGCTATGTTGCAAACAGGTGCCCGATCTAGATGCACAAAGAAACTCAAATCAACATGCAGCCACAACAATCCACAAATTTCCAAAATACCAAGCACACAAGCTTCCTCAAAAATCTTCTCCAAAACCTGTCTCTCTCAAAAATGAATGCAATAATCCCCTAATAGGAATTCAATTCCCAAATTCATGCAATCCCAAAAGACAACTCAAAAGCTAACTCACAGTTCAACTCCAAATAAAAAATGACTCATAAGACAACTCCTGATCCAACTCAAATTCCAAAATTGAAAATAAATCCTAATTAATTAATTAAAATATCTTTTAAATGCACAGCCCAACTTTGACTTTTGAAAGCTGGTTGTTTATTTTTTGAAAATAATTCCCTTTTCAATTTTGCACATGTTATAATTTAAATTCATTTATTAAATAAATTAAATACTTAATGCATCATAAATTCATGCAATTAATTATTTAATCATTTAATAAAATATGCAAGCATAATTCAAATCATTTTCCAATTAAGCACATGTTAATAATTAAAACCCAAATTAAATAAATTAAATATTTAATACATCCTAGAACATACATTTAAATATTCAATTATTTAATAACACACCCAAACATAATTAATCCTAATTTTAATTATATAATCAATTAATTCCAATTAATCAAATAATTGACTTTAGATAATTTTCCAAATTAAACATAGGAACATAATTAAATCATTAAATTCAACTATAATCCTAACATCGATAATCATATAAAATCACCTGAATAATCATAAATCCACTGAATCATGCAAAGTAAGATCAAGCACAATCAAATTCAAGCAAACTGAAACCATGTACAGACTCAAGAACGGGATCCACAAATTCATGCCAACCAGGTGAATTTGGGTAGGGTAGTTAGACTGACACTTGTCCAATCCTAGGACAATTAGGCTTAGGTTAGGGTTTTGGGTCTATGTATTATCTCCCCTCTTTACCATTGAGACAAATGTTTATGGGCATGCTCACTCCTGCCAATTCAGGGAAGATGATGCCCTGTACCTGTAAACCTATCATCAAAAGATGAAGCATGTACATACAATATATAGCAGACAATGATAGGGTATAGTTGAACGTGTGGATTTCGACTATGCAAGTAACTACGCCTTCATCCTCTACCACACAAACATGTCAAACAAATAAAAACACATGATAACCATACACATGCAAGTATGAGATAAGTACATTATAATCAACATAAAACATGTAATCTAACATCATGAAACATCATCATCTAATCTACTCATAGACATGATAAAGATATGACAATCAATAATCCATAATCATCATTAATGAAACAATAACCGATCACATGAAAAGTGACCTAAAAGAATTCGGTCACACATCTGAGGAGTCTTACCCTTGTCTACCCTTCCAATCCCTTCACTTCCTTGAGGAGTCTTACCCTTGTCTACCCTTCCAATCCCTTCAATTCCCTAAGGATTCTTAGCCTTGTCAACTTCTAGGCTTGGCCTTTCATTTGCAATCCCTTCACTTCATTGAGGAGTATCAGTCTTTCCCATGTCTGACATGGAAAGCCATCCAGTGCTATCACCACAGTGAGAATTTTGAGTCTCAACCTCCCCTGCCATCTCAATCCCTTCACCAGCTTGAGGATACTTAGGATAGTCACCCTTTCTCGACATCTTGACCTCTGACTAGTAACTGAGATTCGAGGAATTAAAATTAATAGTTCAATATTGTGAAATGTGAACAAATAATTTCTTACCTTGGTCCTTTACGCTTTCTTTGGAATGTTGAATCCTTTTTTAACCGTTGCAAGATTGCAATTTGTAAATTTGGCCCTCCAAAATTTTGTAATGGGGCACAAAAAGATTGTAACAAATCTGAAATTGTGTTCAAGTTTTCAAACTTTTGATTAACTGATTTGAATTTATATCAATCCATGATTCCAGTTTCCATTTTTTTATGAATTCACGGGCTTTTCAAAATACATTAACATCTTAATTTAAGCCTGACAAAAAATGTGCTGACCTGTTCAATGCACATTGTAGGAATTAAGAAACAATTGGCGAAATAGGTCCTTCTCAATATAACAATCCTGGTGAATATAACGGTCATCCACCAAGCAATGTAATTTTTTGGGGGAGAAATGGGCCGACTCATTCAATTCCTAATTAATAACCATTGGTGAATTAAGAGGTCGTTACAAGAACCACATCGGACTAGTTAAATGTGAATATACTGGTAAACCATGTTAAATGACAAAATCTTAATGGTGATTTGAAAGATTATTGACTTGTTACCGTGTTAAAAATTGGTGATTTGGGCCACCATGTAACAAACATGATTCACCAATTTTGGTAATGATAATTCCCAGAATTTTCCACTAAAAAACTCTCTGCACCTTACCTACGAAAGAGTATTTAATTGTAAAGCTTGTAGATTTTATTCACACTAATCGAGTTGGACCTATGAGAGTAAAAAGCTTACAAGATGAAAACTATTTTTTATGCTTATTGATGACTATTTATAGAATGTCTTGGATTGTTTTTCTTAAAGAGAAATCAAGTGATTTTGAAAAATTTAAAGCTTTTAAAGAGTCGGTTGAAAATGAAATTGATAGAACAATTAAATGTTTGTGATCATATAGATGCAAATCTATTAATCAAATATTCAAGTTTAGATGGAGGCAAAGAATTTGCCTCTATCAATTTTTGATAAACTATGCAATGCATGGAATTCATAGACAATTCTCAACACATAGAACACCTCAACAAGATGGAGTATTAGAGAGAGTGAACAAGAACTTTTTTGAAGGAAGCTCAACTACTAGATATGTATTGGAAGAAGCATGTTTTACAAATGTGTACATTCTAAATAGAGCTTAGATGAGACCTAAGACCAAAAAAACACCATACACAGGAGACCTAATCTGTGAAACATTTAAGAATATTCAAAACCAAGTTCTACATCAAAAGAGATGAAGTAAATTTGGGTAAATTTTATTCTAGATTTGATGAGGGCATTTTTCTTAGATATTCAATTACAAGCAAAGCATATAGATGAAAGAGAGTAGTGGAGAGTGCAAATGTTAGTATTGATGAAATAACTCAATTACTTGAGATTCCAAAGGGATATGAGATTCCAAAGGGATATGACACAACAAAGCAATTTAAAGAGGAGGGAAATCCCAAAAGTGAATTTGAAATAATAAGTATGAAGACTCCAACAAGATATGTACATAGGGATCATTAAGAAGATCAGATCACTAGAGATACATAAAATTGTACTATCACTTGGAGAAGAGCAAGACAAACATAAAAGCTATAAAAATTGAGTTGAAGCGAGCAAGGAGAAAGGAAGGCAGGATGCTATGGAAGAAGAGTTGTTTGAAATTAAGAAAAATGAGACATGGGAGTTATCCAAAACCTAATAAAATCATTATTGGCACCAAATGGGTCTTCTTTAATAAGCTAAATTAAGAAGGGGTGGAGATTTAGAATAAGGCAATACTAGTATGCAAAGGCTAAACTCAAGTTGAAGGTTTAGATTTGAAGAAACATTTGCTCCACTAGCTAGATTAGAATCCATTAGAATGGTTTTGTTGTTAGCAACATCCAAAAAATTCAAAGACTATCAAATGGATGTCAAGCCAGACTTTTCTAAATGAGGAATTAGAGGAATATTATATTGAACAACTAGAAGGATTTAAATACTCAAACAAACTAAATTTGTGTGTAGATTGAAGAAATATATGCAAGGACTCAAGCAAGCTCCAAGGGATTGGTAATATAGACAAGATAAACATCTACAACAACAAGGATTTAAGAGAGGTTGTGCAAATAATAATTTGTATATGAAAACTATTGGTGTAATTAATAATTCACTAATTACACTTTACTTAAGTTTACTTAGGATAATACATTTGCATATATTAGTTTTCATTGAGACACCTAGGAGTTTGCATTTTATTTTAGCACATAGTGTAGGAGAATTTCCACTTTAGGTGGTGATAGTTTTCATCTCATACCTCTTTATGTGTGAGATCCACCTTTAGTGCTCTTATCACATTATCATCCTCTCATTGTTGCACATGTTGCACACACTTTGATGTACAATGGAGGATGATCCACCTTTGGTGGACATGTGATTACACCTTGTCTAGTTAATAGGTTATCATTTTCATCTCTTCTATTTATCATGCATTGCCTATATATTCAAGCACATCTACTTTGTACTTAACTCAATTGATTTTGTATCTATTTCATTATTGATCATTATTGAATCATTCAATTGATCATATCATATTTGTCTCTCTTGTGCTACCAATTGAACTTATAGATCTTGAAATTTCATTCCTTGCCTTAGGAAAATTCTTACATGGTGTCAGAGCGATATCAAAATTCTTACATGGCATCAGAGCCATAGGAGTGTCATTGTATAGCCTATTTTGAGAGAATTTTATTGCAGGTCAAAATTGGAGCTTGCTAGTGCAAATTAGAGGTTGGCATCACATTGAGAAGATCCAAAAACCCCTAAATTGTTTTTTATTTCATCCAAATCGGGCATCTGAAGCCAAATATAGAGCCATTTGAATTTTCAAGGTGTGGCAGCGACGATTCAGAAAAAATAATTTTAGAGGCGATCTTCAAACAGTGATGTCTCAATCATCCAGACTCCATTTTTTGAGAAATTTTTCTTATTTTGGGGTAGAATTTCATGATCTACACAATGGTGCAGTTGGTTTCTAATATCTGTTCCTTATGTTTTCTGAAAATTGCAAATCCTAATTTTTACAACTTTAGAGGTTTCGTTCGGGCTCATATGGACACTTTTTCAGGTGCTGGGCATAATTTTTTTGTCTACTTTCTAGATCTAGTATCAGTTTGGATAAAGTTTGAGTAGACATATTACTTTCAACATTTGGTCTATTTTGGCCTATATTTGGCACTTGTAATTTATTGGGTCGTTTAGTGATCTTGTGTCTTATTTGTTTGAGTCTACTATAGATTCATATTCTCTATTGTAAACATCAAAATCATAAGTCCACTTTGGTCCATATTGGCAAGTGGAAATTGTATATGCACTAAATATAAAGTGCCAAAATCATGTATTTTTGGGGGGGTCCTTTGATTCATTGCATTTTGGGGGTGCATTGATTTTATGATCTCATTGTTTCATGTGAGAAGTGCATCATGGATGGTTTAATTAGGTTGACAAGAGGTAACTATAAGAAATGGAGTGAATTGGTTCTCACTCATCTTAGTGAACATAACCTGTTGTCTTATTTGTATGAGTATAGACCTACTAGTCCTTCTTTTGATTGGAACTCTTACACAAAAGTTATTAATGTTATCTATTGGAATATGGATATGTATGTTATGGATTCTTTTGATAACTATGAAGATGAGACAAAGACTATTCCTGATCTTTGGAATGTTCTTTGGGAAATTTATGGAGATCCTCATGTTCCTCCACTCCCAAAAGGTCTAGAACCTCTAGTTGCAACTCCTTCTCCTCTTATTGAGATCACATCTATTGTTTCTCTTGATGATGCTTTCCTTCCTATAGCCATTGGCTCTTGTGATTTAGTGCAACAAGATATTCTTTGTCTTCCAGTTATAGTTCCATGGGATGACTACTTGATAGACATTGCAGGTATGTTTGTGGAGTCTGACATTTAAGATTTGGGAGACAACATTAATGAAATTCATCTTCTCTTTATTAAGGATGATCCTTCTTAAATTGTTGCGAAGGAACACTCTGACCCTCATCTTCATTCTTCACTTGATCATTCTTTTGAGTTTGACACAATTGTGGATCCTTTGATACAACATTTAGAGGTCTCTTTCACTTCAGAGAATACATTTGAGTCTTTGGAGATTGGTTTTCACGAGTCTCAAACTTCACTTGGTATGTCACATTGCATGGTTTAGATTGATCATACTCATGTGTTGGAGATTCCTATTAAGTTTCCTGAGACACATTGCTTGGTTCAGATTGATCATACTCATGTGTTGGAGATTCCTATTAAGTTTCCTGAGACTTCATACATCTTGAGGATTCTTCCTAGAGATTAGGGAGGACTCATTGGTATACCTATGGTATTGTTTCTTCCTAAGGGGGGGAACATTATTTAGTTTTCTTGGTGAAGTTTCTACATTGATCCAGGAGCATATATCATTGGTGTGCATTCTACATTTAGGGGGGGCTTCTTTTCTTCTCTTCCTACTTTATTTGAGGAGGCATCTTTGTCTTTGGAGTTTGATCCAAATTCTTAAATGGATTAGTTACCATTGGTTCCTTGTTTGTCACCTTCTATTGGGCTTGATCTTGATTGGTTCGTCACATTTTCATCAACCAAGGACATGGCAACACAAGAGCATACTTTAGAGACATCATACTTCATTTGGATTCCCCTTCCTTCTTCCTATTCACAATGGGAAGCCTTCTTGCATATACTTGGTGTATCTTCTTCCCAAGGTGAGAAATGTTGTTTGTAGGTATTGGACTATGTTTTGCCTTTAAGCACTCACCATCCTTGGAGGAGATTATTCATTATTGGGGGGATATCATGTCTCCTTATTTCCTTCCATTGAGGGGATTATTTCTCGTATATGAATGATGTATGTTTTTATTGGGGGGGGAGGGGGGGGGGGGTTCCTGATTACTCCATCCATCCATGCATCTTGTTTTTCATATCTCTTTTTGGAGGGTTTTTCCCTTGAGGTTTTCTCTCTTTCTCCAATTTATGAGAGATTGCATTGCATTGCTCTTGCATATTGTACATGGGTATCTAACATGGCCTAGTAGCCGAGGCCCATCATGCATTTTCATTTAGCCTTGTGAGCTTAAGCATATTCCCCTAAGTTTCACTTAAGGGGGGGGGGTGTTGGTGTAATTAATTATTCACTAATTAAACTTTACTTAAGTTTACTTAGGATGATGCATTTGCATATTAGTTGTCATTGAGACACCTAGGAGTTTTCATTTCATTTCATCACATGGTGTAGGAGAATTTCCACTTTAGGTGGTGATAGTTGTCATTTCATATCTCTTTATGTGTGAGATCCACCTTTAGTGCTCTTATCACATTATCATCCTCTTATTGTTGGACATGTTTCAAATAATTTGATGTATAATGGAGGATGATCCACCTTTGGTGGACATGTGATTACACCTTATCTAGTTGATAAGCTATCATTTGCATCTCTCCTAGTTATCATGCATTGCCTATATATTCAGGCACATCTACTTTGTACTTAACTCAATTGATTTTGTATCTATTTCATTATTGATCATTATTGAATCATTTAATTGATCATATCATATTTTTCTCTCTTGTGCTATCAATTGAGCTTCTAGATCTTGACATTTCATTCTTTGCCTCAGGAAAATTCATACATGGTATCAGAGCGATATCAAAACTCTTACAGAAACAAATGATGATCAATAACTAATTGTTGTGGTATATGTTGATAACATTATTTTTGGAATGCAATGGAATTTTTTTTTGAAATGTCAATGCTTAGTAAGTTATCATTTTTCTTGGTCTATAGGTTTCCCAAACAAAAAATGAGATATTTATTTCTCAAACAAAACAAATAAATAAATGTTGAATAGGTTTAAGATAAATGATTGCAATCTTGTAAGTACCTATGGTTATCATATGCAAGATAAGAAAGAACGATGGTTCTAATTCAACATATCAGACACTATAGAGGTCAATGTTTGGTAGTCTATTGCACATGACTGCATCTAGATTGAATATCATGGTGGAATTTGGAACGGTTTCCAAATTGTAAGAAACACCCAAGGAGACTCATGTTAAGGTTGTTATTTTCTGGTACTTGAAAGCAATTGTTTACTTTTGTTTATGGTATTCCAGAACAAAGAATCTTAGTTTTACTGCACACACTAATGCGGATTGGGTCGTATGTGTTAACGATGAGAAGAGTAGAAGTGGCGAATAAATTTTTTTCTTGGTCAAAGACTTTGTCATGGATAATGAAAAAACATAATTTAATATCCTTATCTACTACAAAAGCAAAATACATTACAACAACATCTTGTTATATCAAGGTATTATGGATGAAGCAAAATTATAAGGAAATGTGAAGGTAGAGTTTGATCAACCGATTATTATCCTATGTGATAATACAAGTGCTAACAATATCTCAAATAATCTACTAATGCATTCAGGGAAAAACAAATAGCCTTCAAGTATTATTTTTTAAGAGATAAGGTTGATAAAAAAATGAAATTGGAATATGTGGATACTAAGGAATACATTGTAGATATATTTGCAAGGCCTCTTAATTTTGAGTATCTCCAAAAGAAGTTGAGTCATTGACCCCTCATCTTAGATCTAGAGGATGTTGACTTGGTGGTCAACATCTCCTTCGGGAATCATGACATAGCTTAACCAACTCCCACTGGTCGGGTCAAATCTAGTGTGTGTATTAGGCGTTGAGAGTTTTGGTGCAACACAAATAATTTTGACAATTGGTATCAAATATTTGGGTCACGGGTTTGAGTCTCCCATCATGGGTCTTGAAGGATTAGTCCATGCTAAGGGACATAATTTTGAATTTGTTATCAACACTTCCCTAGGGACTTGTGCCATGAATTAAACATCTCACATGGGTTAGGTTAAATATGGAATTGTATTGGGTGTTGACAGTTCAACTTTTGGCACAACAAAAAATGATTCCAATGGTGGAAACATAGAGTGAGGGGTCATGTTGACTCCCTTCTGCAAGAAAATTTGGCAGTCCTGCAGATTATCAAAACTATAAGAAGTTGGTAGATGTACAGACTTGGGGGGATTCAATTTGGAAGGGTCCAAAATTTGTGTTAGTAACTCAGGGGGAGTATTTTTGACTAATGTCATGCTATGATATTTTTATTGAGATTCAACTGTGCATTTTTTGAGTCAAACTCATTGACCCATATTTTATGAGTGGTGATTCACAAGAAATAATCTCTCATTAGAATGACTAGATCACTTAGCACTAATTGCATCTAGGTGATGCTCACATAGGTGAAGCACTGGAACTTCCCGAGAGGTCAGCATGACTTGGTAGTGGGATGGGTGACCACTCGGGAAGTCTCAATGCCTCATCTATGTGAGAATCACCTAAATGTAATAAGTGCTAAGTGTTCCTTTCATTCTCATGAGATATGGGTTCTTGTGCACCGCTGCTCATGAAACATGGGTTAATGGGTTTGACTAAAAAACTAGACAGTTGAATCTTGATAGCAATATCACAGTTTGGCTTGCTGTGGAAAATATCTCCCACTTATCAATTGATGAGCTTAAGGGGACTTATAATGAATGGTTCATAAGGCACAAAAATTGTTGAAGGTTTTCCAAATGGGTTTGCAAGAAAAGTGGGCTTAAACTTAGAGTAAATTTCATGGTAAAGCATGCTTGAGATGGAGTAGTACTGGGATTCGTGACCTCCTGGGAAGTCCCAATACTTCACCTTTGTGAGAATCACCTAGATTCAATGAGTGCTAAGTGTTCCATTCATTCTCTTGAGAGATGGGTTCTTGTGAACCACTACACAGGAAAAATGGGTCAATGAGTTTGACTAAAAAATTACACAGTTGAATCCTAATAACAATATCACAATTTGGCTTGCCATGGAAAATATCTCCTACTTATCAATTGATGTCATTCTATCACTCTTATGAAAGTTTTAATGTGTTATTTTCTCATTGATTGTGACATATTGGATTTATTTTGATGTGCTAACAATGACATTTTTTTGTTTTCCACCAATGACAAAAGGGGAGCTCATTGAACATAATGTTTTCATTGATGTCAAAGGTGTGATAATAGTGAGAATATTCAAATGTAACAGTATTGTCACATTATGTTAGAATGGTAATTTTAATTACTTGTAATTGTCAAGTTATGTCAGTTATCTGCATTTTGAGTCATGGGTGTTGCAACAATATCATTGATCGATATGATTGAAAAATCTACAAAGACATGTCTAGAAGTGATGAAAGTGATTTGAGAATTTGTTTCAAAAATTTGGATGGTTACCTAAACAATGATCTTGTTACTGCAACTTTATTTTTCTCCACATTCTATTTAATGTTTAAGGATAATGCCTTTCTACTTGAGTTGAGAACATGCTTGTACAAGTTCTATTCATATTCAATGCTTTTAGAATATAGGAGTGGCAAAACATCATGGATTCTTTGCTAGTTTGGTGATAGTCCATGTTTATGTTCTAAAGTGATGCAACATGTGCTATGTGTCTATATTATGAGAAATAAAGAGTGGGTGTTCCTTGGGGTTACATCGAGATCTAGTAGGGAGCAAAAGTCATGATTCTTTGTGAGGAATTATGTGCAAGCTTCTTAGGCAAGACCTAACTCATATTTTTTATGTCCAACTTAAAGAAGTGATGTAACATATATGCATCTTTTAGATATTTCACAAGGATGACTATTGGAACCAAATTAGGCAACATTAGTTTATGCATAGGGCATTGTGTCTGAGTTATTGGACCCAACTTACTACACGTTTGATTTAGGATCTATGTTGGAGGCCAACTTAGAGACACAATGATCTTATATTTGGCTAATCTATGTTTGCAATTGTAAATTGTGATGTATATAAGGGTCCCTTGGATCCTTCCTAGTGTGTGATGATGAATTACTTTTGAGGATACAAGCTCATACATTGAAAATTGAAGATTTATGATGCAAGTGTACCTTAATCAAAATATCATAGAAAGTGAAAGATGAGAGTGTCCAAAGTTGATTAATGTATCGAGGTATAAATTTCACTATTGTTGTTGAGATTGACGTCCTAGTTACTAAGTTGTTTCTCATATTTTAGTGGGTTGGCACTCATATTTACAATCACATATTGGTGTTTCTAGTAGGTTGATGCCTAGTTTTTTCTGTAAGCAATTCATTATTTGTGAGGTTGGATTTGAACAATAGATCCAAGCAATTGAGTCCCACCATGGTTTTTCTCGTCTTGAGTTTCTACATATATCTAGTGTTCTTTTATACTTGTGAATGTTTGTTTACTATTTGATGGTTTCATTTCATGATTTTTACTATGAGCTACATTGAAGTTCCAAGGCTAAGACTTAAATAATTTCATTAATTTTTAATTAAGTTCAAATTGCCTACTAAATCACCTTCCCTCTTAGTATATTGTATTCCCTACAATACTTGTTGCCTTTTCTCTTCTCATTTTTTAAAAAGACTTTATTAGATTCTCATGTAAGCCATATTTGCAAGTTTTTCTCAATCTTTGAAAAATGAGAGGAGAATATTATAGACATATTTTTCTATATCATTATATGTTAGTTGCATATTACTAACTAAAATATCTAAGTCATATTCATGCTTAAATAGAACATATTTGTAAAATTTATTAAATAGTTAAGCATGCTAAGGATGTTATTAAGAAAATTTTGTCGTGATGCTATTCAAATTTTTAGAGATGATATAAAATACCATTTTCTAACTAAAAATGATGGTTATTACCCAAAAGTTCTTTGAAAGAGACTTCTCTTAGGATTTCTTCAATAAGACCAATAGATTAGTAGCTATCAAATTGAGAAAATCACAAGAGATAAATTACACAAGAATTTTCAACCACTATAGTTGTATGGACCAATTCAAAAATAATTTAATACTATCAATGTATATCTATAGAATTTAGAGGTTTTCTAGGAAAAATCAATTCACTTATGTTGATTTGTATGTTTAGGGTTTATCTAGGTAAAATGGATTGTATTATGTTGATTTTCATGTTTAGGGCTTACTAGGTAAAATTGATTCCCTTATGTCATTTTGTATGTTCCAAGAGCCAATTTAATCATTCTTAGTTGTAATATAGCTTTGACATTTGAAATGACCAAAGTTTCATTAAGGCTTTTTGATGGTAGGGAACAATTACTTAAAAATTAGATAAGATAAAATAGTTAAAATGAGATTTTACATTATAGTCAACACACATAATTTTTTTTTATGCTTTATTATTTTTATTAGAAAATAAAATTTGATGGGGTTTTGAACCCTTTATCTTTGAACATTTATTATTTTCATAGCTAATGTGCATACATATTATCTAATATATAATAAAATGTTGAAAAGATCCAAGTTTACATTATAAAATAATAAAATCATTCCTAATATTTAGTTGCTGATGTTGCAACAAAATGGACATTTGAGTCTAAGCCTATGCTACTTGTCTCATTCATTATAACATTAACCTGTTAGAAAGTAAAGTCCACCAAGATAACTGAGAGGGTGGGGGGGTGTGAATCAGTTATCGGATAATTATAAATTTTATCATCTTCAAAAACATTAAACCATATAAGCAATATAATTACCAACCATAGAAATATATTCATACACAATAACACAATGACACAAGATATGTTGACTAGGGAACCTCTTGATCAAAGAGTAAACCCCGGTGGGAATGATGCCCACAAAAGATGCACTAATATGAATATTCCTTGTGAAAGGATGGAATCTGTTAGGAGTCTTATGAAATACATTCAGTACATATGAATCCTTGTTAGGAGATTTTGAATCCCTGTTAAAAGATTCTAACCCTGTTAAGAGTTATGGAAGACAGAAGGACCCACTGCCCAAATAGCTTCAGGGTAAGATCACTGAACACATTGTCCAAATAATCTTTGCATTACTGATGAAGGGTGCTCCCCTTAATACCACAAACACATAACAGATATAGACAAACAACAACAATATGCAAGAACAGAAAATTGGCTTCTTATTATCTCCACAAATGTGGAATTACAAACTTTCAGAATTACAATATGCAAAGCCACATGGGCATTCCCTTACAATATTCTGTAGGACAAAGCCTCGAACTATTACCCAGATCTACTACCCAGAACTATTCTGAACTGCCTAAGACAATAATACAGCCTTCCTTATATAGGCAATTTTCCACCGCCTGGGAAGGTTCCAGAATTTTAGCCAATAAGGCCGACCAAACTTAGAATTATTTTATTTTACATTTTATTACATCATAGTCAGCTCAAGATAACCTTTGAAACCCAAACAGAAATTTTGAAGAAAATTATTTTCTGCCATTTCAGGTGGCCCAACTTCCGAAGACCATAAGTCATCACCAGTTGACCCGATCGGCTATTATAACCCCATTTTAGAAATGCCACGAAGCGCTCTATAGGCTTGACTGGTGCAAGCACTTGTCACCCAAATTTTTGACCTCATCCGGGGCCTCTAAAGCCTTCAAAACTGAGTTCAAAGTTTCTATACCCTGCTGCCAATATCGAAAATCTTCAATATCTTCCAATATACACTTGATCTGGCAATGAAACTTTACTGGCAGACTTATATGACCAAAATGAACCTCCAAGAAAGAAATCAGATCATTCTGAGCACATACAAAAATTACCAAAAATAGTAACTTTCCATAAATAGCAGCTCTGCACAAAATAGCCCTTATTGAATATAAAAATAGAAATATTTTTTTTTTGGGTGATGCAAGATTGCTCTTACACCCAGGATGCTCCTGCATCAATTACTCAACAGAATAATATGTTACCTCTTCTCTGACTGTGCCAAACCGCACTCACTGTTACATCATATCTCAATTTCAGATCTCTGTACTTCGCATGTCTTCCTTCATAAATTCGCTTTCATACTTAGCTCTTTTCTTCACTTCATGCATACAACATCACACACAACCGCTGCTACCATATCATAACAACTTACTTACACACTACAACAAGGAAATACATTTCTTCCTTTATACCACACTCAAATAATTACAAATGAGTCGACATACAATTACAAAATAAAAGTTTCCACACGCTAAACCAAAATTACACAAAACTGTCAGCTTCCAAATACAATAAATCTTCACTCGTGTGACCTCAAAGTCTGTGCTATCATCCACATCACTATCAATGTGTCTTCAACTTCCCTTTAATTGTACAAAACTAGATTCCATCCTGATTAGGAGATATCATCCGATTTCCACAAACCGCTACTCAGGAACACTGCCTGAATACTGCTTCCACCAAAATGATCATAACTTCCATGAATAAATGAATTACTATCTATGCTCTTAACCATAGACATACATCATATCAAAGAGTATAACCTCAAAATCACATATCTCCAACTGCAATAACCCACGTGTGCTAATCCAAACTCTGTCTGCTTCTCTACAATTCTTTGGTAAATCACTGTGTTGACATCAATGACAATCATAGTCATGAATGCAACAAAAACTGCTACAGAATGGCTGCCAAAAATTTATCATTCATTCCTAACAATCTCCCCCATTAGCATTGATGGCAACATAGATGAAAAACATCCAATGTTCCAAAAATCCAATACTGCAACACTGCTTCTTCAAATCCTCTTCATCAATCAAATCTTGCTTTGTTATCCTAATCAATTCTCTCCAATAGATGTCTCAGATTGTTTTTCATGTATACTTCTCCCCCATTGACATCAATGACATAAATTTCATCACTATGTCAACAACAAATCAATGTCAAAAGACACTTTTCAGAAAATACATTTACTAGAGTCCTCATGACTCAGCTCAGATACACATACTCCCCCATAGAGGAAGTACCAACATCCAGTCTAGAAGAAGGATAAGGCTCATATATCACTGGACAGATGCAACCAATTGCATCACTTCTCAAAAGTAGGCTGGGGCATAACCCCAAGCATACCTCTTAGATACTCAAATGTATCCTTAGGCAAAGGCTTTGTGAATATATCTGCTATCCACTCCTTTGTACTTATGTACTCAAGTATGACTTCTTTCTCAACAACTTTCTCTCTTACAACATGATACTTAATCTCTATATGCTTTGTCTTATAATTTAATATAGGATTCTTAGACATACTAACTGTACTGGTGTTGTCACAATGTATGACAACAGGCTCAACAAATTTTATTCCAATATCCTTCAACATTTGCTTCATCCAAATTATTTGGTTACAATTATTTTCTATTGCTACATATTTTGCTTCTGCTGTGCTTTGTGAGATACAATTTTGCTTCTTGCTTAGCCAAGAAACTAATCTTCCTCCAAGGAAAAATGCTCCACCACTGGTGCTTTTCTTATCATCAACACTGCCTCCCCAATTAGCATCTGTATATGCACATAGGGTAAAAACATCAGATTTTTCATACCATAGTCCATAGTCCATTGTGCCTCTTAAATATCTCAGGATCCTCTTTACTGCTGCATAATGTGATTCTCTAGGTTCAACTTGAAATATTTCTATAATTCTAATTGAATGTGCTATATCAAGTCTTGTATGAGTCAAATACTGCAATCCTCCAATCATAGATCTGTATTTCTTCTATTCTACTGCAGGAGTCTCATCTGTGCTAGATAGCTTATGTCTGATCACCATGGGTGTTCCAACTGGTTTACAATTCTCCATTCCAAATCTTTTCAACAAGTCATTCAAGTACATTGTCTGACTTACAAAGATACCATCATTGTTTTGTGTTATATGTAATCCCAAAAAGTATTTCATTTCACCAATCATACTCATTTCAAATTCAGTCTTCACTTCATCAGCAAATTTGTCACTAGCTTCATCTTCTCCTCCAAAGATAATGTCATCAACAAAAATAACTATAACTAATAAACCATTTTCAATTTCTTTTGTGTATAGATTGCTATCAGCTATTCCTTTTGTAAATCCTAATTTTAACAAATACTTATCTAGTCTTGTATACCAAGTTCTAGATGCTTGTTTAAGTCCATATAAAGCTTTCTTCAATTTACATACCATGTCTCCTTCTTAAGTTAAAGGAAAACCTTCAGGCTGCTCAATGTAGACTTCTTCCAATTCTCCATTCAGAAATGCTGACTTCACATCCATTTGATATACTTTGAATTTCTTGTAAGCTGCATATGCCAAAAACATTCTTACTGCTTCAATTCTTGCAACAGGTGCAAAGGTTTCTTCATAGTCAATTCCTTCTTGTTGTGAGTAACCCTTACATACCAATCTTGCTTTGTTTCTTACTACTTCTCCTTGTTCATTCATCTTGTTTCTGAATACCCATTTAGTTCCAATAACATTCTTGTCTTTAGGTCTAGGGACCAATTCCCATGTCTTGTTCTTTTCAATCTGATCTAGTTCTTCTTTCATAGCATTAGTCCAACTTTCATCTTCACAAACTTCATTAGTAGTCTTAGGTTCAATTTGAGAAATCAAACATAACTGTTCTTGTGACTTATTTCGAGGTAGAACTCCTCTTTTGATGCTCCCAATAATCTTCTCAAAAGGATGATTTCTTAACAAAATCTTGCTAGTTGTCATTGTCTCAGATCTCTCTTCAGATTTAGGTTCTTCAATCACTTCACTGTGGATTTCATTCAAAAAATCATTGTCAGTTTCATAAAATAATTTAGTAGATCCAGTGTTAGGTTTAGGATGAGCTTCTTCATCAGATTCATAATCAAGCATTCTTTCCTGAATTTTGAACTTTTCGTCAACTTTAACATTTGCGCTTTCAACAATAGTCTTGGTTCTTTTATTGAAACATCTATATGCTTTGCTTTTCAAAGAATATCCAAGAAATATACCTTCATCACTTCTAGGATCAAACTTTCCAATATCATCATCTCTCTTTATATAACATTTGCTTCCAAAAATTCTAAAATACTTAACTGAGGGTGCATGTCCAAACCATAATTCATAAGGTGTCTTGTCTGCGTCTACTCTGATTTGTACTCTATTCATTGTATACACTATTGTGCTCACTACTTCTCTCCAGAATATCTTTGCCAAATCATTTTCAAACAACATAGCTCTTGCTGCTTCAGTCACTGATCTATTCCTTCTTTCTGTAATGCCATTTTGTTCAGGTGTTCTAGGGGCTGAATACTGTCTCTTAATGCCATTTTCTTCACAAAAGGTGTTAAACTCTCTAGAAGTAAATTCTCCACCTCTATCAGATCTCAAACATTTAATCTTCATTCTAGATTCATTCTCAACTTTATTCTTAACAATCTTAAACTTATCAAATGCTTCAGATTTTTCTTTAACAAATGCAATCCACATCATTCTTGTAAAATCATCAACAAGAATCATAAAATACCTTTCTCCATAGAATCCTCTAGTCCTGGTAGGACCGCTCAAATCTGTATGAACAATCTCCAACTTCTCTGTAGATGTAAACTTCTTACTGGGAAAAGAACTTCTCTTCTATTTAGCCATTACACATTCTTTGCAAATCATGTTAGTAGGCTTCATAATTTTAGGTAAAACTCTTATTGCAAGTGTAGTACTTACTTTCACAATGTTATCAAAGTTTATATGACAAAAACTTCTATGCCATAACCAACTGTCATCAATCTTAGTAATCAAACATGTCATCTCAGTAGGATTCAACTGAAATACATTACCTCTGGTTCTAGATCTAGTTCCAATCAGATTTCCATCTTTATCCTTTATCACACAAGTTTTCTCAGTAAACCAAACTTGATATCCCTTATCAACTAACTGGCCAACACTCAAAAGATTATGTTTCAATCCATCCACAAAATAAACATCATCAGTATTAGTCTTTCCATCAAGAGTAATAGATCCTATATCTTTAATCAAACAAGGTGCATTGTTTCCAACTTTAACAACTCCTCCATCATATTCATTCAACTTTATGAAATTTTTCATGTCTCCAGTCATATAATGTGAACAACCATTGTCTATTATCCAATCAGCTTTCTTTTCAACTTGAGAAACTAAGGCTTTTTCTTCATTAACATCAGTTTCAGGATTCTCTTCTTTAATAGCTACAAATCCTATGTCATCATTATTCTTAGTATCACTTTCACTTAAAGTTCTTTCTATACTAGCTTCAAGATCTTCATTATTAGCATAATAACATTCCTTAGATCTTCTAGGTTTGAAATTGCTTATGTATTTTTTAACTCTCTTAGGACATTTAGATGCAAAATGACCATATTCTTGACAAGTCCAACATTTAAATATTTTCTTATCGTCTGGTTTTCTTTTCACAAGCAAGGCAATACCTTCTTCAATCTTCTTGTCTTCTTCATTTCTAGATCTGCTACTGCTAGCATAATCTCCGCTCATACTGATTCTTGTTGACAAAGTAGGGTGTACACTAAGAGAACTGAATGCTATCTCCATTCTAGGTAAGTCTCTTGATAATCTTAGGTTCATTTCTGGTGCTTCCAATCTTCCAAGAAGAGTCTCTCTTGTAAAGTTTGTTGTACAAGGTATGACTTGTTCAATCATCTATGTTGTCTTCTTAAATACAAGAGTCAATGTCCTCAGAATTTTCCATATCACTTCATTCTCTGTCTTTGATCCTCCACAAGATTTTATACGTATAATAATTTCTGACATTCTACCAATATAACTTCTAATAGATTCATCTTCCGACATTCTTATATCTTCAAATGCACATATCCAATTATGTAATCTAACTCTTTTTGCGTGTTCATCACCTTCAAAAGTAGAGTGTAAAGCTTTCCAAATTTCATGAGACTTTTTCAAACATTTTACCTGACTATACTCATTCTCCAGAAGTGCTATCAAAAGTGCTTCTCTTGCAAGTATGTTACACATGAATAGATCTCTCTCATTCACAGTACATGTTTCAAAATTGTCCTCTTCAATGATAGTCTTATCATTCTTTGTAATCAACCAATAATCTAGTCCTAAACATAGTAGGTGTGTCTTCATCTTTTCTTTCCAGCTATCAAAATTTACTCCATAAAACTTAGGGCTTTCTTTCCTAAAATTTGCCATGGATCTCCTTAAGCTGTTAAACTTCTTTTTCAAGGACCTGCCGCTTTGATACCAATTGTTAGAAAGTAAAGTCCACCAAGATAACTGAGAGGGGGGGGGGGGGGGGGGGGGGCGCGAATCAGTTATTAGATAATTATAAATTTTACCATCTTCAACAACATTAAACCATATAAGAAATATAATTACCAACCATAGAAATATATTCATACACAATAACACAATGACACAAGATATGTTGACTAGGGAACCTCTTCATCAAAGAGTAAACACCGGTGATGCTCACAAAAGATGCAATAATATGAATATTCCTTGTGAAAGGATGGACTCTGTTAGGAGTCTTATGAAATACATTTAGTACATATGAATCCCTGTTAGGAGATTTTGAATCCTTGTTAAAAGATTCTAACCCTATTAAGAGTTATGGAAGACAGAAGGACCCACTGCCCAAACAGCTTCAGGGTAAGATCACTGAACACACTGTCCAAATAATATTTGCATTACTCAACAAAATAATATGTTACCTCTTCTCTGACTGTGCCAAACCTCACTCACTGTTACATCAGATCTCAATTTTAGATCTCTGTACTTTGCATGTCTTCCTTCACAAATTCGCTTTCATACTTAGCTCTTTTCTTCACTTCATGCATACAACATCACACACAATCACTGCTACCATATCATAACAACTTACTTACACACTAAAAAAAGGAAATACATTTCTTCCTTTATACCACACTCAAATAATTACAAATGAGTCGGCATACAATTACAAAATAAAAGTTTTTACATGCTACACCAAAATTACACAAAACTGTCAGCTTCCAAATACAATAAATCTTCACTCATGCAACCTCAAAGTCTGTGCTATCATCCACATCACTATCAATGTGTCTTTAACTTCTCTTTAACTACATAAAACCAGATTCCATCCCGATTAGGAGATATCATCTGATTTCCACAAATCACTACTCAAGAACACTGCCTGAATACTGCTTCCACCAAAATGATCACAACTTCCATGAATAAATGAATTACTGTCTGTGCTCTTAACCATAGAAATACAACATATCAAAGAGTATAACCTCAAAATCACATATCTCCAACTACAATAACCCATGTGCCCTAATCCAAACTCTATCTGCTTCTCTGCAAGTCTTCGGTAAATCACCGTGTTGACATCAATGACAATCATAGTCATGAATGCAACAACAAATGCTACAGAATGGCTGCCAAACATTTAGCATTCATTCCTAACATAACCAATATCTCTAGTGCCTGGTCCATTTGTATGACATCTTTTGGATGAACATTTTAATATGCAATTGAAATTTGACTAACTTGAAGTGTTCATTGATTATGAAATTATAAGTCATTTTATTTGATTGCAAACTTATTTGCTCATTGTATGGACCAATTCTTGTTTGCAATATAACTAAAAACTGATGAAATAAGATGGAATCATATGAATAAGAATATTCCTCATCTTTTGTTTATCTTAATTATGTCATGTCTACCATCCAATATGGTTGGTTTTAGTTAATGTAGTTTTATTTCATATTGCCTCTTATTTATTAAATATTGAATGATAAAAAGTGATAGATAATTCACTATGTTTTAAGTAAATTTTCCTTTTTGTCTCTATACATCTTTTAAAGTGCCTTCATGAGCTTTTATTGCAATTCATTGTTAAGAAGTACTTTCACATGTCTTAGATGATACTACTTTGCATTTAGAACATAGGTTTCCATATGTAGTGGGTATTCATACTATTTCATTATTTTTGATTAATTAAGCAACCAAACAAGGGGGATGACCCTTACGACAACAAGGCCTGAAAGTGAGGAATTAGGCTATCAATGAGCCTGTGGAAAAACAACAAAGGCTAGGAATATAGT
The DNA here is from genome assembly GCA_027943335.1 of Chamaecyparis obtusa. NCBI lineage: Eukaryota > Viridiplantae > Streptophyta > Pinopsida > Cupressales > Cupressaceae > Chamaecyparis > Chamaecyparis obtusa. Next base: position 77,487 of record BSBK01005636.1, read on the forward strand.
ACACAAAGCACAAAGGATTTAGCCCAAAGTGGAAGGGCCAAAATCACACCATAAGAGAAGAAGAGAAAGAGTTCTTCCTATGCTGACCGACCACTAGTAGTAGTAGATTTTCTTTGGGGGGGAAACCCTCCCCTATCAGCCTTAGAACTAGGACCACCTGCAGATATAGTTCCAGGCGCAGACCACCAGAGCCTAGAGTAGTAGTCCCAACAATAGACCCAAAACCAAAGCCCCTAGCCCCATTAGAGGTAGCCAATAAAAATCCATAAGAAGATGCCCCAACAGTAGCTAGTAGGGAAGAAACAGTGGGTCTATCAGGGAATCTAGTCGAGCATGCAAGAAATTCACTAGCAGCAATGAAACCAACCATTGGGTCGTAGGAGATAGGCATAAACCCAACACTGGAGCCTCCAACATCATTGACGACCAACACATACAAAGAAACATGTTGAGGCAAGAACGTAGAGACCACTGCGTTTGAAATGAGCGTAGGGAGGGAAGAAACATTTTATCCATCTGTTGGAGCCTTTATGTGGATTTTGTTGTTATATCATAATGGATATGGTGTATTTGTTATATAACATAATCCAATACATACTCATTAAGGTAACTCATTTACATATTATAATTTTGAAGGGTTCCATGATGTAGAATTATGTAAGATAATTATTTATTATTTATTAAGAATAACTATGAGTACATAACTTCTCATAAGTAAATAAATAACATGTACATCATCACATAAATGAATACATCATAAAAATGATACCACAAGGTACACAATAAAATAACATCCTCTGCACATGTCACAAGGTATGTAAAAATAATCAAATACAAAGTACAATACAATATTCTAAGAGTATCATGACTAATACAATGATACAAGTATACAACATAAGAAAGATAAGAGAAAGTATCCAATAAAGATGAATAGGAAGGTACAAATACTACAAGGATAATCTAGCACTAGTACAAGGACGTCAAGATCTCAAATGGGAAAAATGATCACTACCACCAGACCTCATTGAACCAAAGGTCCACTCCCACCATGCTGAGGAGATAACATTAGACCCCAATCAGACGTCAATACCAAAACCAATCATAAGGTAGAACTAAGCAAGGGATCCTAAAAGCTCTCTATCTCAATAGCTATAACTCAAATGACATAGGTAAAACCTATCAATCCAGAGTCAACCATCACATGTAGGAAATCTAAAATGCATATGGGGAAGTGTCATTACATGAGACAACTCTTGAGTTACCCTAGTAATCTCTCTAGATCTCGATCCCCAAGTGACTCTATGTGGCATTAATAACCTCTCATACAAACAAGGGTACTAACTATGCAAGACCTCAATCAAGCATCTTCTCCCACTCCCATCCTAGCCTATACAAGCACTCATGACATTGGCAAGGAAACACAAACATCTTATTAATTCATTTTAAAACTCCATAGTGTATTATGTTATCACTTATTAAGTAACTTACAATGAGTTATCATGGCAACCACTAAGGGTCCTAGCCCTCATTGCAAGTCACTTTCCACCTATACACTTAGATAACCTACCCTAAGCTCATAAGACATGATAAATCTCATAAATGTCATAAAGGTATAATGATCAAACTTTAGTTCCATAAATGCCATCAGGAACACACACTGGTCCTTGAACCAAAACATCACAAACCCACTCTCTCAAAAAGTTCACATAAGCATGAGAAAAGATTGGATATCAATAATTGAATCAGTACGACTTCACAATACATAACAGATAAGCATACAAGTATCAACAAGAGACACCCCCCAAGCCTTTGGTAACATCTTCTATAAGCCAACGTAGTTCCCCGATTACAAGATAAACAAGTACGGAATACAAACACCCAAATCAAACAAAATCTAAGTTAACTAAGGTTCAATTTGACTATAGTTATACTCCTACACAATTTCATGTCTATATATATACATTTGTAAATTAATAATTCAAATTGGGAAACTACATTATGCATTAAAACATCCATATTCTAATATATAAAATGATTAACTATTAATTAATAAAATCTATTAATTAAAAATTAATCTTAACATAAATATTAATTAATAATAAATATATATTAATTAATATTAAAATGTTTAATATTTTAAATATTAAATAAATTAATATTTAAATAAAAATAAATAATTATTTAAATTATTAATAATATATATATATATATATATATATATATATATATTTTAAAAAAATAATAAATTAGTTTATTTTGGGGGAGGGGGGAAGGGGTGAGGAGGGGGGCAAAAGGGTCCACCCCTAGTTGCTACGACAGCTTTAATGCTTCTGGGACAACTTTGCTGCCGCATGTAACATTATTGCCACGACAACTATCGTTAGCAACTTTTTTGTTATCGACAACATTTTTGCCTTCGACAACTTGATTGTCGTGGGGTGGGGAAAAATCCCTTGCCCCCTTTTTAATTTTTTTTAATTTTATATTAAATTTTGTAAATAAATCTTGGTCAGAGATTTTTTCTAAAACAAAACACTGAGGTCTCTCTTTTTTTTTAAGAAACTTGAAAGCAATAATATATATATATATATATATATATATATATATATATATATATATATATATATATAGACACACACACACACACAATTTTCTCTCTATTTTTAAAGCAATTGATTTTCAAAAAACTTAGTTTTGCAAACGATTATCCAGAATGATAATTTCTTAAGAATTCAGAGCCCATAATTTTTACATAAAAATAATACATTTATTTCAAAATGATCTTTTCTAACTATTGAATTTAATTTCCAATTGGGTTTCCATATTTAATTGTTTTGTAATTTTCAATTTCTTTTGTTCTCTTCAATTCTTTGTTCAATAATTCAATCAAACCCTATTGGATCTAAATTCTATATTTTCTAAATCAATTTATCTATAGATTTTCACCATGAAAAACCTAGGGTTTTAACAAACATAATTTTCCTTTGAATTAAACACAAGGGTTTCTAGATCTGAGTTTTTAACATAGTTTTCTACATAAAGGAAACAAACAATTCTCCATGTAATTTCCTCAAAACAATAAAAAAACCAATTCAAATTCTCTTCTACATTCAAGATCAATTCACAATTCACAACAAATTCCATACAATTCCTGATAGACACGAGGTAGACAATGTTTTCTAAAAGGAAGAATTTACAAAGGTTTTCAATAACCCTACCTTAATCCACCAATTGGTAGAAGCCACAAAGAGCGATCCAAAACTATGAAAATCCTAATCTTTTTAAAATTTCATTCAATCCAAAACCAGAGCCAAAACCTATAAATCTGTGTGTGGAATAGTGACCAAAGGAATCCCAATAAAGAAAACCTACTCAACCAAGGGTTTCCAAAACTCATGTAAAACCTAAAAAGAGAACTCAACTTAAAATTGAGTAAAAATAATTATTTTAATTAATAACTCCCACTTAAAGCAATTCACTCAACTTTAATTTAAATATAAATATAAATTTTATTGAATGGAATGTGCAAACTAAATTGCATATCAATATTTAATTTAGAATGAATATTTTTAACATATTAATAATTATGCAATTGATAATTAAATATTAATTCATTATTTATGCCTTTAATTATAAATTACTCCTCTTTAGGTTCTTATAGACTCGGGTGGGTGGACCCTTTGTGATGTCACCAATGATATAGACAAAATGATTAAAAAACATCACCTATAAGTAGATATTCCTCAGTAATGTGCTCTTATTTATGTTCAATTCACTCTCAGAAGTTGGCTACAATTTTGAACATACACATTCATCACAGACATTTGATGGTAAAAATGGAAACACAATAAACACCATAACAATAAAAAAGAGATCATATAATTTTCTAATAATAGGTATTTGAAAACCCTAGGGTCACATGTTAGTGCCTACCTATTCATAGATACAGAGTTAAATACAAATGAAAATTGACAATATTTGTGCAAACTCTCCTGGACATTAATGCTTTACACAACATCGAATATGTACTCAAACATAATTCATTCTTATAAAATCATTATTATCTTGTCTATAGTGTAGTGACACATTATTTAAATTTAACCCTTTCCTATAAAAGAACCAAATCTACACATCACACAATTATGATGAACTTGCAATGACAATGTTAATCTATTCTTAATAAACCACATCATGCAATACAAAGAGAATGCAACAAGAGATGAATCATGTTGAGATATTCATTCATTAAAATTATTATTGCCAATACATCCCATTTTAATCATGACCTGCCAAAAACCACTTTATTCTATTCTATGAAGTTTAGCAAAATATAACCAAGTATTCAAAATTTCAAAAACCCTTTTGTCACACAACTTTGATTTCCCTTTATAGACTACAGGGAACAAAACAAGCTTTAGGCTATTGACAAGATACCAATTATTAAAATATGATTTTATGCCATACAATACGCCAACTGGAATCCCTACTATCAAATACATGTAAACAAGAAACTAACTAAATCAATTTCCTTAACATTTACAACAAAAGGAATATTTGATTTGATTTTTATGAAACAATTCAAAGATTTGAAATAAAGAAAAATTGAACCACTGAGAAGAAATTGCATGTGTGTGTGTATGTTTTTTTCCCTACATGTATAGTCAATCTCAAACAAGGCAAATGTTAATACTAAGATCATATTATTGAGAGGGGACGAGTGAATCAGTAATCCAATAATTATCCAAGTTTTGTCCTTTTAAAATTTACCACAACATTCATAAGTTTATCAAATGAAAATATTAACCATAAACACATTCAAAAAATAATGAAACACTTGACATAAATGTTTATCTCATGGAAACCCAAATTGTTGAAAAAACCATGGTGGGGATTGGTACCCACTAAATGATGTACCTTTCTAAAGTACACTCTATGAGGAGCTTAACCCTATTAGGAGTTTTACAAAAGCACTGTTAGGTGCTACCCGGTTAAGGGATTTACCTTTAGGTCTATTGAAACCTTTACCCTATCAAGAGTTTCCTTGTTAGATGACTTCAAAAACAAGCTAATGTGCCACCTTGTTAGAGGATTTATAATTGAGACCTACTAGGATCCACCATGTTAGGGAATTTTGACTGTTGTAACTATTAGGGAATAAACGAGAACAATGATATGTAGAATAGAACTACCTCTACTTGATCAGATCCACTAGAGCACAAAATATCTTTTCATCATACTTAATCTTCCTTGGCTTGATAGCAACTTACAATTTACACACACTTGCTTCACACATGATCAACTCTCAAAACTATCAACTTCATCCTTTATATATTATTCATCAAGCCCTTAAGTTTTCCACTGCCTTAGGATTTCCCTAAATGACATACAATTCAACTTTCAGTCACTGTTAGATCTAGCACATCATACAACAATATTAAATTTATACAATAAATTTCCTATATTGTGTCGGCTATCATAATGATTTGCATAGAAATTTGAGTCTAGGAGTCATACACATTTTGACTACACACTTCCATCTTGAATCTTCTCCACACGCTAGCATCGAATAATTTAATGCTAGATCATCACCTTTGATCTTTAATACACGTCATCAGACTGATTTAACCTCAATCACCGCAACACTTTCACCAATCACCAATCAAATATTTAATCATTGTCGCTCAAGAACTTCAACATTTCAACTTGTTAATAACTCTGACTTTGTTCTCCAGTCCTCTATCTTCCACTCTGGTCATCCAAAATAGTTACAATTGCAATCATAGAATCCAAACACTATTAGAAACCATATCTTGTAACCGCATTACAAGACATAGCACTAATTTAATAAACCACACAAATCACTTATCGCCCGTCACTAATTGATCTAGAAAGTTGTACTCTTAACCTTCCTTTGATCATAACTTACTCACCGGTCAATATCAATAGTAGTGGTCATGTATTTAACATTTTGAGACATCACTAAGTTTCCCATATGAATCGCTACAACTGAAACTCACTGAAACACTCTAATCACCATTCATATAAATAAAAACATACTAGAAACACTAGGTCAATACTTGACATCAATGACAACTCAATAATTGATCCTTATGCAATCAAATCTATCTTATTACAATACCAATAGTCACTTCATCATCACTGCAATAGTTTGCATCAAATATGCCAAAAATATCCCCCTTTGGCATTCATGGCAACACTCTCTCTTCATGTCTTCATGGCAATACTCTCATCAATACCAACAACACTAGAAACAAACAAATGTTCCCAATTCTGAATAGTACTTGATCTTACAATTACTCCCGCTTACACTGAACTTTTGAACAATATTCTTTACATACATTCTCTCTCATACACTCTCTCCCCCTTTGACAACAATGTCAAAGGTGTCAAACATTTATGGAATCTATTTTACTGTAATATGACTCATCACAACACATTATAGACTTCTCCCCCTATGGAGTAGCCTCACTACATCAATCCAATCATATAGATATTCACTAGAATACACTTGGATTGATGAATCTGCATCTTTTCCTAATTCACAATAGATAGGGGAATGACCCATATCTAACCTCTTAGATACTCAAAAGCATCCTTAGGCAATGGCTTCATGAAAATATCAACAACTTGTTCTTTAGTTGGCACAAGCTCCAACTTTACTTCTTTCTCATGTACCTATTCTCTAAGAAAGTGATATTTTATAGCAATATGCTTAGTCTTAGAGTGCATCACTTGGTTTTTAGAAATATTAATGGCACTTGTATTATCACAATAGATAACCACCAGTTTAGTTACCATTTCTTGAATTCCTTCCAAAATTTTCTTAATCCACACAACCTGTGTACAATTAATTATAGTAGCAACATATTCAACTTCAACTGTTGATTGTGATATAAAATTCTTCTTTTTTCTTGTCCAAGATACAAGCCTATCTCCAAGAAAGAATGCACCTCCACTAGTGCTCTTCCTATCATCAACATTTACTGCCCGAGCTGCATCAGTAAAGACATTTAATGAAAAATCACCTTTATGTCCATACCAAATACCATAATCTTCAGTTCCTTTAAGATATCTAAATACCCTCTTCACAATAATTAGATGTGATTCCTTCGAATTAGAAGAAAATCTTGCCACCAATCCAACTACTTGTGCAATGTCCGGTCTACTGTGCACCACATATTGTAGCTTAGAGATCATGGATTGATAAATAGTCTCATCCACTTCTTTAGTATCATATTCTTTTGATGATTTGCAATCGGTTACCATAGGGGTACCAACCGGTTTTGAGTCTTCCAATCCAAATGTTTTCAATATATCTTTCACATACTTGGATTGACTAATGTATATACCTTTTTTAAACTGTTGAATCTAGAATCCAATAAAGAATTTGATCTCACCTATCATAGACATCTCGAATTCTTTTCTCATCTCATCAACAAATGATCTACTCATTTCTTCATTGCCTCCAAATATGATATCATCAACAAATATTTCTGCAAATAGTAACCTATCATATTTTTCAATCTTTAGATATACATTATTGTTGTCACGTGTCCTTGTAAAACCAATTTGAATAAGATAAGAGTGAAATCTCTCATACCATGCTCTAGGTGCTTGCTTCAATCCATATAAATCTTTTTTTAATTTGCATACCATGTTCTTACCTTCTTCATTAGAAAATTCTTCTATTTTTTCAATGTAGACTTCTTCTTCCAATACATCACTGATAAAAGCTGATTTTATATTCATTTGATATACTTTGAATCCTTTGTAAGAAGCATAAGCAAGTAATATCCTCACACCTTCAAGTCTGGCCATAGGTGAAAATGGTTCACCATAGTCCAGTGCTTCTTCTTGTTCATAATCTTTACACACCAATCTTTCTTTATTTTTTATTACTTTACCTTTCTCATTCATCTTATTCCTAAAAATCCACCTGGTACCGATTACATTTTTGTCCACCAATCTAGGTACTAATTTCTAGGTCTTGTTCTTCTCAATCTATTCTAATTCTTCTTCCATAGCCTTCAACCAATCATCATCTTTTAAAATTTTAGGCTCAAGTTCAAATAATAAACATGTACTTTCTCTTTCTTTTCTTCTTGTCAAAACACCAACATTTCTATCACCAATAATTTGATCAGGTGAATGATTCAGTTTAACATACCTTGGTAGTACCAGTTCTGATATTAGAGTACCTTCAACCACTTGTACCAGTTCTTGTTCACTAACCTATCTTTCCAATGGTTCATCTACAGTTTCTCATTCCACTGGTTGTACATATACAAACCCATGATAATCATCTAGTTCTTTCTTATTGGATTCATCATTTTGTTCAAAGAATTCATCTATTCTCACATTAGCACTTTCCACTATCTTGTTTGCTCTCTTGTTTAAGTACTTATTGTAATCACCTAAAATTGGACAAGATAAACCAAGTGAATAACTAAGGCAAAAATCAAAGCAATTGAATCAAATCAAGAATTTATCAAATCAAATCAAAGATAAATTGCAATTGAACCTTAATCCAAATTTAATTGAAAATCAAAAGTCATTAAATCAATTTAAACCTAATAAATCATGATTAATCAATAAATTGTACAATTAATCTAATTAATTGTATAGTTCAAATTAAATCAAATCAACCCATTTAAGGGGTACACATGGCTAAACAAATTAAATAAATTTAATTAATTAATTCTTATTTTATCTCAACCACCAAATGGGAGGAAAATCAATCAACCAATAGGAATTGAGGACCAAGCTCACATGGATCAAGCCTAAATTGAATCTCAATCACTCACTTGGAGGATGCATCTTGTCCACTCATTTTGTCTTCTTGTCCCAAGCTTTGAGGACAAAATATTTAAATGGTCTCCAAAGGTGGAACCATGGACTCAACTCTCACCTAACCTTGATCAACTCAACTACACCCCCTACCCTTGCTAAAATCTATAAAAGCAAGGCATAATTCACTCAATAATCATCCACAAATATGAGAATAGCATCAAACCTCTTGCAAATTAGAGCTAGAAAGGAAATTTATAGCTAATTAGTTGTATTTTCATTTGGAATTGAACATTTAGCTTTGTTTATCATATCATTCTCATTTTAGGACTGTCACTAATGGAGGCTTGCTGAGAGCTTTACATTAGCATCCCTAAATAGAGATCCATAGAGTGCTTAATTATTCTTAATTTGCTAAAATAGATTATTCTTTGTGGTAATTTAGTTATTTTATTGATTTATTTGTAATACTAACCCTATGAAGGTACTTTTTCTAGTACACAAAATGACACCCACCATGGGGCATTAGGCCTCATTCTTTCAAAAATTCAGAAAATTGCATGTTTCTAGGATTTTCCTTGTTTAACTCTCTGTTTTGCAGATTTAACAATGCGTTCGACACTTTCTCTAGCGCGTTTAACAATTTCTCTAGTGCTTTTGAGGTCTGAAACAATGCTTCTACAACAAAGTTTTATGCCTTTACAAGGAGTTTCATTGCTTTTGATTTCTTCTGTCATCTGTCTTATTTTCTTTCAGCGTTTTCCCTGACTCGCCAACGCGTTTGAATAATTCTCCAGTGCTTTTAAGATTTGTTTAACGCCTTTTCTAAGTTTTTCAACACTTTTAATCTCTGTTTCAACGCTTTTAAATATTTTTGTAGCGCTTTTAATCCGATCCACAATGCGTTTAAGCATTTCAATAGCGCTTTTAATAGATTATGTAGTGCGTTTAATTAAATTGAAAATTGATAGAATTTAACTTGCGGGAAATGATTTCTCTATGTCTGCAAGATGACTGGTCATAAAAGAATTAAAAAACCAAAGATGAAATTTAATAGTGAAGGGAAAGATTTGACAAAATGGGTCAAGGAGGAGAATATTGCACACATCAAGTTGGTTTTGGAGAATTCTCAACAAGAAAATGAGGTATATGAACAATACTTGAAAGTTGTAGAAGCATATAAATCAAAGTTCATATCATTAAATTGGATTTACTTGCCTTAGTTAATTTTTGTCAAAATTTGATAAATAAGACTTAAATTCAAAGTTATTCTTGTTTTCTTCATTTTGGCTAGTTGTGTTGACTAACTTGTTGGAGGAGAAGCAGATGGAAAGGAATGATCGCCACTAGGTAAGCATAAAAATGAAATATTCATAAAAAATGCCCCTAGCCTTAGCTAGCTTGGAAACAAGGTAAGCCTAATACTTGGTCAATTTTTGCTTAAATTGTGGCCTTGTCAATTTCAAAATCTAGTAATTAAAGCAGCCTATTATTGTTTGAGGGATTTGATACTAGGCCTATGCTCTTCAGTTTCTAAGTGAATCAAAATGCCAAAAATATCAACTTCCTTGATTAAAAGAAAGGCTAAGTAAATCAAGCACTAAATTTGAACAACCCCTTGTTTGTGGAAAAGAGTAGAAATACTCGATTCCCATTAGTTAGTGGGTTTGGTAATTGAACCTTGTTAAAAGTGTTTGGGAATTGAGAAATATATAGGGATATGCTCTTCACCTTTTGGTGAATCAAACTCCCAAAACCTATCTGTTTATTCCACTTTATTGTTTTCAAAATGAACATGCTAAATCTATAGTGGGCTCACCTCTCGAGATTTGCCTTAATGAGGCCAATGAGAGGGACGACCCAAAGTGAGATACAATTGACTTTGCCACAATCATCCAACCCACTATAAAATGAAATGCATGCATCCTTAATGGGGCGTGTGACAAAAGGATATTAAGTTTTCGAACTTCCTCGAGTAGTCCTTCGGGATTGCGCAAAACTCTGACATATTGGTGGTGGGAAGCCTCCTAATTTTGGAGGATGAAAACTTAATGTACATTTTGAACAGAATCTTGATTAAATACCTTGATAAATTAGCAAGCTTACCTCATTAGAGCCATTTAAAAGCCAAATTTAACCTTAGGTAGATTGCTTGGAAGAATTTCTTGTGATAATTGATAAAATTATTGTGTTGTACTTGAAGGTATTTGATTACAAAAAGAAAACATCCATTAAGATCCAAAAATCAATTCACAATAAAGATTCAAAAGAATATTCTATTCACAAGAATTCAAGAAATGGAAAAAGAAATGGAAACATTATCCAACCAATTCTCATTAAGAACATTGTTTCCTTACCTCTATGATCAAGAAAAACATCATGAACACCATATCTTTGATAATTCAAAATTTGATAAAAAAGAATATCATGAAAACCCTATATTTGATAAAAAAAATATCCTAATGATAAACCAATATTTGATGAAGAACTTATTTCAAAATATCAAGAGAATCTCATCTTTGATCAAGGAAATCAAGAGGAATTATTCCCATCTCAACAATATTCATCATATGATAACTCTTTGAGAAACACAAATACATCCAAATATCCTTGAGATAGATCATTTACCCCTTTGGGAATTTCATACGAATCAACTTTGGAAAAACTCCTTGAAAATGATCTCATCACGTTGCCTCAAATCACTTCATGTGGTTTTATCTTTTTGAGTAACTATTGTGCATATCATAGACATAATGAGCATGAAACTTCAAATTGCATGGAGTTGAAACATAAAATCCAAAATCTTATTGATGATGACTTAATTGAAATTGAAGATCCTAATGACTCATCTAATGAAGATACTACTCTCAAGCAAGATCAAACTTATGAACACATGTCTAGTAGTGGTCCTCTTATAGCTTTCACCTATTCCACCATTTCTCCATTTCATATAGAAGCAAAGCTATCCAATATTCCTCCATAAAAAAAAGATCCAAACAGTTTTCATAATGACTATGTATACTGTCAAGGGCTACCTCTAAAAGAGATCCAAGCTAACCTACATCTTGCTAAAAACTTCTTTCATGCTTCAAAGGTTATAGACTCCAAGCCTTCATGTGCTACAATGCCTATTGTACCTATTTCAAATGAACATCCATCATCCCTTCAAGAATCCCTCGTGCGGATCCAAACTCCCACATTGTCCTTAGAAGTGGCTCCATATCAATAGACTAATCAAAAGTGCAAAGAAACAAGTGTTATGAAGGATCAAGATCAAGTTAATATCCCTCCTTATCCTATATTTGACCAAAGTCCCATATCCCAAGAATCCCATGATGAATCCTTCATACCTTTCCATTTATTTCAAGAATATATCCTTCCATCTCAAACACCCCATATTCCTTCACCTCATATATCATACCCATCTCCTAAGAAATATCAAGGTATTCATTCCATCTCTAATGAACTTATTGAAAATCAAAAGAAAAGTATTCTTCCTAGGCTATCAAAAGATCCTTGTCAAGATCAAAGTACCCCAACATCCACTTTTCATAAGCCTCCATATCTATCTCAAGATTCAGCTGCTCCTATCAAAGTCACTCCTATCAAAGCTACATATAAGCCTATTGGTACAAAACTAAATCCAAAAGATAAAAATCCTTGGCCATGCAGCTCAAAATAAATATGTTTATATCCCTCCCACATCCCATTTATCTCCATTTGTGCATAATAATATTCCTTATACAACCTCCAAATCCATCCTTGGTCCCTATATCCCAAACTTGAAACCTTATACATCCTCCAATTCCATATTGGGCACTTACATTCCTCCATTAACCTTTCCTACCATCCCTATCCAACCATCCCCTTACCTTACCTTGTATCAAGATCAACAAAGACATATATACTTGAGAAACCAAGCACCCATCCATGTCAATCCTCCATACCAGACCATCCATATCAACCTTATTCATCTACCAATCTCAAGTCTTTTGGAAGCAATTTGGATGTGCAACATAAAAATTAGAAAACCAAGAATCCACTTATGTATGAAGAGCACCATGTCCCATCTAATCGACATGTGAATGAAAAGAAAAAATAAATATTCAAGAGACCACAAAGGTCCATCAAGAAAAAAGAAAAATCAAAGAAAATGTGGATTCCTAAATCCTTCATTGAAGAAATGCATTCTAAAGAATCCAAAAGGAAAGAAAAATAAAAGAAAGTGTGGATTCCCAAGTCACTTTTGAAGGACTTATACACAAAAGAGAAAACAAAGTTGACATTCAAGCTTCCAAAGGCTTCCACTTCACATTCTCCCAAACATATTCCATCTTATCCATCCATTTTCGGTCCTTGTGTGCCAAGGTCCGTATCCTCTCTTACATCAAAGTCTCAAGCTATCTCACCCATTTTTCCTCCATTATTCCCCTACCCTTCAAGGTATGTATTGATGTTGATCTTGATAATACTTCTTATCCTTCTATTCATTATCCTTCCATTCCCTTTTTCACGCCCACACATAGAAATACTTATTATCCTCTCATTCATTATCCTTCCATCTCCATTATCCAATCCATTTCATAAAGCTTTAGCCACCCTCTACCTTATCCACCATATCACATTTTTGTCACCCTATCAACATATTTGAGCATACTTTTTAGTGGTTTTGGCCCATCATACCATACCCTATCAAGGAGTATACAAAGAGCATGAGGCTTGAGTCCATCCAAAAGGAGAAAATTGAAAAAAAAAAAAGAAGAAGAAGAAAAAAAGAAAAGAAAAGAAAAGAAAAAGAAATTCGTCGTATGGTAAAAACCACTTCTTGTGGCATCTTGGACAAGTACCATGATGAAAACCTGGCAAACAAGCATCATGCGTAATTCCTTTCTCTGACACTCTATACTTGGGGGAAAGTTTCATCCATCATATCCTCCATCTTTCTACCATTTATCTCACTTGCATCCGTATTCCATCTTTCACCTTTTATCTTGACAAGGTTGAACATATCCATGAGCATTAAGTATCTTGACATGCATTATCATATCCATGATTCATAGCAATCTCTTAGCCTACACATGAGCATACATAGAAACACCCTGTCGCATACCTTGTGTACGACCATATTGTCGTAGCACTCATCGAAAGAAAAATCTCTCAGTAATGTGTGGAGTGCGGTCTATCATCCATCATGGGTAGCACATAAACAGAAGCTCTAAAGCATCCTTGGGCCACGCTTCACATCCAATGTATGGTTGCTAGAAGACCTGATCCATATCATCAATCATGTGGTGCCAATAATCTAACTTACCCATATGAGCCTGCACCACCATACCCTCGTACATCCAGGCAAATGGCCACCCAAGATCATGATGACGCACTACAATTGGCCTAGTCATTGGGAGATGCTCCCATGTCCATAACTGTAATAGAATCGCTCTTGCGAAGAGAGTCAAAGAGCGTCGATAAACTACTATGTAAAAATCATGGTATAGCTGCGCCAAAATGCAAGAATCCCAATCAAACCATTGGGCCTGATCCATCAGGTCCTCAAGAATAGGTCCCCAACCAACCACAAATCCATGCCCTCGGTGATCAGGCACGAGGAAGCCGATAATCAACGCACCCAAAATAGCTGGCAGAATTGGAAAAGAATGAAACTAGGACCACTAGATATGGTCATCACCAATCGTGGGGCGCTGGAACACCTTCTGACATGTTGTGCCATCATAGACCTGGTCATAGAAAACTAGCTCACCACGGGTAGGGATACACAAGATGCGGTACACATCCTCGGGAGTGATGGTCATCTCCCCCATTGACAAGTGGAAGGTATTATGGTCAGAGTGCTACCTCTTTGCCATTGCTATGATCAACCCTCGATTCACTCAGAATCGAGGTAGGCCAAGCAAGAAGGAAAGCCCAGATCTGCCTATGTGTCGACGATCTGGGGTGCTCAGATTGTTGATTATGCTGAATGGTAAAGGATATAAGCCTTGAATGACCAGTGACTTAAGCATGACCTGCAAAAAGCAAGTTAAATCACATCAATTTTGTAATCAATTATCTTTTTAATCATCTTAAGTCAATCAAATATTTACAAAATATCAAACCACAATCAATTTTCCTGATTCTATTCAGAGAGGATAGAAAATTTATCATCACCCATCATCTAAATCTAGATTGACAATCAAACATTCAAACTAAATTGATTCAAACCGACATCCTATGACTCGCTACCAAATCAGGTTTCTTACCTAAGCTAATCAATTTATCAATGACATTGAACGGTTTGAAAAAGTAAGTCATTTGCAATTTTTCCTAACAGGGTAAAAGCGCCGTTTTAATGCTTAAAAGTACTAAAAAGAAAAAGTGAAACTTAAAAGATTAAAAGCGCTATCTAAAAATTTAAAAGCGCTGTTCTAAGGTGAAAGTGCTAAAAGGTTTTAAAAGCGCTAAAGGAAATATTAAACACGCTATTAAACACATCAAAAGTGCCCAAGCTTTTATGCATGCTAAAGAAAAAATTAAAAATGAATGATGCCCTAGTTTCAACGCGTAAAAGCACTATTTAAACTTGCAGAAGTGCTATTTCAGAGCACAGAGGCACAAAAAGAATTGCAAACACACTAAAGAAATGATTAAAAGTGCTATTTGGAGTGAAAAATGCAAAAAAAGAGGGTTCTTGTAGGAAAAATTCAATTTTCTTGAAATTAAATGCATTAAATTGAAAACTAAGTGGATTAGGCACTTATTGGAGGTCCATAGGTTGATGGCCGATGATATCGTCACCCATGGTCAAATCGATGCTCTTGGATTGGGATAACCATCGTAATTACCTCAGAGGAGTCAAAGAGAAAAGTTAAGTAAAGAAAGTGAAAATGAATAGTAAAATTGAATTTTTACCCCTTTATATAGGCCATTTTGACCTAAAAAGGGCATCTTTGAACAGAAAATGACTAGGGACCCAAATTTTTCACCAAATCTACCAAAACAGGGGAATTTTTCATCACACGAATGCAAAATCATTATCAGAAATGAAATCAAAATTCATTATAAATTGACCTAATCAACGTGAAATGACCTATATCATCAACTTTTTCAAAGAATGATCAAATTTAATTTCATTTTCGAGGGGGCATACACTCGGATAATCATGAACGACAACAATATCATCAAATCAGCGGCATGACCATCAAATCAAACTGTAATCTTTTATCAAAATTTTTTTTGCTTATCAATCGCAAGGGGCATCAAACATTGAATCAGATCAAACCAGGTACCATATCAGATAATCTATCATAAAATTAACCATCAGGACATCAAATTAAATCAAACTTCATTAGGATTTGCATCTTATATCGAACATCAGAATCGACCATCGACGAAATCAGGACTTTACATTGATGGAATCAGGACCTTATATCAAACGAATTAGGACATTCTTTGAATGGAAACGCTTTGCATGTTGACTCAAAGAGGGGCATTTGTAATCACCTAAAATTGGACAAGATAAACCAAGTGAATAACTAAGGCAAAAATCAAAGCAATTGAATCAAATCAAGCATTTATCAAATCAACTCATTGATAAATTGCAATTGAACCTTAATCCAAATTTAATTGAAAATGTAAAGTCATTAAATCAATTTAAACCTAATAAATCACTATTAATTAATAAATTGTACAATCAATCTAATTAATTGTATAGTTCAAATTAAATCAAATCAACCCATTTAAGGGGTACACATGGCTAAACAAATTAAATAAATTTAATTAATTAATTCCTATTTTCTCTCAACCACCAAATGGGAGGAAAATCAGTCAACCAATAGGAATTGAGGACCAAGCTCACATAGATCAAGCCTAAATTGAATCTCAATCACTCACTTGGAGGATGCATCTTGTCCACTCATTTTGTCTTATTGTCCCAAGCTTTGAGGAAAAAATATTTAAATGGTCTCCAAAGGTGGAACCATGGACTCAACTATCACCTAACCTTGATCAACTCGACTACACCCCCTACCCTTGCCAAAATCTATAAAATCAAGGCATAATTCACTCAATAATCATCCACAAATATGAGAATAGCATCAAACCTCTTGCAAATTAGAGCTAGAAAGACAATTTAGAGCTAATTAGTTGTATTTTCATTTGGAATTGAACATTTAGCTTTTTTTATCATATCATTCTCATTTTAGGATTGTCACTAATGGAGGCTTGCTAAGAGCTTTACATTAGCATCCCTAAATAGAGATCCATAGAGTGCTTAATTGTTCTTAATTTGTTAAAATAGCTTATTCTTTGTGGTAATTTAGTTATTTTATTCATTTATTTGCAATACTAGAAGGTACTTTTTCTAGTACACAGTTATAACCTTTGCTTTTTCTAGAATATCCAAAGAATATTCCCTCATCACTTCTCAGATCAAATTTTCTTGAGTTTTCATCTCTTTTTAAGTAACATCTACTTCCAAAATTTGTAAAATAACTCACACTAGGAGATTGACCATGCCATAACTGATAAGAAATTTTTTTGTGCCTTTCTTCAATTGAGCTCTATTCAATGTGTAGACAACAATACTTACCACTTCTCTCCAAAATGTTTGTGCAACACCTTTTTTGAATCATCAATGTCCTAGCACAATCAATGATAGATCTCTTTGTTCTTTCAACAATTCCATTCTGCTGAGGTGTCCTAGGAGCTAACCTCTGCCTTTTGATTCCCTATTCTTGACAATATGAAATGAACTCATGTGAAGTAAACTCACCTCCTCTATCTGATCTGTTGGAACCATTTTAATTTTTTTTAGGAATATGTATGTGTTACATTACCAAGCTTGATGATACAAGCTAAGATTCTCTTGTCATTTTTTTGCAAAGGGGCTATGTTGACGATTGCAAAATAGCGACGTCACTATATCATAGACTACATTATTGGTGACTTACGAAATAGTGACAATAATGCTATTTTGTAAAGCTTGGGTTTGAAGTTTTAGCAATATTTGTCATACTTGATATGCCACATCATGGGTGGTAAGATGGTGTGAAATGGCGAGGCATTGTCAGTAAGGAGTTAAGGTGAGGTGACTGTGATGATGCCATTTGGATTATCACAGATGTACTTTTGAGATAAAAAAGGGTTAATAATGATTATTAATGGTTCATTAGCACATAAATACGAAGGTGAAATTTAGAAAAGGTATCAAAAAGGATTTAAATGTTATGGAGAATGAATTGTGATGTGATGTCATTTATTATTTTTCATTTCCAAGGTGTAGTCACCTTGTGTGAAATATTTTTTTGACATAATTTTTTTATGAAATCAGTAACTAAAAATTTATTTATAAAGGAGAGCTTGGAAGCCATCATATACAATACAAAGCACTTTCTAATATTGATAAAAAATGGGTCTTCCATTAGATGAGGGGTCATCGAATGAGATTCCACAACCTATTCTCCAACCAAATATAGATTTCAATGAAGAGGACCAACAAGATGTTCTAAATAATCTCATGTCTGCAGCATAGGATCATTCTACCAGCTATGTCAGATACCAAAGTGATATGTATGAGTTGGAGAAGGAATGAGAAAATGGTGTAGGAGCACCTAAGACTTAGCCTTGAGGGTCCTACTTCCATTTTGGCTTGTACTAGTCCTGGCTAGACTAGAGGGTAATAAAAGGTTCCAAGAGGACCTAGGTGTGTTAGGAGAGTAGAGGTTTGAGTTAACCTAGGGTTTGGGTAGTTAGACTAAGTCAATAGGCTAAGGTGTCCTTAGGGCCTAGCTTGGTCCTAAAAGTTGTAAAAAGGGCACAAGAGTGGAAAAATGAGTTAAATGTTTGGTTTTGGTTTAATATGAACCAAAATGGTTTTAAATAGGTTTTTTTTAGCTTTGTGTGAGGGTTGAGTGAAGAAATGAGCAACTTTGCAAAAGTTGCTAAAACGTTGTCATGACAACTTTTCTCCTAAAAGGACCGACTAGGGTTTTATGTCATTATAGGTCCTAAATACCCAAGAGCTCAAGGCTAGAGGCTATATAAGCCCTAATAGGCCCAAATCCTGAGGTTAGCATCTTTTACATTTTTTGGTTTTAAGGAACTTTAGCACTATTACTTGTTTTGTGGAAACAGTCCGAGGTTTTGATGCAACAATAGCATCTAATGTAATTATTTTTTCTTGGAAAAGAAGGATTCAATCCAAATTTTGTGTTTCATTTATATTATGTATTATTTGGCGTGCTTTGTAGATTCTTTGATAGTCTTAGTTTAATTCTTTTGTCTTTGCCAGTTCACTGACCTGTATATAGTTTGACATAGAAACATGGCTCCCTCATGAAACCCTATTGTGTGTTCATCACGACCAGTTGGGGGCATGGTAGAGGAGCCAATGTATAGTCTAAATAGATCCTATGGAGGTCTAGCTAGAAGTATGTCCAATTTTAAGTCCTTGCCCTAGGCGAGCACTGCCATTGCCTGGCTAGGGACAAGGAGGTGAGAAAGTTGTTTTGCTTGCAGGGATGACTTGAAAGATACACTCCAAGAATTTGGAGACCAATATGAGGATCATATAGTATTTTGATGGATATCTTAAGGTTTAATCAATCTATTTCACAAGCCTAAACTTACCTTGAGTAGTGGGCTCCTAGAAGCCATTAAAACCCTTGTAAAACCCTCCATTTTGTGTTAGGGAATTGTATGGATTATTGAGACCCAAAGACCCACAAAATTCATGAGAGTATGCCATAGGTACCAAGAATATAAATTTTTTTTCGAAGGAACTTCGGGAAGTTTTTTCAAAAAGTCCTAAAAACCCCGACTAGGAGGCCTAATTGGGGGCTCTAGGGCTGCAAGGCTCAATCAGTGATTTTGAGGAGATCGATAAGGAAGAAAGGTAGAGACCTTGAAAAAATGGGTCAAGAAGTGAAAAAAGCATAAGAATAGACTACCTCCACACCCCTACAAGAATCACCAACTTGCTAAGGAGGTAAAGAGCATTTCACATGAATATTGGTTATGAAGAGACTAGAACCTTTGATAATTGATGGATCACCTAGGAGTTGAGGTGTGAATTGTGGGAGTAGGGGACCTTGAGAGACTCCTTAGAAGAAAAAGGTGAATCCTTTTGAGACCCATGATCAAGCTATTGGGAGGTTGGAGAGTTAGGAGTCTTAGTGATCCTAACCAAGTCTTCTAGACACCTAGAGTGATCCCATCAAATTGGTATGAAAGCCTAATAAGGTTTGGGAAGAAGTATATGTCAGAGTCAATGGGTGAGTTAGTAATGGTGACCAATGATGAATTGGATAGAGAAGTGATAGAGAAAAATGAGGAGAATAGGTTACTCTGGGAAGAAATGACAGCTCTTAGATACAAGCTAGGAGAGGTGGAAGAAAAAGTTGAATTGATGAGTGAGAAGCTAAAAGAAGATCAAGGAAAGCATAAAGAGATGGTAGAGGAAGATATGATCCTTGAACCAGACCATGTATTAGTTGAAGAACCTTTCTTGAGGGAACTCAAATCTATGAGTGGAAAATCATTAGAAGGAATACCACTTTTTAGTGGAAAGATGGAAGTCGAGCTAGTTATGGAGTGGATTGAGGGTATCAAAAACCACTTTGAATGTGAGGGCATTAGTGAAGCTCAGAGAGTTAGGATAGAAAAATAAAGGATGTGAGGGGCTACTCTTACTTGGTGGAAGTTTGTGCAGGATGAAAGGGTGAAAGAAGGAAATAACCCCATAACCAATTGGAAAGGTATGGTGTCAAAGAATAGGGAAGCATACATACTAGATGACTATAAATTGCAGCCACACAAAAAGAGGCAAAATTGGAGACAAAATGATCTAGAAGTCAGTGTCTACACTGAGGAATTTAAAAAATTGTGCCTTAGATCATATGTGGTGGAAGAAGAGAGTTTAAAGGTGGCTAGATACCTAAATGGCCTTAGATGGAACATCCAAGAAGAATTAAGCTTATTAAGCCAAAAATAGTTTATCAATGCTATCAGTTGGCACTTAAAGTAGAAGAGAAGCTCAAAAAGAGGCAAGACCCAAGTAGCCAAGGTAGAGGCAGGGGTAGAGACAATAGGGGCCATAGAGGAAGCTATTAAGGAAAAAATTTAGACTCAAGAATTCAAAGTGAGACCAAACTCACTGAGCAACAAGGAGAAGTCTCGAGTAGCAGAGGAGGCTATAATAGAAGAGGCAGAGGATCAAACAATAACTTTAGAGGAAGGTCAAGAGGCAAGGGAAGATGACCCTACTTCTCTTCCATGAAATGCTACCATTGCCACCAATATGGACACCCAACATATAGGTTCCCTAAGAAAGGATCTACTTCACAAGGTGGAGAAAAAAGAGTGAATTACCTTCAACAATAGTCTTCAAGTAGCAAGCCTGCAGAGGTATCCCTAGATTCAAAATTAGGGGAAAATCTCATGATAAGGATAACATTGATTAAAGAACCAATCAAGGAAGAGCCTACTCAAAGGAGGTCTTTATTTAGGATAAAATGCAAAATATTGGGCAAAGTGTGCAATATTATCAAAGATTTTGAGTCCATAGACAACATAGTCTCCAATGAAGTAGTCAACAAACTAAATCTTCAAAGAATTCCTCACACAAATCCCTATAGAGTCATATGGTTGAATAAGGGTCAGCATATTTTGGTGAATGATCAAGATTGGGTAGACTTTACCATTGGAAGGTGCAAGGACAAAGTGTTGTGTGATGTTTATCTCTTACTAGGGAGACCATGACAATTTGATAGGAAAGCAATCCATGATGGATCCAAGAACTCCTACTAATTCAAGAAAGATGGAGTTACCTTTAGAATTTAGTCCCTTCAGAAAGATGGAGAAGTGAAACCAATTGGTCCTAATGTACTTTTGGTAGGAGATAAATAATTCCTAAACACCTTGGAGGAAGGTGAAGGAGTGGGATATGCTTTGGTGTTGAGGTCCAAAGAGGAGGAAGAATTCAAGAAGCAAGAAGTGCCCAAAGAAGTTCAAGGGTTGCTAGAACAATACAAGGACATAGTGAGTGATGGAAATCTAGCTACCATGCCCCCTAAAAGAGCCATAAGCCATCAAATTGATTTTATCCTAGGAGCTTCCCTACCTAACAAAGTTTCATATAAAATGCCCCTCACCAACATGAGGAAATCACCAAACAAATCCAAGAACTACTTGATCAAGGCTTTATAAGAAAAAGCATCAGCCCTTGTGTTGTCCCTACAGTCCTAGATCCAAAGAAAGGAGGAAATTGGAGGTTGTGTATTGACTCTAGGTCCATTAATAGTATTACCATAAGGTATAGATTTCCTATCCCTAGGATTGAAGACTTGATGGATTCCTTAGGAGGGGCAAAATACTTTTCAAACATTGACCTCAAAAGTGGATACCACCAAATAAGGATTAAGGAGGGAGATGAGTGGAAAACCTCTTTCAAGACCACATAAGGCCTATATGAATGGCTAGTTATGCCCTTTGGGTTATCCAATGCCCCTAGCACCTTCGTGAGGTTGATGAATGAAGTGTTGAAATAATTCATAGGCAAGTGGGTTGTGGTGTTCCTAGATGATATCCTCATCTTCAACAAGTCCAAGGAGGATCATTTGGTGCATTTGTAAGAGGTGTTGCAAAAGCTTCATGAAGAGAAGCTCACCATCAATCTTGACAAGTGCGAGTTCATGAAATAAGATTTGGTGTACCTAGGCTTTGTGATCTCACAAGGTAACTTGAAAATGGACATCAACAAGGTAGAAGCAATATTAAATTGGCCTACCCCCAAGTATACTACATAAGTGAGGAGCTTCCATGGGTTGGCTCAATTTTATAGAAAGTTTATCTGACATTTCAGTGAGATTTGTGCATTGGTTCTAGACACTATCAAAGGAGGCATGAAAACTAAATTCCAATGGAGTGAACAAGATGAAAAGGGTTTTGAAACCTTGAAGAGGAGGATAGAAAATCAACCAATCTTTGTGTTACCTAGCTTTGAGAAGTTGTTCATTGTTGAGTGTGATGCTAGAAACATTGCCATAAGATTAGTCGTAAGCCAAGAGAACAAACCAGTGGCCTTTCATAGTGAAAAGTAAAGTGAGGCCAAATAGAAGTACTCATATGATTTGGAGTTGTATGCTTTGGTTCAAGGCCTAAGGAAGTGGAGACATTACCTCCTTCCTAAAGAGTTTGTGGTGTATACTGACAACCAAGCTTTAAGCTTTCTCAAATCACAAGATAAACTAAACCACAAGCACATTAATTGGGTTGAGTATATTCAGGATTATACCTTCACAATAAAGCACAAGAAAAGGAAAAAAAATAAGGTAGCAGATTCTTTAAGCCAGAGACTCTTGACAGTCCAAGAAATTCAGTTGAGAATCATAGGCATAGAAAGTTTCAAAGACTTGTATCTAGAGGATGAAGACTTCTCAACAGCTTACAAGGTATGCAAAGAATTTCAAAATCATTTTCATAGTGAATATGTTGATTACCTTATCCAAGAAGGTCTTTTGTTTAGGGGAGGGAAACTATGTGTGCCTAAAGGTTCCATGAGGGACAACCTCATCCAAGAAAAGCATAATGGGTCTTTGAGTGGATAATTTGGAGTCCATAAGACCTTAGAGCCAGTTCAAAGATTTTATTATTGGCCTAGGATGAATCAAGACATAAGAAGGTATGTAGAGACTTGCATAGTTTTCCAAAAGGCCAAAGGAACCTCATCCAATGCAAGGTTGTATCAACCCCTTCCAATCCCCAATAGACCTTGGGAATGTCTCAGTATGGACTTTGTAATAGGGTTTCGAAAGACCAAGAAGGGATTTCACAACATATATGTGATTATGGATAGGTTTAGCAAGATGGCTCACTTTGTGCCATGCAAGACTACTCATGATGCTTTCCACATAGCCAATTTGTTTTTTAGGGAAGTAGTCCAGATCCATGGATTTCCATTAAGCATAGTATCTGAAAGGGACTCCAAATTTATGAGTCATTTTTGGAAAAATTTGTGGAACAAGCTTGGCACCAATTTGTCTTTTGGGTCTACATACCACCCCCAAATGGATGGGCAGACTGAGGTAGTTAATAGGAGCTTTGGAAACCTCCTAAGATGCTTAAATAAGGAGTATGGTCAGACATGGGACCATGTTATAGCACAAGAAGAGTATGCCTATAATGATACCATCAATAGGACTACCATCAAGAGTCCATTTGAGATAGTCTATGGGATACACCCAAGAGGCATCCATGAACTTAGGGAGCTTGGAGACATAGTGCCAAGGAGTGGATATGCAGAGGAATTTTCTTAGTCCATGAAATAAGTCCATGATATAGTTAGAAAAGCACCTAAGGATAGTACCACCAAGACCAAAAGCAAGGTGGATGAGAGGAAAAGAGAACTACATTTCAAGGTGAGAGATATTTTCATGGTACACTTGAACAAGGCTAGGTTGTAGAAGGGAATCTCACACAAGTTGCAGATGTGAAGGATTGGCCCTTGTGCCATCCTAGCCAAGTATGGACCCAAAGCCTACAAGGTAGACTTGCCAATAGACCTAGGAATCTCACCAGTATTTAACATTGTAGATTTGGTACCTTATAAAGGATCAACCCTAATTGGAGATAGACAACACATTGGAGTTGCAGAGGACCTAGAAAATATGCAATTACCAATCACTCCAAGCCTGCAAGCAAAGAAATTCTTGAGTTCTCAGGTCATTAAGAAGACTTCTCAAATCATAGTACACATTTTCTAGTGCAAACTAAAGTTTGAGTTGTTGACACAAGTCATTCCAGGTGTCCACTACTACAACTGGCCTACCAGCCTTTTGTTCTTCTAACCTTATTCTCCACCACAATTTGGCCTCGCCTATCAAACAACAGACTGCCTCATCAAGTAACTCCTCATCTGAATGTCGTTTTAGAGACTTCAAATACCAGTTCATATCATACACAAATTTGTTTAGTATCTTGTCATCTCTTGAACCATCGTATGGCTCTGGGGGTTTCCATTTATGACTTGACTTGACTCCACCACTCTGAGTGAATACTATCTTTAGGAAATCAACCTCCTTGGTTAACCTCTAAATCTCCCCTGAAAACATTTGACATTCTCCTGTCAATGACTGATGTTCCACCGCCAGCATCTGATACTCCCCTAAAAACACTTGATGCTCTCCCTTCAGTGTCCTATGATCTTCTGCCAATGAAGCATGATCTTCTCAGAGTGAGTTGTGCTCTTGAACTAGCATCTGACCCTTTGTATGCATTCTTGCAATCTCAGATATCATATCCTTTAGCTCAAGTTACAACCTAGCTATCCAATGAGCTGCATGCATTTCCTCCATGGAATCCATTCGACTTTCCAAGTCGTTGAATCTATCATTGAGACTCAATGTAGCTCTAGGTCTTGTATTAACATTGGCCATTGATGGGTGGCCCCTAGACTCTTCCTCTGATGTCTCTGTATCTACCATTACTACCTACTTCACTACTATTGTGTACAAGATTGGTGTATCAAGCACTATGCTCTGATACCAACTATCATGGGGCTCAATTTTACTTGTGCGGTACTGGCCTCCAGATGAGTCTGGACTATAGCTATCTCATAAACTACCCAAGCTTTGACACCTGCAATCACATTGTCAGTACACAATACTTCTACATAATGGAATATAATTATCAATCACATTGAACATAGATATTTGGGGAAAATGAAGTAGCTTTATTGATTCAACAAAAGGCCCCTGGCCTAGTCTACATCAATTTCAACTATGTTGTTGATCACTACCCGAGTACTCCCAAAGCACTCTATACAAGTTCCCACCCCTAGGTCTGCATCCACTCTTGGAACACCAACACACACCTTATGCACCTCACCTCCTTGGCTATAGTTCCACACAAGGACTCCAAACCCCCAACACCTTGTGTCATTAGAACCCGTCGATGCAACCTTGCTTGATGTGAGCTTAGTTGTCTTACTCGGAACAAGATCAAAGCCCCGCCTTGATTGGGGGACCCAAGTCACTTCTAATAACCTACACAACTTCATTGCTTCTCTTGATATTGTTTTGCACTACTTCGAACTCCTACTCACTAAATGTTGTTTTGTGCCTCCTTAGATTTCTCCACCATAACACTTCGCCTGTGCGAATAAAAGCACACAATGTTGAATGTTCATCTTGAATGGTTAGCCTACTCTTATTCAGCTATATAAGTTATTAGTGTGAGTTTGACTCCATGGTAGAAAGTAACCACATGATGACCACCTCCCAAAATCCACAATTTCAGTCTCAGAAGCCTAGATACAAAATCTAGGTGTAGCTTCTCCCCTTAGGATCAGCAACCCCTTACATCCTCCCCCACTCTAAAATAGGTGACATCCTCGACGTCGGCAACACTAACCATATAATGATGTGGAGGCACCTAGTGCCTTACTGAATGTTTAAAGAGGCAAGTTAGAGTCTCATTCAAGGAACTCCAACACCTTGTCTTCATACTTCCACATGTTCTTAGCTCGCTCCCAAGATGCTTCATCTCAAGTCTGGCCCTACCAGTGAACTAAGAATTCCCTCCACTTCCTGTTACCAAATCCCCACTCTCTTATAGCTATCACTTCCTCAACCTCCAAACCTAGTCTATCTTTGACAGAGGCAGGTCCATGAGTAGGGACATTCCTGCTGCTATCCTGTTCATCTACATGATAGGGACGAAGCTGACTGACATGGAACACGTTGTGAACTCTCACGTGGGCTAGAAAATTTAGCTTGTATGCAACCTTCCCAATTTTTTCAATCACTGAGAATGGACCATTGAACCGATGACCCAATGCTGCACTCATGCCCTTTGGCGGTTTGAACTAAATTGGGTCCGTCTTCAAAAAGACCCTATCACCAACTTTGAAATCAACACTGCTCCTCCTTGAGTCAGCATAGTGCTTCATTCATTCAACAACCTTGACCAAGTTATGTCTTGTGAGATCCACCTGATCATGCCACTCCTGCAACCTTTTCCTTACATCTAGACATTCTCCCAAATATCCACTCATAACTATGTGAGGAGTTAGTGGTTGCTGGCCTGTTGCCAACTCAAAAGGTGAGAAATGACTCGATGCACTTTTCTGCATGTTTTAACTAAACTAAGTAGAATCCAACAGCCTTCACCAATTGGATTGGTCTGACCAAACAAAGTGCCTCAGATAGTCTTCTAGAATCCCATTGATTCTTTTAGCTTGTTCATCTATCTTCGAATGGTGACTTGTTGACATGAGTAACCTTGTTCCAATCAGTTTAAACAACTCTTTCCAAAAATTACTGGTAAAATAGGCATCTTGATCACTGATGATACTCAATGGCACACCCCAATACTTCACCACATTCTGGAAAAAGTAATCAACAACATCCTCCGCCTTGCATGGTGCCTTGTACGATACAAATGTGGCATATTTGGAGAATCTATCCACCACAACCATGATACTTGTATACCCATCCACATCAGGAAAACCTATGATAAAATCCATACTTACACTTGCCCACGGTCTTACTGGCACAGGTAGAGGCTACAACAATCCCCTTGGAGGTCTTGTTACTGCCTTGTCCTATTGACAAATGAGACAACTCTTGACATACTCATCCACATCTCTCCTCATATTCTACTAGTAGAAGCCCCATTCAAGCAATGCGAAGGTTCTTTTCTATCCTGGGTGACTTTCCCACATAGTGTCATGACATTCGTGTAGAACCTCCTGTCTCACATTCTTCCATTTTGGAAGGTAGAATCAATTCTGGGTAAAGACCAATAACCCATCCTTGATACTAAACTTGCGAATCCTACCCTCCTGTGCTTGCTTATACAGCTCCGCTACCTGAGGATCCATCTGGTAGCCTTCCTTGATGGAATCCAAAACTATGTTGGATAATGTCACACAGCTAGCCCCTATCTGAACCTCACACTCCTCTTCCACTGTAGCTAATTGTCCCTTTCTGCTTAGAGCATCCACTACCACATTCTTCTTTTCTAGGTTGTAGAGGATCTCAAAGTCAAATTCTATCAGGAATTCTTGCCACCTGGCTTGCTTCAGTGTCAACTTGGCTTGAGTCTTGAAATACGTTGAGGAGACATTGTCTGTCTTCATAATGAACTACATCCCCAAGAGATAGTGCCTCCAAGTTTTGAGACAATGTATGATACTAGTCATTTCTTTCTCATGGGAAGGATAATTCTTTTCCTTGTCCTACAACTTCCTTGACTCATATGCAACTGGATGTCCATCTTGCATCAACACCCCTCCTACTACATAATCTGAAGCATCACTCTAGATTTCAAACAACCAGGTGAAATCAAGCAACACCAACATAGGTGATGATGTGAGTTTCTCCTTGAGTCACTCAAATGTCACTTGACACTTATCTAACCACTTCCATTTTCTATCCTTTTTCAAGAGATCTGTCAAGGGGGCAGCAAGCTTGGAATACCCCTCAACAAACTTCCTGTAGTAGTTTGCCAGACCAAGAAACTATCTTACTTCTTGCACATTTTGCAATGGCCCCCAATCCCTGATTGCTTGCAGTAGAAAACTCACAGCACCAACCAAAGGCTATGACAGCCAAGCCTGAGAATTTGAATAAGTTGTGTTATGTGGAAGTTGAGATGAACAACAAGATCACCATTGGAATGGTTGATTCAAGGGCCACACACAACTATATCGCAGCCAAGAGAGCTGCACAACTAGGACTTAAGGTGCAACCAGGAACAAGCTCCTTCAAAGTGGTAAATTCTCCCGCTAAAAAAGTAACAGGTGTAGTCAGAGACAAGTTGGTGAAAGTAGGCATGTGGCAGGGATGCATGGATCTGATGGTCATCAAAATGGATGATTTTGAATTGATTTTGGGACAAGAGTTCTTAAGAAAAGGCAAAGTGGTAGTGACACCGTATCTATAGTCTTTGATGTTTTTGGATCCGTAGCAGTCCTGTATGGTGAAGACTACAGAAAGATGTCAGTCTAGGAAGGTCTCGGGGATCTCCGCACTGAGCATGAAAAAGGAATCCAAGAAGGGATCAAAAGAACCAATGTTCTTGGAAGTGCTACTTGGGGGTTGGGATGAATTAGGAGTTAAGGAGATGTCGATCCCAATATAAGTAGAAGAGGTCATTGTAGAATACAAGGATTTGATGCCAGAAAAGTTTCCCACTCAACTCCCCCAAAGAAGGGCCATAGATCACAAAATTGAGTTAGTACCGAGGGCAAGGCCTCCAACCCAGGTGCCATATCAGTTGTCTGGTCTAGAGATGGTTTAACTTAAGAAGCAATTAGAGGAATTTCTTGAGGTAGGATATGTCAGACCATCCCGTCCTCCGTATGGAGTGCCCATGTTGTTCCAAAAGAAGAAGGATGGAACATTGAGGTTATGCATTGACTTCATGGCTCTAAATAAGTTAACCATCAAGAAAAAATATCCCCTACCACTCATAGTAGATTGTTTTGATCGATTGTAAGGAGAAAGAGTGTTCAAAAAGCTTGATTTGAAGTAGGGCTACTATCAGGTAAGGATTGCTGCAGGGGATGAAGAAAATTTTTCATGTGTGACAAGGTATGGGGCATAGGAATTCATGGTGATGCCATTTGGGCTATGAAATGTGCCAAAAACATTTTGCACGCTCATGAATGATGTGTTTTGACCATTATTGGATAAGTTTGTGGTGGTGTACTTGGATGACATCTTAGTCTACAAAAAAAATATGGAGGAACACAAGCAACATTTAGTAGAAGTGTTCAAGATACTCAAGGAACATAAGTTATTTGTGAAGAAATAAAAATGTTCCTTTGCTCAGGAAGAGGTGCACTTCTTGGGTCATATTGTGGGTAAAGGTCTGATTTGTCCAGAGCTAGACACATTACCTACTTGGAATACCTTGTTAAGTGGCAAGGTAAAGAAGATGTTGAGGCTACATGGGTCTCAGAGATAGAGCTACAGAGGTTGGGAATTGATCCTGACTCAGTCCCCACCAATGGGACTTGATTGCTTTTGTTTACAGGAGAATGGTGCAGGAGAACCTAAGACTTAGGCTTGAGGATCCTACTTCTATTTTGGCTTATACTGGTTCCAAGAGTACCTATGTTTGTTAGGAGAGTAGAGGTTTGAGTTAACCTAGGGTTTGGGTAGTTAGATTAAGTCAATAGGATAAGGTGTCCTTAGGGCCTAGCTTGGTCCTAAAAGTTGTAAAAAGGGAACAAAAGTGGAAAAATGATTTAAATGTTTGGTTTTGGTCTAAAATGACCCAAAATGGTTTTAAATACATTTTTTTTAGCTTTGTGTGAGTCTTGGTGAGGGTTGAGTGAAGAAATGAGCAACTTTTCAAAAGTTGCTAAAAGTTGTTATGATAACTTTTACAATTTTGCAAAGTTGCATGACAACTTTTGCCCTAAATGGACCGACCAGCGTTTTAGGTCATTATGGGTCATAAATACACAAGACCTCAAGGATAGATGCTATATAATCCATAATAGGCCCAAATCTTGAGGTTTAGCATCTTTTACATTTTCTGGTTTTAAGGAATTTTAGCATTGTTACTAGTTTTGTGGACACAATCCGAGGTTTTGATGCAACAGTAGCATCTAATGTAATTATTTTTTCTTGGAAAAGAAGGATTAAATCCAAATTTTTTGTTTCATTTCCATTATGTATTATTTGGTGTGCTTTTTAGGTGTTTTGATAGTCTTAGTTTAATTCATTTGTCTTTGCTAGTTCATTGGCCTGCATATAGTTTGGCATAGAAACATGGCTCCCCCATGAAACCCTACTATGTGTTCATCAAGGCTAGTTGAGGCATGGTAGAGGATCCACTATATAGTTTAAATAGCTCCTATGGAGGTCTGGAAAGAAGTATGGCCAATTGTAAGACCTTGCCCTAGGCGAGCATTGTCATTGTCCAGCTAGGGATAAGGAGGTGAGAAAATTGTTTTTCTTGTAGGGGTTACTTGAAAGATACACTCCAAGACTTTGGAGACCAAGAAGAGGATCATATAGTAATCTTATGGAGATCTTAAGGCTTGATCAATCCATTTCACAAGCCTAAACTTACCTTGAGTAGTGGGCTCCTAGAAGCCATTAAAACCCTTATAAAACCCTCCATTTTGTGTTAGGAAATTGTATAGATGATTGAGACCCCAAGACCCACAAAATCCATGTGAGTATGGCATAGGTACCAAGAATCCAATTTTTTTTTGGAAGGACCTTTCATAAGTTTTTGCAGAAAGTCCTAAAAACCCAGACTAGGAGGCCTAATTAGGGGCTCTAGGGCTACAAGGCTCAATCAGTGATTTTGAGGAGACGAGTAGGGAAGAAAGGTAGAGACCTTGAAAAAATTGGTCAAGAAGTGAAACAAGCATAAGAATAGACTACCTCCACACCCTTGCAAGAATCACCAACTTTCTAAGGGGGTAAAGAGCATTTGACATGAATATTGGTTATGAAGAGACTAGAACCTTTGATCAGTGATGGATCATCTAGGAGTTGAGTTATGAATTGTGGGAGTAGAGGGAGAATTTGACATGAGCATTGGTTATTAAGAGACTAGAACCTTTGATCAGTGATGGATCACCTAGGAGTTGATGTATGAATTGTCAGAGTAGAGGAGCTATGAATTGTGGGAGTAGAGGACCATGAGAGAGTGCTTAGAAGAACAAGGTGAAGCCTTGTGAGACCTTTGATCAAGATATTGGGAGGTTGGAGAGTTAGGAGTCTTAGTGATCCTAACCATGTCTACTAGACACCTAGAGTGATCCCATCATAAAAGGCTGAGTTGCGGGCTATGTGTGAAGAATTTGGTTTTGATCTTGAATGGTTCCATGATGAAATCCAACAAATGTTCAACCATATGCACATAGGTGCTTTCCCCCTTTTTTGAAAATAATTGAATAATGGCTTATTTTTGGCTATTACAATAGTTAGGATATGTAGGTTTTCTTCTAAAATGTTAACCTTTGTGATTACGGTTATATTTTTGATGGTTGTAAAATGTAAACGGTTGTAAGATTTTCGTTTCCCCTTCCAACACAAGGGAAACCACAACCGTGTTATAAATAGAGAAGAAAAGAAAGAAATGAGGGAATAAACAAAGAGAGGAAAAATGTATAGAAAATATTTTTGAAGAAATATATAAACAAGTCTTTTCCTCAAATGGTGTAATGTGTGTTTCTTTACTCATTAAATTAGGTCCTTTGTGGTATTGGATGTATGAATTCAATGGGTATCTTTAAGAATTGTGTTAAAATCATTTCATGTCCTGCACATAGACTTGACAATCAAGAAGTCACAATGGAGTTGTTGTGTTGTTTCTTCTTGTTCAATTGGTTTCCTCCCATGGGAATTAAATTCGATTGAACTAGTTATGTGTGATGATTGCAATGGTATTACATTAATAGAATTGTATGGTTGATGGTAGTATAAGTTGTCTCACAGAGTTGCATATGAGGATTTAATGAATGGAGACTTCATAACCCTATGTTGAAGGTAATTAATCTCATGATAATTCTTCATTTATTTTGGAATCTCT
The DNA here is from genome assembly GCA_027943335.1 of Chamaecyparis obtusa. Lineage (NCBI taxonomy): Eukaryota > Viridiplantae > Streptophyta > Pinopsida > Cupressales > Cupressaceae > Chamaecyparis > Chamaecyparis obtusa. The sequence continues at coordinate 109,848 of BSBK01005636.1, forward strand.
TTTATTTAATTTTTGGTAAATAGTAGGTTTTAGAGTAAGGAGTTCTGAGTGTTGATAGTATGAATGTTTTGGTGCGAGAATATCAAAACTGCTAAAATATTATTGAAAAACATGAGGACTTGAAGGTACACCCACCCTGATCCTAATAAGATCAAAACAACAGAGTGATGAAATCTTCAGGGTTATACCTATTCGTTGGGTAGAGTTGTATGTTTGGTACAATAAATTTTGTGAATTGGTGCTATTTTTGAAATTACAATTTTGAGACCCAACATGATCTAAGACATTTTAGGGTCTTACTAATGTCCTTTTCCACTCTTTCTTTGTAGATCTTGAACATATGAAAAGCTTATGGTTTGTTCTTAAGAAAAACAACCCATGCCATTACAAGAAACATAAAATAACTATCACCATAATAACTTATTATTCTCATTGGACCAAACAAATCGATATGAACCAAATCTAAGATACTTTGAGAAGAGTAATTTTTGCTGATAAAACTTGAACTAGTTAACTTCCCAAGTTGACATTATTTGTACATTACATTGCCTTTCTTCACTAGGTTAGGAAAACCTCTTACTATCTTCATCTTACTAACTTTGACCAAGTTATAAAAATTAACATGACAAAATATTTTATTCCATAACCATAAATCTTCTACCTTAGCAATAAGACAACTCTTAACAGTAGAATTCAAATGGAACAAGTTACCTCTTATTTGTTCACCCATCGCGATTAAATCTCCTGATTTCTCAATGATCCTGCATATATCTTCATTGAATTCCAATCGATATCCTTTATTTTTTAACTGGGCAATACTTAACAAGTTGTATTTTAAACCATCAACCTAGTAAACATCATCACAATTTATCTTATCATTTAAATCAATGAGACCTTTACCTTTCACCATACATGGAGGATCCTTACCAAATCTCACTAAACCACCATCACATTCCTCCATCTTAATGAATTTGTTTATGTTGTCAGTCATGTGATGAGTACATCCACTATCAATAATCTAGTCACTGTCATGATTCAAGTTAGATACTAATTCTTTTTCACTTTCTTCTGAGGGTTCTTCCTTCACTGCAACAAAGACAATTTCCTCTTCATATCTACCATCTGATTCTTCATCAATGAAACCTTCCTCAACATGGTAACATGCTTATTATTCTTGTCCTTGAATCTCCGTGGTTTCTCCTTCTTTTCATTGTCAGGACATCTAGAGGCTATGTGTCCAATCTTATTACATGTGAAACATTTCAAAGGTAGCTTACCTTTGTATTTACCTTTTCCTCTAGGCAATCTCCTTGCAAAAAATGCTTCCAATTCTTCCCGCTCTCTTTCTTCAAACATGGTAGATTCATAATCATTAGAGTAAAATGATGAAGTGTTGTTAGATAATTCATCTCCTTTCTTAGATGGTACAATAGTCAAGGATGACTTGAAAGAAGCTTCCAATTTAGAAATAGTATTGTCATAATTACTTAATTCAAATGTAGTCAACTTTTCTATTAAAGCATCAAGGGAAAGAAAAATAGTTCCTAGAGATCTGATCTCTTGAAGAGGTGACACTCTAATAGCATACTGAGGTAAAAGAGTTCTTAAAATTTTTCTTACCACATCTTCTTTAGGAAGATTACCACCAAAACCTCTAATAGCAACAACAACTTCTTTGATTCTTTGACTATATTGCTTAATGTTCTCATTGTCTTCCATTCTCATTTCATCATATTTTTGTGTCAAGATGTCAACTTTTGCCTTGTGCACATGTGGATCTCCACCATAGTTAGTTCTTAACTTCTCCCACATCTCATGAGTAGTATCCAAGTCTTTTACATTTATATATTTGGCATCTGAAAGGGTACTTGCAATTGCTTCCATAGTAGCAGTGTGTTCTTATCTGATCCTTAACTGATATACATTTAGGACTCTTGAAGGGACAATATATTTAATAACCACATGATCCCAATACTGATCACCCATACCTTCAAGATATAGCTTCATCTGGCCACACTGTACTAAGTAGTTCAGTCTTGTGAATTTAGGTCCTTCCTTTCACATCATCTTCAGATCTCCACCTCAAGCTCTTAAGATTCACCACAATAGAGAAACTTACCTTTGATACCAATTGTTAATACTAAGATTAGATTACTGAGAGGGGAGGGGTGAATCAATAATCCAATAATTATCCAAGTTTTGTCCTTTTAAACTTTACCACAACATTCATAAGTTTATCAAATGAAAATCTTAACTATAAACACATTCACAAAATAATGAAACACTTGACACATATGTTTATCTTGTGGAAACCCAAATTGGGAAAAAAGCATCATGGGGATTGGTACCCAGTAAATGATGTACCTTTATGAAGTACACCTTTTGAGGAGCTTAACCCTATTAAGATTTTTATAAAAGAACTATTTTTAGATTATGGAAAATAGGTTTTGAAGGCACCTGAAACCCTTTACAAGGACTTAAGAGATAGACAAAGACAACCCACAAAATGGAATGGGTCAAGACCTAAATGAGGGTTTTAACAACAAGCTCCTACAACCTAGAAAAAACAAAGATTGAGTTGAGCTCCATGCAAGCCCAACCAAAATAAAACCCCAAGATTTAGGATTTTCCTTTAGCACCCTTCTGATGGGATCGAAGGGTCATATCAAAAGAAGGTGAATAACTCTTGGAATGTTTACCTTTAACCTTGGTCCAACCTTCTTAAACCTTTGCAACAATAATATTCCAATCCAATGAATCCAAAATAGAAGAAACAACACCCCTAGAGGGGCAACACACTGCACTAAGGCAACCATCTAAGAACCTGGGCCAGAGAGAGAGACAACTCTAACAGAAGATCTAGCAGGAGAAGAACTAACAACTAACCCCGTAGAAGATCTAGAAGGAGCAGACCTATCACCAGAAAAAGGGGGAACCAACATAGACAAATCAGAAGGACTCCATACACATGCTAGCAAAGGAGGAGCAACAACACCCATAGCTACTCCAACAACAAGAACAGAACTAGGAAGTGAAGAAGACATAGGGATAACCTGCTCAACCACCTGCAAAATCTCTGAGGAGAACACACCTTCTCCATCGTATAGTGTTGAGAAGAGACACCCTACCACTAGGAGGCAATCCTTTTAAATTTTTGAAGATCACATTGGTTCAAAACATGACCAGTCTTAAAGCATCTTCTACATCTGAAGGGGAAGCCTTCGTAGTCTAAATATTGAATCCAACTTCTACTATTAGGAGTAAAGAGTTTGATCTCTTCAGGTAGACCTTTAGAGATATCCAAATCCACCAAAATGTAGGCATAAGTTGACTGAAACAAGTTAGAAGATTTCTCATCCGCTAAAATAAAATCCCCAATAGCATCCACCATAGTTTCGAAACGAGAATCAACCCAAAGATGGAGGGGAAGATTAGGCAGCCTAACCCAGATGGGAAGCTTATTAAAAGATTCAAAGATGGGGAGAAGTCAGGATGCCAAGGTTTCAACATTAGCGTGAAGTGACCATCCCACTTGAAAAATATTTCACACATAATCATATTTCTATCTACAACATTTTCAAATTTAGCAACAAAAAAACACTTAGCCATAGGAAATATGTGGATAGTACCAGTGATAATGGGCTCCCAATGCTTGGAAATCCAAGATTGTAATTCGGGTGAACAAGGCCAGTGACCCTTAAATCTGTAGATCAGACCATGAGAAGAAAAAATAGAGGTGACAACATCAATTTCAGATATTGTCTCCTCCTCCAATTCCATAGCAATATTTCTACAAATAGGCAAAGCACTGTGATTAAAAGTCTTCCCTGAAACTAGCTTAAGCATAGGCATAAGAGAGCACCTAGCCTTGCTAGTAGAAGTTAGGGTTGCAACCAAAGGACCCTACACCAAGGCCACCACAGAAGGCTCGATAGAAAGAGACACATCTATAGGTGACGTAGGGGAAGAAGTCACCACAGAATCCCTAGGGACAATGAGAGCACTAGGAGGCATGGGGGAAACACCAGCAACAATGACAATGGGAAGCACGGGAGCACTGAGAGTAGTGGGAGCCATCAAAGCTGATTGTTGAAGGCTCATATGTTAAAAAGCACTGTTAGGTGCTACCCGGTTAAGGGATTTACCTTTAGGTCTATTAAAAACTTTACCCTGTCAAGAGTAGACTTGTTAGAGGACTTCAAACACAAGCTAATGTTCCACCTTGTTAGAGGATTTACAATATGGACCTTCTAGGATCCACCTATTTAGGGAATTTTGAGTGTTGTAACTATTAGGAAATAATAGGAATAATGATCTGTAGAATAAGACCACCTCTTCTTGATCATATGCATTAAATCACAAAATATCTTCTCACCATACTTATCTCTTCCCCAGCTTGATCACAACTTGAAATTTACACTGTACTTGCTAAACACACGATCAACTCTCAAAAATATCAACTTCAACCTTTATATATTGTTCATCAAGCCCTTAAATTTTTCACCACCTTAGGATTTCCCTAAATGACATACAATTCAAATTTTAGTCTTTGATGTTAGATCCAACACATCATACAACAATATTAAATGTATACACTATATTTCCTATACTAAGTTGGCTATCACAATGATTTACATAGAAATTTAAGTCCATGAGTCAAACACATTTTGACTACGCACTTCCATCTTCTTGAATCTTTTCCACAAGCTAGCATCAAATAATTTAATGCTAGATCATCACCTTCAATCTTTAATACATGTCATCAGATCATGACAGACTTAATTTCAATCATCACAACACTTTCATCGATTACCGATCAATGATTTAATCACTTTCACTTAAGAACTTCAACATTTCAACCTGTTAGAAACTCTGACTTTGTTCTCTAGTCCTCTATCTTCCACTGCGGGCATCCAAAAAAATTGTGATTGCAATCATAGCATCCAAACACTATTGGAAACCATATCCTATAATCACATTACAAGGCATAACACATATTTTACAAACCACACAAATCACTTATCACATGTCACTAACTTTTCTAGCAGTTGCGATTTTAACCTTCCTCTAATCATAACTAACTCATCGGTCAATATCAATATTAGCGGTCATGTGTTTAAAATTCTGAGACATCACTAAGTTTCCCATATGAATCTCTACAACTGAAACTCACTGAAGCACTCTGATCACCATTCATATAAGCAACAACATACTAGCAACACTAGGTCAATACTTGACATCAATGACAGCTCAATAAATGATCCTTATGCAATCAAATCTATTCTATTGCAACACCAATAGTCATTTCATCATCACTGCAACCGTTAGCATCAGTTATGCCAACAAGAAATTCTATATAACATGCATTCAAACATAACTACACTAAGAAAATCACATAACCTCCGATAGAGCCATAACAAGCACACCTAATTCTTGTTTGATTTGCTCTTTTGGGAGAATGTGGGTGTGCTCTCCGAAACACAATGAAAGATCCCCAAATGTAATTTCAAAGGTGGATGATGAAGATAATGCACTAATGAAGATCAAATGGTTTGCAAACTAGTAACAAGTAATTATCCAAATGAAGATGAAGCTATGAGCTATGATATCAAAATGACACTAGAATGAAATGTAAGCTATATTAACATGGATTCAAGATGATGCAATATGAAGATCTATGCTACGAAATGAACTAACATAATATCACTAAATGACCAATGAGATGTTTGAAAATAAACTAGTGTAATAACTCTAGAATGCAAAAGATGAATTCGAAAGAAAACTAGCATTATGATTCTACAATGAAAGATGGATGAAATGCAAGGAGTGAGGGCTCCTATTTATAGATTTTTGGAGGGAGATGAGAGGCTTGAATGAGGTGGCACTTATATAGCATCCACATAGGAGACACATGGACAAAATGATATCCATGCAAAAGATATGAGTTTCTCACACATATGTGAGCAACCTTTAAAAGTGGCAGGTCATTAAAGAGAGGAGACAAAATAGAAGAGGAGGAGAGGTTGAAGGTTTCTCACACACGTGTGGGAAAATCCCAAAGAGGGAAGAGGGTACCAACATATAAGAATGTAGGTGGATATTTATGGAATTTGGTTGGCCACCTTGGAAAGAGCAACTCATTAGGTTTAATGAAGTTAAGAATCACATGGATTAGTGAGTTAATCAAGGATTAATTCAAAACGATAAGTTTAGTGGGCGAGGTGAAGGGTGTAGGCTAGGTTTTAGGTAGGATTTAGATTTAGATTAATTTATATTAATTAAAAATCATGGTTTAGAATAAATAGGATATAATTTTAGAATTAAATAAATAGAGAATTTATTCAAAAGGGGATTTTACAGGGGAAATGTATTAAATAAGTTTTAGTACATTAGAGGGGGTGTATTTAAATTAAATTTAAATACCTCATGTAGTGAACCTATTTAATTAAAAAGATAGATGAACATGAAAAATCTAATTAATTAATTAAAATTAACAATAATGTCAAGTAGGATATTAATTAAATTAAATTTAATTGATAAGTGTGTCGAAGAACAATTTTAGATGTCTACATTTTCCCCTCTTTGATGTCGCGTCGAAGATGGTGTCACATCAAAGGAAAGAAAATAAGATGTCATAGAGATAAAAATGAGGCCTAGGGGTTGTGACAAAGAGACGCCAGTGAGATATTGTGCCCCCTCGAGAAAATAATGCAAAAAATAAATTTTATTTCTTGAAAATGGACAGAAGGGAGGGAAAGAGAAGAAGAAAAAGTAGGAAGGGATGAATTTTGCATGACCATCATGATGATGGGAGAAAAGAGGGAATGATGCGAGAAATGAGCTCACAAGAGGCTATAAGTAGGGCAAGAGGGCCCTACAAGAGGTCACTTTCAACACTCCCAATTCAAAAACCTAAAAAACTATGAGAGAGAGAGAGAGAGAGAGAGAGAGAGAGAGAGAGTGTGTGTGTGTGTGTGTGTGTGTTGGGGGACTGTATACAAGTCCACCAGAGGTCATCAAACTAGGACCCACAAGTGAGTAACAAGGAACTACCCTTGTACTTTGATTTCATGTTTTTAAAGTTGCATTTATTAGGGGTTGTATGATCATTTAGGGGGTTGAAATTGGGTCAGGGTAGAGATGCTAATCGACTGATCAACATCTTCATAGATGACAGTATGTGAGTGGAGACGTCGATCACCAAATTGACATCTTCACATATGTGAAAGAATGGACTAGGGAGTTGGGAGACCTAGACTAGATTGGCATCTCTGTGGATTGGTGTTTTGCATTGATTTGTGTCTCTGATAGGGAGTATTTGCTAATAAAGGAAATGGGTACTAGTTAGTGTCGCAAGATGCTTCCTAGGGGATTCAGGGTAGACTTAAGGTAGACTAGGGACATGATGCCCCAATCAAGATTGGGTTTGGGAAGAATAGATAAGGTTTAAGGTTGACTAACATGGATTCAAATGAATGTAGGCACATGAGCCGCCACTGGGATCTAGGGAGAATTGGCCTACCATGATGGCACTACAAGACTTGTTGAGTGTTGTTGAGATCGACATTGTGACACTCTATGAGTTGGACCATATACATGAGTGGCATAGGATTCAAGTGCATAATGCACTCATGATGACACTGGTCAAGAGGTGGCACAATGACACCTCCAAATTTCATTTGCCTACTAGAGAGGTGACCATTCCTTTGTTGGATGTTTGGAGGATATATTGAGTATCGATCAGAGGTGTGATTTTGGAGTACATCTTGGAGGAATTTGATTACTACATCAAGGCTTGATTTATGGGACTAATGGCCACCCTTCTATGAGACAAGATGAGGATGCCCTAGCATCAGGCGATTGACGTGAGACAACCGAGACTGGCACTCTACCTGGGGGATTGATGAGAGGGAGGATGTTGCCAAACTTGGTAGGTCATAGGTTTTCACATGGATGGATGAGGGTTCTGAGCCAAATTATGGTAGAGGACGGTGTGGTATACTGCCAAGGGTATACCATCGTAGGGAAGTCATATCATGATTTATACATGTGCGCCTATCGAGGTGGTGGGAACCTTGGGACAAGAGTGTCATTGGTAATAGTGTAGTTCTGGGAGCATATCATTGTCACTAGACTGATTAGAACTTGAGATCATAGGCATCATTACGATCCTTATGCATGAAAATACTAACATCCCATTCAATATTCATCAATGGGGAGGACAGGGTATTAGCAATTGGTGATAGATGATATGATAGCCTTTGAGTGGACACCCTTCTGACATTGCATTCTGTAGGATCACTGGGAAGAGGTACATCAAAGAGAGGATGATAGAGATGATGCGTACCATCTAGCATATGTCCAGACAAACTATTAGTTGCTAGGAATGACTATTTATATGATCTTGTGGTACCATCCCTCACGGGTCAGGTGATAATTCAAGGCACTAGCTATTTGGCCAAAAATTTGCACCGGCCTTATAGCCAGTGCAATACCTATAGCAATCAAATCAAATCAAACGTTGTCTATGCCTCGTTTGCACCACTGAACTTGTTACTTGTTTCTTTTTTTTGGTCTATACTTTACAATTTTTTTTGTCAAAATCATAAAAGAAAAGTAAGTCATTTAAAAATATAATTGTCTAATTTATTAAACTTAATGAAATTTATTAGAATATTTTTATTGGTTAATTTAATAAAATTAAATATTAAAATTAATTAATTCATAAGTTTATTACTAAAGTTAATATATTAGATAATAATATAATATTATTAAAATTTACATTGATATTATTGAAATATGTGTTATTATTAATGATGTTAAATATATGCATATATATTATACATAAATTAGTGTTTCACTTATTATATTTTCATAAGCATATATTTTATCTAATTGATAATTAAATTTTGTATTTTTCTCTTCTAAATATTATATCTTTCCTTTTCTTATTCTTAAAAAATTATAATATAAATTAATAAAATACACTCATATGAAAATCTAATTATTTTAAATAATTATTAATAGAATTTAGTAAATAGTGTAACAATTGAAGATGGAATATGAAGATAAATATATTAATATTATTTTAATTTAAAAATATAAAAATATGAAAGTCATAATTTATTAAGTATGGTCATAATGAAAATGAGTTTAAATAGTGTTAATAATATTCATATGATTACAATTAGGGTTAAATAAAAATTAGGATTTCATTTGCATTCAATGTTTTAGGTAGAGTTTAATTAGAATTAGTGTTAACTTATATTATCTTTGACGTCACAATTTAATTAGGGTTGAATTTGGTTCAGAGTAACGGGTTTATGATTCAATGTTAATAGGGTTTTGTTAGGGTTATGGTTTAATTTGTGTTTTCATTAGAATTTAAATATTAATCCTAATTTAATAAGGCTCAAATTACTCTAGTGTATACTTTAGAGACACAATTATTGCCATAATTTTATAATATCAATTTAAATGTCATATATTTTTATGTAAAGAATGTACAAATATTATAAAATATTTGATAATAAAATAATAATAAAACCTAATTATTATCACATTTTGAAAGTTGAACTCTGAAAATAAAATAATATAAAATAGATTGTTTGCAATTCAAATTAAACATCATTAATAATAACAAATATTTCAATAATAATAAATAATAATAATGCAATGAAAATTAATAAGTCCAATAATAAATGCAACTTAATGCAACTAAGAATGAGACACAACATAATGCAATGTGCGAATGTAACTAAGACCTCTAAATGGAACATGTTTTTTTGTGCATCATGATGACTGGGAGGGACATTTAGCTAGTCAAGATGGGGGGATACTAAATAAATAGGAGCCTCACAATCTAAAATGCAAAATGCAAAATGAATCTAACAATGTAACTAACTAAAATGCGAAGGGGGATTTTTGGGGATTATATTGTGTTGATGTTGGAGAGCATACCCTAGTTTTATTTTGCAAAAGGAGGTATGCATCACATGCTAGATAATGTGGATGACATGGTTCCTTTGCGTGGACAAGACTCTCAGATAGACAAGGTAGATTTAGGAACATAGATGTAGATTAACAATCGTGGTGGAACTAATGCAGTGACACTCATGAGGAGGCCCTAGGATACCTAAGTTTGATTAGGGACTTGGTGGAAGTGCACAAGACCCTGCCCTCAGTGAGGTATACATAACCACAACTGTGTAACCAATAAAAATGTACTAAAGTACCCACAAGAAGATCATACCATAAATGACACATGTATCAATATACACCATTCAAGATACACCAAGATATTAAAGATCGAGGCAATCGTGAGTAGGCTCTATTGAAACATAGGTAAAATCAACAAAAGGGCCTCATGACCAAGAAGTCATTCGGTCCACAGTTCTTTCCATGAACAAGATTGTGTGATGGGGGATATTGACAAGATGACTTAGGAAGGATGCATCCTAAGGGAAATGATTGATTTTTTGTGAAAATAGGGCATTCGACAGTCAATAGTTGTAAAGTGAACAATAGCTAGGAAACTCGATCTCAAAATTGATTTGGCTAAAACTCATGCAATCAAAGTGTCTATCATAAGCTTAGTGTGAAGGGTTAAAGCTCAGTTTGATGGGGTAAAGCTCAGTGTGATGGGGTGATGTGAAACTAACAGTAGATCCTTATTGTGTTTATGAATAATACCTCACCATGAAGGGAGTGAGAGGGTTTGTGAGGCGAATGAGGTGAATGGGGTGGGCTATAGGGAAGTGTAAAAGTGGAATGGATCTCGATAGGATTCCTGCATAGATATGGGACAAGGTGAAGGAATCTGCAAATGAATGGAGGGAATTGAGGGATGGCGAATTTGATAGATGATGGATCCAAATTTTCTATATATGGAGCCTAAGACAATTTTTCACCATGGTACTTGTCCAAGGTGCTTGATTTCCAAGTTTTCTCCATTGGACACTTATTTCTCTTTACTTTTTGATTTTTTGGGGAATTTTTTTATTTAATAGGAGGGACTCCTTGATATGCTACACATAGAAGCATTTCAAATGTAAGATTTTAATAGGATCAACAATAGGATCTCCTTGTGGTGTTTCTATCTGATAGGCTCCAGATCCAAACTTAGTTGTGACAAAAAATGGCCCAAACTAATTGGGCTCAAACTTTCTTTTCTTTTCATAGTTTTGGAGGTTCTTCATGTTGTGATGTAGGATAAAATCCAATTTCAAAATCATGGGGTTTGATCTTCTTATTAAACTATAGGAACCTATGATTTTGATACAAACGAAGGTGGTTTAGGGCATTGAGGCATCTCTCATTAAGTAGCTCAAGGTATTGCAAGTGGGAAACTTGATACTGTTCATCAGATAACAGATTTTTCAAGGAGATTATGAGGGAAGGAATCTCAATCTCAATGGGGAGGATGACCTTAGTACCATAAACATGAGAAAATGTAGTGGTCCTAGTGGGAGTGTAGATGGAAGTACGATAGGCCCTAATGTCAAGATTCAACTGGAGATGCCAATCATGACCGACATCATCAACTATTTTCTTGAATATTTTTAGGATGGTTTTATTCATAGCCTTTGCTTGACCATTACTTTGTGGGAAGTACTTGGAGGATAAATGATGGGTAATGCCAAACTTATTACATAGGTTTGTGTCATCCTTATTTTTGAAAGGGGATCCATTATCAGTAATGATATCCTGAGGAATGTCATAGCAACAGATAATGTAATTTAGGATGAACTTCAAAATTTGTTTTCCAATAGTGTATTAAAGGGAATGGCTTCAACACATTTAGTGAAGTACTCAGTGGTAGAAATGATGTATTTGTGGTCATTAGAGGAATTAGGGAATATCTATCCAATGAGATAAATTCTCTAATGGGAGAAAGGCCAAGGTGTGGTGGTGGGCAAGAGGGATTGGGATGGGGCATGTATCGAATTATTGTGCTAGTGACAAGGCACACATCTCTTCATATAGTGATAGGCATATTTCTCCATGGTCAGTCAATAGTAACCTGTATGCAATAGCTTCTTTTCAAGAGTGATTCCACTGGAGTGAGCCCCACAAATTCCTTGATGAACCTCTTCTAATGTTGTTTTAGATTCTTCTGATTCAAGACACCTAAGGAGGGTTCCATAAAAATATTTCTGGAAGAGGGTATCATTGATGCTAGTGTATCAAGAGGTCCAAAAAATGAAGGTCTTATGTTGGTTAGGTGTGAGGTGAAGTGGGATGATCTCATCATGGAGGTAGGAGTAGATCTCTTGGTACCAGGGAAAATTAGGACCAACAATATCACACCATTTTGGATTCTGGTATGTCATAGGTAGGTACCATAATGTTCTCAATAAGAAACTCACAATGTTGACTATGTTCTAGCATAGATATCAGGGATCCAATGGTGGCCATTGCGTTGGTATCTTTGTTGTTTATTCTAGGGATTTGTTGAAATACAATCTCTATGAATTGTTGTTTCATATCCTTGATCATTCTATGATAGGGAATCAATTTATCATCCTTTTTCTAATATTCATCATAACTTGCCTAATAACCAATTGAGAGTCACCAAAGATAGTAGACTAGTGATTATCCATCAAACAGATAAACAAAGTCATGTTACTAAGACCTCATATTCTACAATGTTGTCTATGCATGTAAATGTCAACTTATAAGATTTAGGGATAAGGTCCCCATGTGGTGTCATAAACAAGATTCCTACCCCCGATCCTTTCTATGTAAAAGATCTATCAAAATATAGTTTCCATTGTATACTCGAAGTGATAGTCATGATGGATTCATCTAGAAAATATGAAACTATAGGATTCTCTCTTGAAATAGGAGATTCTGCTAGCTAATTTGTGATCATTTGTCCCTCGGTGGATTTTCTATCTATATACATAATGTCAAACTCATTCAAGATCATAACCTACTTATCCACATGACCAATAAGAGAAGCTTTAGACAATAGCTATTTCAGTGGATCAATATTTGTGATTATTTGGGTTTTGTGATTAAGCATGTAATGATGGATTTTATATGTACATAAGACAATAACCAAGCACACTATCTCAATAGTTGTGTAATTCAAATCATATTCTATTAGTGTTATCAAGTAGTAGATTTCTAGTTCTTTTCCATTATCATCTAGTTGTGCCAAGAGAGCACCCAATGCAATAGTGTTGAAAGAGATGTATAGAATCAAAGGTTGGTCTAGGATAGGTGAGACCATCATTGGTGGGTTAGCTAAATATTGTTTGAGTTGTTCAAAGGATTTATGACATAATCATTCCCACGTAAACTTGACATCTTTCCGTAGGAGGTGATAGAAAGGATAGACATTATCTACTAGTTGTGATAAAAATATGCGGATGGATTGAAGTCTTCTTTACAAGCTGTAGAGATGTTTTGGTATCTTAGGAGGTAAGATATCTAAGATTGCTTTCACCTTCTTTGGATCTACATCAATTCCTTTGCTAGATACAATGTAGCCTAGAAATTTTTTTGACTATACACCAAAGACACACTTCTTAGGATTCAACCAAACTTTGATTTTTCTAACATGTCAAATATTTTTGTGAGGATGGTGATGTGTGATTCTCTTATCTTTGATTTTCCTAAGATGTCATCCACATAGTCTTCCATGATATCATGTAGGAGGTCATTAAAGACAGTCATCATAACATGCTGAGAGGTGGCTCCAACATTCTTAAGTCCAAAGGGCATGACCTGGTAACAAAAGGTATCCAAAGTTGTAGTGAATGTTGTCTTGTGTTGGTCTTCTACTGCAATTCTAATATGATTGTAACCATAAAATCCATCCATAAGAGATAACATTTCATGTCATGTCATCAAATCCACTATAATGTCTATATTGGGTAGCATAAAATTATCCTCCAAACATGCTAGGTTTAAGCCTTTTAAATTTGAATAGATGCAGATGCCCCCAATGGCTTTACCAATTGGAACAATGTTGGAAACCTATTCAGGATAATCTATAGGTCTGATAAATTCAGCATCGAGCATCTTTTATAACTCTAGTTTTACTAATAGTTCCACTTGTGTGTTACACAACTTTTGTTTGATGAGCTTTACTTTATGGTCTACTACCAAATGATGGACAGCTAGCTCAGGGTCCAATCTAGACATATCCTTATAAGTCCATGAAAAAATTCTTTTGTGCTTCTTGGATAAATGCAATCATGTCGGCTTTCTCTTTGTCACTCAGGGATGCTTCTATAAAGGTGATCTTAGAGTCCTTATCTGTTCCAAGGTTCAATTCAATTGTATCTTCGATGAGAATAGAAGACTTCTCTAGTGGTAGAGACATGAAGGGAAAGTCAACTTATCCCTCTTATAGCACCTTAGAAAGGTTTTCACTAGAACACATCCTTTATTTTCTCTTTTCTTCATCCAAAGATGCCTTAGAAAGGTTTTCGCCAAGAGATGTTTTTTTGTCTTTTTTATTTTAATTTTGTTTTTCATTTTTCTGACTAAGAGTGTTGACTTGGATATTGAAGTGGGCTTGATCATTTTAAAGGATTTTGTGCTCATAGTCTTAGAGATCTCTCAAACCAAAGAGGGCTAATACTACCTCATCTGAATCACATATCAAGTGGTGAGTCTTATTGGTCCTAATCAATGAGTTCACGGTGTTTGAGTTAGAGGCAAGGGGATGTAAGGTCAAATTCATTGATTGAAATGACATGTTTGGTATCAATGAGATCATTTTCAATGTACTCAAAGGGGACTTCATAGAATTCCTCCTCAAAGTCTGAATCATAAGAAACCTAACATGCATTGGTTAAGGGTACCCTAGTCTCTAGGGAGCCAAATCCTCTACCATGGGGGTAGTCAATCATTTTGATTGATTCTTTCATACCTTTCTCTTGTACACCAAGTCCTATTCCATGATATCCCATACTTTCAACTATGGGTGTAGCCTTCACATATTTCCCTTTAGGTATGTGTACAAGCTTGTCTTCTCCATCTTTAAAGATCTAGGATAGAATGTATATTTCCATATGTTCATCACCAAGAGATCCCCAATGTTCAAAAGTGGTCTTCTTACATTCCATGATACCTTTGTCTTTCCTTAGAAAGAGTTGTGAAGGTGTATATACCATGGTAATTTGGGGATAGAGGGAGTTGACCAATACAAAAAGCATTCTCAAACTTATATTCTCCCATACCTTAATCAATGAATTTAACCTTCTTATCAAACTCAAGGATCTTTTCTTTAGCGATATTCTCTTTATGTTTAGATGTAGAGGCCTCATTAGTTGGTGGTTTGACAACTTCTCCAGTGAAGGGTTTCTCAGTAGAAGATTTAATAGGTTCCTCTTTATCAATAGGCCTAACAAACTCATTTGATGGGCAAAAGTGGGTTTTCTTTCCTTCCAATCACTTGCAATATTTGAAGGGCTTAGGATCTCCAAGAATAGTGATTTATTTGCCTTGGTGTGGGAGCTTCAAGTATTGATAGAACATGGAAGATACACCTAAAATAACGTGTATCCAAGGTCTCCCAAGGACCATATTGTAAGGTTGGTTAAGATCAAGGACTTGACAAGTAGTATCAATCAACTTGAGACCCACTTGAAGTGGGAGTGTGATCAAACCCTTGGATTCTCTCCCTTTTTCATTATAGGCCTTGATTGTTATTATCTTTATCACAAATAAAAGGTTGTCAGGGAATCCCAATTG
Organism: Chamaecyparis obtusa; assembly: GCA_027943335.1. Classification (NCBI taxonomy): domain Eukaryota; kingdom Viridiplantae; phylum Streptophyta; class Pinopsida; order Cupressales; family Cupressaceae; genus Chamaecyparis; species Chamaecyparis obtusa. The sequence continues at coordinate 125,559 of BSBK01005636.1, forward strand.
TCTTATCATTTTCAAGGTACAAAGATTCAAACCAGATCCATCATATATAAGGACCCTTTTTATTTTTTGGTGATGGATGATGGCTTCAATGTGTAGGGGTTTGTTATGATGTAGATCAGGACCACAAAAGCCCTTATCTATAAACACAAGGTGTTGTTGCGCGACTAGGTTCCCAATAATAGCTTGGAATTGTGATGAATTAATATTGTCGGGAATGCATGACTCAAGAAGTTTTTTCTCAAGGATTTCTTTGTGAATAGGTGAAGTGTGGACAAGCTCATGGATAGATATATGTGTGGGAGTCTTTCCAAGTTATGAAAAAAGGTCATCTTGTAAAGAGGTTCTAGTGGAAGTGGATGGTGCAACTAGAAGAGTGGCATCTTGGACTGACTTTAGCTCTATGAGTGGTGGAATTACAATATGCACCCTTAAATTTGAGGGTGTATACATGGTTGTCAGATTCTTCAATGTAACCACATAGGGATTCAAAGCCAAAAATATCATTTTCTTCAATATTCAACATAATGAGTCAAAACCCATGATGTTGTTGGTGGAGTAGTCATATGGTATGACTTGTGATGATGAGGCATTATTCTGATCATGTTTAGGAAAGGGTTGATTGTAGATCTTGAGTTGGGCATTTGATGATGATGGTGTATGTCCCTAAACCTTAATCTTTCCATCGTCTATAAGGTCTTGGACAAAGTTTTTCAACTTTATACATTTATTGGTATCATGACCCTTAATGCAATGATAATCACAATATTCATTTTCCTTATACCAAGAAGGCTTAGGTTGATTCTCTTCATAAGGTCTAGTGTTTGGAAAAACCATCATGTTTTGGTCAAAAAGTCTTTGGAAGATGACATCAAGAGCTTTTGTAAGGGAGTTGTATTGTCAATGTTGACACATGTTGGAATTTATATTGTTGTTGTTGTTGCGTGGGAGAAAATAGGACTGATTATGAGTTGGTTACTACTATTGTGATGAATTACTCTGATTGTTATTGCAATTTTGTTGGTTATTTTGATTGTAGTTGTTATTTTGATTTTGATTATTGTGATTTCCTTGATTATTGGATCCTTGGACATTTTGGACATGTTTGGCACCAATCACTCCATCATTGAAAACTCCCTTATTTTTGGTCCAAAACTTAGGTTTATCATTATTAGATGAAGGGGTATAATGTTTAATGGCACCCTTTTGTAGGAGTCCATCCTCAATGTTCTTCCCTTTCTTAATGATGGACCCAAAAGTGTCAGGTGAAGCCATTTTTATTTGGAATGACATCTTAAATACCAATTTTTTAGTAAAGATATCAATCAAGATTTGTTCAGATATTTTTCAAGGCATCCTATTTGCAAGGTGTCTCCACCTTTGTAAGAAATTAGTAAAGGCTTCACCATTCCTTTGCCTAGTATTGACAAGTCATTTAATGAAGTTTGATGTTCAATGTTATAAGAATATTGTGCAACAAAATTCTCTGCAAGATTGAAGAAGATAGACATGGACCCATCATGGAGGTTCATGAACCAATCAAGGGCATGGCCTCCAATACTTCTAGTGAAAAGTATTTTTAGATAATTATCATTGTAGGAGACCTCTTGACATGCAACATTAAATTCCTTAAGGTGTTGAACCAGATATGTTTCCCCTTTGAATTTGTCAAATTTAGGGATCTCAAAGTTTGGGGGAAATGGTTACATGTTGATTGACTAGTCAAATGGTTAGGGGCATATTTCATCAAAAAGAACCCTTTCTTCCCCCCATTTTACATGCTATACACAAGGGTCTTCAGTTCATTGATTTGGTTGGCGAATTAAGGAGCATTGTGATGTGTAAGTGGTTGTCCAAAAGATTTTCCTCCTCCAAATTGTGATGTTGAAAATCCTGTTGATGTAAGTCCAAGTGTAGGAGGAGGTGTGTAATGATATGCTTGTGATGATGCAGGGATGGATGTATTCAAGGAAATTTATGGAACTGTGAAGAGTGACAACAAGTATTGATGTGTGGATTGCGAAAATGTTGTTTTACCTATGTTGATCAAGACACTTTCACCCATGCTGGAAGATGTGTTTGTCATAGTATGAGTACTAGCATGTGAGGTCAAATTAGGAATGCCACTAAAGATTTGTTGAATAGTTTCAAGTATCACTTAACAGTTTATGGTTGTGTTGTTTATATGGCTTGAGATGTTGATGTGTTTTGAGATGTTGATGTGGGATGTGAAGTAGAAGGCCTACAATGAGTAGCCTCCCCTTTGTATTGTGAGGATATTATGTTGATTGTGGTAGCCAAAGTAGCATTGATAGGGGTCATTACCTTGACAAAATTAATATGATAAAGAAAAGAATCATCAAAGTCCACTGGGACCGTGATTCCATCTATGACAAGGTTCATGAAGATTTCAACTTTGTTTTGTCTAATGGATTTCTCTACCATATCCAAGTTATAAGGATCTTCGAGGAAACCATTGATGCATGAAGATGTTTCAGATTGATCAACAAATACAACCTCTCCTTAGGTTCATCAGTGATATCTATAGCAGGCACTTCGATACTCCAAGGAAATATTATCGCAAAAGGATTCTCATTGTCTATGTTGGTTTTTGGTTGGGATCTCCTCATGTTGCTAGCTTGTGAGTAAGTTACGACTATTCAAGTGTGACCTTTGGAAGAATGAAGGATGAAAGATGATAAAATATTTAATGATACACTAATGATCTCAATAAAAATAGGATATTGACTAATTAAATCAATCACTCAAGATGCACAATATTCTCAAGTAATGTAATTCAACTAGGGTCTCACTAAGGATAAGGATCTTAATAACACTTTGATAAATCTTTAACCTAAAGATTGTGATGAAAATCTTGATTAAGATGTGAAGGATTGGTTTGATTGATTGGGTTGATCTTGACTTTGATTTGGATGTGGGTCAATCAAAACAACAAGATTTAAGTCAAAATGAATGGTGGTGCTCCTAAGTCAAAAGTTGGGAGATTGATGATTTGTGGAATATTAGAAGGATGAAGGATTGATGAAGTGATGAAAAAGACCTAATTTTGGTCATCTTAGGTTTCTCTTGCAGGTGCGATGAAGTTGCGGTTTACTTGAAACTTGGTGATGAAGTTGACTACTTTGTTGTTGAATAGCATCATGTCATGTCTCTCAAGTTGTTTGGCATGATTTTGGGTTTCTTTCATAACACATTGTTGTTTTCTAATGGTTTTATCAGCCATTTTCTTCTCTTTGTAGGAAAGTGGCAATTAGAATTTGACCTTCTTATGTTTCCTTGAATCTGAGATGGATCATAGGAAAAAAACAATTTTGGATTGTAAAAGACTGGTTTTGGCAAAATGATTTAACAAGTTTTTAAGGGGATCAAAATGAAAAACTTTTGCAAGATCTAGAAGCTCATTATTTTTAGATGCCGACATCCGTCGCAGATAGAGACATCGATCTACGAGGACATCAAACCATAGGAGGAGACGTCGCTGTATAAAAATAGGTTTCCAGTAATAAATTCTCTCAATTCCACATAAGTGAAGACACCAATCTATTTATTGCAAACGTTGATCTGCGTAGACATTAATCTTCTTAGATGTTGATCTAGAAATAAGGAAAAATTTTCAATTTTTCAATTTTTGACCAAGTTTGACTTTGTTTTGGATTGGTTTGGATAGGTATATTTTGTGGCAAGAACAATCACAAGAAGGAAGAAAACTAAAAAATCACAAGCGTTTAACCTTCAAAAAAATTTTCCAATTTTTTTTTACATAGGTTTACACATCAAACAAAAACTTTCTACCTAAGGAATGGTTGCAATTTAACACATTGTAAGCTCATAGGAGCAAGCTCCAATCTTGATATATTGGACCCTCGTGCATTGTGTCCCTCTCAATCTAAGAGGTAAGCCAATGCAAAGATGAACAACAAAATATGTACTTAGTAGGACCTTACAGGAGTGGGTGAATAGGGGACCCCTTGCAGGGGCTTGCCTGACTTCCGGTGATGAAATCTAGAATTCTTCACACCTCACAAATAGGGGTACACGTATAGTGAGTAACTTCAGAGGACGACACAATCCTCTTGCATTACAAGTGTTAAACCAAGGATAAAAGTGTGGGATTCAAAATTAATGTTTTATATTTAGGTATGTGGCATATCCCCAATCGATTTGTACATGTGTGATACACTTAAGTCTCTATAGGACCACGTCATCTTCATAGGCACCATTTCACCCTATTTGAACTATCATCTACACACATCACCCGAGTTTGGTAGGATAAGACAAGAATTTGTTTAGTGTCTTATTTATATACCAGATGGAGTATTTACCAGGTTGGGGTCATTCTTTGAAAGGGAATGCTTCCCTCCAAATAGGCCTTTCTAGAGGAAAAGATAAAAGAGACTTTCTATTACACCCAAGCTCCACAAAGGCAAGGGAGAGGATACAATGACTTCTTTGTATCAAGTAATTTAATGGGTTCTAAATTCTAAACATTAAGTGAAAACTTTGAAAGGAGTACCTCCACCGATCAAGTTTTCCAAACACGCAAGACACTTTTTCTCAATTCCAAAATGAAACTTTATTAAAGTGACTACATGAAACTATCTAACATGAAACACTCCTATAAAGCATGAAAGAATTCATTAAAACATGAGATTCATCCATTAAAGCATGAAAACATTCATTCAAAGCATGAAAACATTCGTGGAAAATCCTGAAAATGTTAGTAGTTTGTTTTTTAGCATCTTGGAAAAATAGATAAGAGTCGCACCGCTAGTTAGTCATTAGGAAACCTAAATAAAAATTCAATAAACTGCAACCAGGTGGAGACACTGAAAACCAGGCACAAACGTCGATCAATGCAAACACTGATTTGTAGAGTCAACTGTGAACAATAAATGCATAAAACTAAATTCTTAGCACATGCTGAAGTTATACCTTTACGATAGCGAAGACGCTAGTTTGCAGTTCGGAGATGCCAATCTACGGAGACGTCAATTTGTATAGACGATAGTTCAAACATGTGGTTATAAAAATATATTTTTTGCAAGCATTAGTTTCATAAAACCAATTTCTAATAAAAGATTGAATGTAAATTTATTAAAAACCACAAGAAATACAATAAAAACAAGTTATCCTACAAAACCAAGTGTGAAAATAGTAACAAGCGGAGACGTCGGTCTATGGGTGCAGACGCTGATCTATGTAGACAAGATTCAACGCATATGGAAGTCTAAGGGAGGAGATGTAGTTACATCGAATGGAGACATCAATGTGAGATATGGGCCTTAGGTGCACAAAAATGTCAAACTTTTTTAAAAGTTTAGGGATGTGGGTCCCATTGGGCATGCCAAAATGTGTATGTATTTTTTCCTACATGTGTAGTTAGCCTCAAACAAGGCAAAAATTAGATAACATGCATTCAAACAGAACTACACTAATAAAATCACATAACCTCTGAGATCCAAAATAAGCGCACCTAAGGCTTGTTTGATTTTCTCTTTTGGGAGAATGCGGGTGTGCTCTTTGAAACACAATAAAAGATCCCAAAATGCAAGTTCAAAGGTGGATGATGAAGCTAATGCAATAATGGAGATCAAATGGCTTGCAAACTAGTATGAAGAACTAGTAACAAGAAATGATCCAAATGAAGATGAAGCTATGAGCTATGATATCAAAATGACAATAGAATGAGATAAAAGCTATATTAACATGGCTTCAAGATGATGCAATGTGAAGGTCATTGAGCATTTAGTGAGAACAAACTAGCATTATGATTCTACAATAAAAGATAGATGAAATGCAAGGAGTGACGAATCCTATTTATAGATTTTTGGAGGGAGATGAGAGGCTTGAATGAGGTGGAACCTATGTGGCATCCACATAGGAGCCACATGGAGACACATGGACAAAAAGATAGCCATGAAAAAGGTATGAATTACTCACGCATGTGTTAGCAACCTTTGAAAGTGATAGGTTATTTAAGAGAGAAGACAAAATGGAAGAGTGGGAGAGGCTCAAGGTTTCTCACACATGTGTGAGAAAATCCCAATGAGGGAAGATGGAACCATCGTGTAAGAGTATAGGTGGCCATTTATGGAAGATGGTTGACCACCTTGCAAAGAATTTCTCACACATGTGTGAGAAACTCATTAGGCTTAATGAAGTTAGGAATCAAACGAATTAGTGAGTTAATCAAGGATTAATTGAAAATGATAGGCTTAGTGGGTGAGGTGAAGGGTGTAGACTAGGTTTTAGGTAGGAATTAAATTTAAATTACTTTAGATTAATTTAAAATCATGGTTTAGAAGAAATAAGATATAATGGAGGAATTAAATAATTATAGAATTTATTCAATACAAGATTTTATGGGGGAAATGTATTAAATAAGTTTTAATACATTAGATGGGGTTTATTTAAATTACATTTAAATACCTTATGTGGAGTACAAGACAATATTCTTCTCCCTTAGTGTGTCACATTTTTATACATCTAAAGCGTAGAGTACAAGATAATATTCTTCTCCTTTAGTGTGTCACATTTCTTTTAGCATAAACTCACCACATTGCCTCATGTGCTTATCATGATGTATCGTTGCTAATGTTGCATTCAACATGTTAACTACCTTTATTTAAAATTCTAAAAAATAAAGTCCATCAAAGTAAATGTACAAATTCTTTACTAGATTATCTACATCATCAATGACCTTATCCACAACAGGGTTCAAAAAGATATTATGGAAATTTTGATTTCCATTCATCCTCTATCTTGCCTTCTCCCATGTCCTTATAGAATGGGCGAGGTAATGTGCCACGTAAGCTATTGAATTTTATGTATGTCCTAAATAGCCTCTTATGATAAACAAAATGTTTATCCAATAGAGTATCAACCACTACAAAGTTGTTATTTGTCTCTTCCAATACTTCATTCCACTAGTTTCCATCCTCAGTATGCTTTGTTAAACTTTGTAGCAATTTTTTCTTTTTGATCAAAGATTTCTTTGTCAGTTTCAGATCAAAATCTGTCTTCCTTTATTTCTTTTCCAATTTGACCACATCTTGGTACCTATCCAAAAAAGTATGCAAATGGGGTGTCATTTGTTGATATTAAGATTCAATTATTTTCCTGACCATTTTGTGTTTTGACAATTTCATTTCCTTCTTCATGGCTAGATTTACTTGTTGGGAAATTAGGATTTATTTATCTATCTCAATTGTTCTCTTACTTTCCAAACAAATATTAGTTTTCAATTTGAAATATCAGCCTCCAATAATAATCCCTATCTAGGATATGTATCTAGTTGTCATTTCAATTCACTAATTTTCTCATTTAATCCAGTTGTCATCAATTTTTTCTTTATTTGACATTGCACTTTGTGATGTTAAATCTGCTACTTTCTTTGAAGTGACATCCTTTAACCTGTACATCATAAATTGACCAAGGATTTCATGAGGGTTCTCTATTGTAATTGGCCTCTTATTTGGTGGATACATGAGCCACAATGCCAATGTGTTATCATTTGGGTTAAACTCAGACCATAACACAACTTTATCATTCCTTTATCACTAATTCTGTAATCAATATCCTAATATCTCCTTAAATTATTAAATATAATTTACATGTGGATATATCCACACTTGGTGATAATAAGAAACCAACATCACTCAAGATTTTTTCCCCGTTTCAAGGGTCATTGTCTACAACTCTATTATAACCTTTTGCTAGAAAACCTCAGTGGCTTCATCCCTTTTATCCTTATTTGTTATGTCAATCTTCTTCATTAACTCATTTTCTTTCATATTTTAAATAAACATCATGAATTTAGAAGTTTTAATAAATTGATCATCACCAATAAACTCCTTAGTAGCTCTCCTTCTTGCATCTTCATTAAGATACTCAACAATTTCCATAATATCATCATTATCCCCTATCACTGGTTGGTAGGGCTCAACTTGAACAATTTGAGCTAACTCTTCTATATCTTCTTGTTGATCTGCAGGCCTACCAACATCTTGGGAAATATCTATGGAAGCTAATGGTGGTTGTGAATGTTTCTCAAGGGGAGCAACCTAAATTGGTGCACAAATGACACTTATTGAAGTAGTAGGGTTGGGTGGGGCAACCAAGTGAAACTGATGTAAAACAATCCTCTTACTTTGAATGAACAATTCCATCCTCTTGATCCTATTAGATTCATTTGAAAATGCCCCTGCATAATTAGGGTTTTCTTCTGTAGTTCTCCTTTCTACTTCTTGTACCCTATTATATGTCAACACTTTTCTCCTTCCCTCCTTATAAGAATAATAATTTCTCCATAATTCCTCTTTCTAAAAAATGGTGTGCTAATAAGATCCCATGTCTACATATTGCTTGGCAAATTCAAAATATCCCTCAAGATTAACTATTCTTTCTTCTAATCCCACTGACTATAAGTTTGCGAAAAATTGATTGCAACCTGATAACCATCCCAATTGTTGATTTGAAAATCTCCAAAGCATAGATAAGTAGGGAGAAAATAACCCTTATGGTTCCTCCTAAAAATTGTTGTGGCTTCAAACATTTTCCAAATAATCTCCAAAATAACTAATCTATTTGGCACAAAGAATGGTAAAACATGAGGCCTTCCTTCAAATACATAGACTCTGATGTATGTGTACTTTTTTTCAAGATACCAATAGACCCAATCGTGATCAATTGTGTTCTTAATCTCATTCTCCAATCCTTTTGGTCTCAAAATCTTGTAATCATGCTAGATAATCTTGATGGATTATGACCTAGAATGTCATACAATCTTATGACAAAGCATTCTTCAAAGTGTAAATATTGAACATACTTATATTCCCAATCCCAAATATTGGTTCATAATTGGATTAGCTTAGGATTTCCAAATTTTTCCATTGGCTCAATATGGAGTTTGAGACTCCATTCTTTGTTCTTATGCATTTTCCATAATAACATATGCAATAATAGTGAATACAATTTGAAAATCCCTATAAACTTATTCACTTTAATCTCCTACAAGGCCTTGTGGATATTGTATGCACCCAAAAATGGTCGCCTAGACTTTGGGCTCCATTTATTTGATTTATCAATCTTGAATCATTTTTATCAATAATCAATATTTTCAACAATATCAATTTCTTGATCAAATCTTAATTTCAATCATATATTGGATTTTTATCCTATGGGCTAACCATTTATCCTAAGTCTTTATTTGATTAAAAGGAATATTTCCTCCCCTTTTGATTAAATAAAAAGCCCCACTTTTCCTCTTATCCTAAGTTGCACAAATAAAGTATTATTCATATTTTATAAAAAGGAGAAAAGCACTTTTTGTCTCATATGGACATAAAGTCAACTCTTATTTTCCTATTGGAGGATACTTGTGCACATGGATTGCTCCTCTTTCAAGCTCCACCACTGATTAAGACTTTTTGCCTCTTAATCTCCATGGTCCATTTCACCTCATTTCTTATAAAAGGAGAGCTCTCTCCTCCATTTGCATATACCATGTTTTTATGCTAATGTTATGCTGCAGGTTTTAGGTGCATTTGGAGTTTGAAGACTTTGAAGACTTGTTGCATTTCATTTTAGTTGCATATTTGCTTTCTTAGTTGCATGATAATGGCATTCTTAGCTTAGTTTCCTTTTATGCAATAGAATAAGCTCACATAGTCTAAATAGGAGGCATTGTAATCCATTGTTATTTCCATTTCATAGCTTAGTTTGTACTTTCCTTTCATAGTTTAGATTGCATCATCATATAGCTTGTATTACATCTTCATAGTGATTCTTGGAGATATTGGCATTGTTGCCCTTGTCTTCATTGTGAATCTCTCATTGTGTGGTTGACTAGCGAGGTCACAAGCTTGTAGCTCTAGCTGAGAGCAAATACATCATAGTCCCTTGCAACTCCATGCATAAAGAGCTATGAGCCGCTTTGTGAGGCCTCATTCTTGAGCAACCTTGCATGTAATGGTTCATAGAAGTGCACCATTTTAGTGTGTACAGATATTCTCTGCAACATACAAGGTATAATAAAAATTTTTTTGTTGTTGGGATCTTGAATATCACAAAATAGGACAATCATTTCTTGTGGAATCATTTCATCACCATTATAGCATGTCACCTTACTTAGCCCATAATAGGTCATTTGAAAATACTTAAAGAACAAATTAACATTGTATGGGAGAAACTAAGAGCTTGCAAAATTTTGAAGATTCCCATCAACCCTAGTCCTGTGCATAGGCAATCATCTTCTTTTATACATCTGTTCCACATTTTAATATTCTTCCTTCAAATTTTGTAAGTTGATTTTCATGTCAAAATTGACACAATCCTTCATGTCAAACACTTCATAATCATTGCTTTATTTATCTACAAGAAAACTCCTGCTTTTGTCCCAATGCACCTAGTGAACTCATTGTAATAACGGGCCAAAATCTTAATCAAATATACATTGACAAAAAAATTAGGGACAATCAATTTGGCTATTCCTAACCTCCACGGATTTGACTCAAGCTGGGGGTTCTCTAATTTAGCTTGAAATTACCTAAAACTAGTGTGACCCCTAACCTTCATGTGGGTTTCACTAGCATCTTTTCTTTTGTCAAAAAAATTAGGGAGACTTTGCAAAGGATTTTCCCTCCCTATAGAATTAGGGAGTAGTGCAATTATGTCATTACATAAATGCCACCTTGTTTGTCACTTAGGAGTAGGTTCATCCTCTGCAGGGTTTTATCTCTTTAACGAACTCATCATTGTTATAAACAAATAGAAACACTAATTGTCCAATTATCAAATCTAACCCAACCTTTCAATCCTTTCAAATTGACACTTGTTCAATAAATTAAAACTTTGAGAAAGTTTTTCTTTGACTTACTGATTGCAGTATAGCTTAGTTGATTAATTGAGTATTCTTTATAATTGGTTGCAAGTTCACTATAAATTTATCACTCTGGTTCTGTAATTCACTTCAATTATTTAGAATGATGAGAAATTAATCCCGAATCACTTTTATTCCTTTGTCCTTTTTAGCATTAATATCCCATGCATGAGTTTAATAGCATAAATGACTTGTTTAACTCGTGTTGAAACCACAACTGTTGATGCAAAAGGATCAATGATGCATGTTGAGATTCAAATTGGCTTTATATCACTCCATGGAGCTCATAAAATAATCTCCATGTTGGACTCATCGATGCATTAGAATAAAATTCACATGACATATCCTCTTGTGCCATAACCAACCTTCATATACTTGTGAAATCTAACAACTTCTCAGACTAGTATTCAAATGAAATAAATTACCTATTGTCTTTTACACTTGTTTCTATCTCCATTCTTGATTTATTTAGGATCTTGCATGCATCATTCTTGAAAAGAAGGTTGTAACCATTTTTCATTAGTTGTCCAACACTTAGAAGATTGTGTTTAATACCTTCAACAAACATCACATCATCTGCATTTTTTTTTTCATCTAGGGAAATAGAACCTCTACCTCTGATCATACCACCGTTGTTATCTCCCCATCTTACCATATTTCCATCATGCTTCTCAAGGCTTACAAATTTAATTTTTTCACCAGTCATACAGTGCGAGAAACCATTGTCTACAACTCACTCATCCTTCTTGATAACTTGAGCACCTAGGGCTTTCTCTTCAACAATACAATCAATAGAACTAGAATTCATAGAATCTTCAGATTTGGGGTCATCTTCTTTAATAAAAATGAAAGAACTACTAAGCTTAGAATCATCAAACTTAGTACCTTCTTCTTTCACAACAAGGAGTGAAATGGTAGGCATAGAATTTTCAAGCTCGATATCCTCATCATCAAAATCATTATCTTCATTGTTGGAATCAATGTACTTATCTTTGATAGAAATGAATGTGAAATATTCATCATTCTTAGCAGAATCATCATTTGTAACTCCTTCATCAGAACTAAGAACAAAGTAACATCTTTTCACAACCATAGGTCTTTTACTTTTCCATCTCTCAACTCTATCTGGACATCTAGAAGCAAAGTGTCATATCTTACTATGTGAAATACATTTGATAGGTAACTTTCCTTTGTACTTACCTTCAAGAACTCTAGGTACTTTCTTACAATCATTTCTTCCATCTCTTCCATCTCTATATCTTCTTCTTTCATTTCCTTCATCTCCTTTTCATATCTTGATACTCATTTGTTTTACGGTCTTTTACTCAATTATGATCTCCGCATGTCCTTCCTAGATGTACTAGCTTTGAATGTAGTCTCAACCTTAGGTAGTGTATCACCAAATGTACATAGTTCAAAATTTGTAAGCTTGGGAAATAGTATCTCCTTTTATGTTGGTCATTGTCGTGATCACTTAAATAGCTGCAACTTTGTGACTATAGGCAGGGGTTAATGATCTCAACACCTTTGCCACAATTTTATCTTCTTCCAAGATACCTCTAGCACATATGATAGCTATAATAATCTCATTTACCCTAAGCATGTAAAGGTTAATCCTTCCTATTCATTAATTCTTAGGGCTTCATACTGACCATACAAATTTTGCAACTTGGAAACTTTTACTTCCTTGTCTCCATGCAAAATTTGTAACTTCTCCCATATCTCATTAGCTATCTCTAATTCCATGATATTAGTCATTTCCACATCAATCAATTGTAGGAAATAGTCAACAAGCAACTGAGAGCTGGGGGGGTTGAGTCAGTTTCTCCCAAAACACTTAAACATTCAAACCCTTATAACTTTAGACCCTTAATCACGCAAACCCTTATTATTGATTTGCAGAATGTGAAACATGTAAACACAAATAAAAAAAATAAACACCAAATAACACAAATATTTTTATCGTGAAAGCCTAAATTAGGGTGAAAACCACGGTGGGACTGAAACCCACAATAAGACTAATACCTTGTTAAAAGTACAAGATTATTACAAATATGGAATGCACATGTATTCAGGAACACTTCCTAGAGTTCACTACTCAAATAGCCTTGGGCTACAACCCTATGGAAGACTTTCACCTTACAAACACAAATCAGACTACAATTTGAGAATTCATGAACTATATGATAGCATCTCCTTATGTGTTGATCATTACATTTTAGTACAATCAAATCTCTATTGTAATTCTCTCTGACTCCTTCAGATGAGAAATTCACCCTTTAATAGATCTGCAAATATGATTCTCTCCCAATCATTGGCATTCATGATCAAACCTTCACATTCGCAACCACATTTGCACTTAGAATTTTTCCCTAAAACCTTAAATAGTTCATCAACCAAATTTGGCAAAACCCAACTTTTAAAATTCATCTTAGAACCAAAATCAATGATCTTGATTGAAGTATGTTCCCCAAACATAACTTAGGTCCTTCATAAAAAAATTGAGATCATAAACACCACCACAAAATAGTTTAGTGATTTCTTATTAAATGTTTTACCAATTTTCTTGACATGTCAACCAAGAACACAAAAACACCTCCTATATTTAGGAAAATCCTTCAAGTATTATCACCTTGATTGATGGTAACTACCAAATCAGTAGAAACATAATTCAAGAACATCCTTAGGCATCATGAAGAAAAAATAGATATCTAACCCATCTCATCATCAGATTTTTTCAGCATTACTTGCCACCCCTGAAGAACACTAACCTCTTCAACTGAAACACTTATAAATGCCTTGCAAAACTTCATAATCACTTGGCCTTTGAACTTAAGACACATCTCCATGTCCTTAACATAATTCTAGTTGTGCAACCAAAGATCTCATCTTGAGCACATGCGTGAAACTAATATCTTCAACTTTGTTACATTGATAGATAATGAAGTAGCTAGTCACCGTCTGTGATATCATAACTTATTCAGATCATCATGTCAAAACCTGCACTTTGACATGGACCTAGTAAACAACCTCTACATCATCCTTTGATGTGCACTAATCCTCATCTTTAGTATCCGCTCCTTTCCATACCACTGAACATATTGTTCTACTAGAAAAATTGCATAACAGACATGTTGACAACAATGCCAACACATCAAACTTTCCAACAAAGAAACCTTCCAATGTGCCAAGGATTTGCAAGTTTAGTGCATTTGAAAATTGATGTGGCACTCTACCTCTATCATTTCATGCCTCTTCATCGAGCTCACCAGTGTGTTGGAACAAAAGAAACCTTCCATTGCGCCAATGAGTTGCATTTTCCATCATTAATGCATCCACGCTAGAACCTCCACGCACATTGGAACAAAAGAAACCTTCCAACACGCCAACGAGTGGCCACCTCATCTTCTAGCATCATCCATGTGGTATATGATATGCACATAACACATCACACTCGTCAACATATTGGAAAAATGAAAGCCTTCCAATGTGCTAACGAGTGGCCACTTTGTCATCGAAACTGAGCGTTATGAATTCACTCACTAGTGCGCTGGAACAAAAAATTCATTTGAATGCACCAATGAGTTGATAGTATACATTGATTTAGCATGCCACACAAGCACAACAAATCAAGACACCAACACATTGAGACAAAAATTTCACCCTAATGCGCTAGTGAACTGATGAACAAGGAACTTAAAAGCCACTTCAAGCATATGCAGAATTTAAGGGTTATGTTACATGTGAAGGGGACAAACTAGGGGTATAAAACATAATAATATTAACATGATGAATACAAAACATTAGAACCAAATAAAATTGGTTGAAGTTGTAACCAAATAAAAGTGGTCGGACACCTATCATGAACAAACCCTTGGAGATTAAAACTTGAAACCTCTTGACCTAACAAACAAATCAATGCCACAATAGAAAAAGAGTGCCAAAGGGTTTTAAAAATATGAAAAATAAACAACCTAAGGCACAAACCCTAAACCCTAACTCTCAGCAAGAAAATTCTCTAACACTTCACCTAAAGTGATTAATTCCCTATAGTCCATCTCATCGTCCATTCAAGTTGCCACATCTCTCAAAAGAAAAAGGAATTTTCCTTTCATTTGATCTCACCAACCCCTTATTCTTCTATTAGTTTTTTTTATGAAATCACAAATATTAACTTTGAAGATGCACTAGGCAATAAAAAGGTAACTCTTGTTTTGATTCTGGTGACTTTGTGAAGGAAATTGGTTGTCATACATTTGTCCCAAAATTGAACCTACATCGATATCATATCATCTAATAGTGCATGTCTTCATTGCGATGGAGCATTTAACTTTAAAATATTGGGCCCATCACTCATTTTGTGAAATTGTGAAACCTTTGTTAGCGAACTTGGGCCCACCACCCATTTTGTGAAATTGTGAAACCTTTATGAGCGACTGGAAACATAAAGCTAGTGAATGTATTAGGGAAATAAAATAGTAACATTGGTCAAATTAGTTTTTTCAAACATTTGCCTTGAAATTGAAAATACATTGTTGACATGCATATGTCAATTAACTTTAGCAAACTTGGGCCCACCACTCATTTTATGAAATTGTGAAACCTTTGTAATAGGCTAGATCAAATGACAATGATTGGCATGGTGACACCCCATGAGAATTATAAATTCCAACGAGCTTATGATGTGGGTCCCATTTCATTGGTTCGTGAATTTGATCTTGCAAAATGCTTATCGTTGAGAAAATCGAAGGTGATGAGCTTCACACACTTTCGCTATAGGTTAATATTGTGAAACTAAGAACTGGGAACACGTGTTCGCATTAGTTAAGTTAAATAACACTCTTGTCACATCTATAACATTGTGAAATCATGAATTGGGAACACATATCCATATAGTAAATAAAGTAGTCAAATCAAATAACATTATCGTCACATCAACTAATTTGATTGGCATTTGATGTGTAACATCACTAGCTTGACATGGCTTAAGGTTTAAACAATTTGAATTTAATACACTTTACTCAGATGTTGTACAACTTTAATAAATATAAATTTTTTGGCTCTTGATTACTTGTGTGTGAACTTAATGGTTTTCAGCTATAAAGCCTTTAGGATTTCAATTGCCAAATCAAGTAAAAATAGATAGTTATAGATAGTGGTGATTTTTGGTGTAAGAAAAATGTTGGCCAACTTATCCCTTAGTACTACAAAAAAATGGAAGCTTTTTATGGGAAGGTCAGTACTTACAAATTGAAAAACTTTTTCTACCTTGAGGAAAATGACTTCATCTGCAATGTTTCAATCATCCTAGGTGATGACTATCTTGCGACAAAGATTACAAGTTAAATAAGGTAATTTCATCACTCTTCTTAGCATGGTGTCTAGAATTAGACACGGTGGCAAAGGCAAGGTGGCTCGTGACTTCTTGTGTTCGTGAGGAATAGAGAGGTGGCCTGGAAAAAATCTTGGTCAGGGCATGAATAGGGATGGGTTTGTTGGCCCATGATGAGGACTGGTTCCAAATTGGTGAAGGGGACCCCTCTATTCATCATTTTCTTGTTTGGAATATGTATGAGAATCTTGAAGTGTGTAGGGTGGCTATGAGTGAAGGAATTAGTGCTATTGAGGATTACCTCTACATAAAAGAGGCTTGCAAGCGTACAATATAGAGTACTCAGGGGTAGGGAAAGAGTAAATGTCAATGAGGTCATCCAAAGGGAAGCACAAAGGTGAAGGTGAAAAGGATTGACTTTGGCATGGTTGGGTCATCGAAGCAAGAACAATAATGACATCTCCAAAGGATTTTCATCTATATTTTGATGTATGGGTTGGGTGTGGACTCAAAGTCCTTTAAGGCGGGGGTACTGGTTCTAGGCAGGGAAACTAGTTCTAAAATTTGCTCCTCCTTGTTACTACATGAGGAGCATCTTGGGTCCTTGGCAATCCTGTGTCACCAAAAATATATTTGAGTTTGTTTGTATTTCTCGGTTCCTACTTTGACCGAGTTGGTTCGGGGTTTCTCAGTTTCCTTTGTTCGCCGGTGTTGGTTGGTTATCTCTCTAGCGCTCGGTTAATTTCCTGGCACTCGGTGATGCTTGTCTGGTGCTCGGTTGGCTTTGCTTACTGACGGGTTTCTTTTGAGTTTCTGTTGAGGCTGACTTGTGCATTTAATTTGGGTCATGGATTTAATGTTGGTATCCATCATTGCGAAGTGTGTGGTCCCATATCTGACCGCTCCTTTCATTGATTATGGATCTGAAGGCTGACTCAATTCGGTACCGTCTTGTATAAGTATAGTTGTTTGGTTAGAGTTTAGGAGTCAGTTTTGGATAGAAGTAAGAAGAGATAGATTACATATTGTTGGTAGATCCTCGCATGTTTGAGGACATCTATAATTCATTGTAATATCTGGCCGTAACCAGGAAGGCCTTACAACCCAGCATGTATGAATCTATTTGAAGAATATAAGAAAGATCATGCATTCTCTCTCACTGTGTTGTTGTTACTTTCATGAGTTGTTGAGCAAGGTGGATTAGGTTAGGGCATGCCATCATTTGGCCCCTCTTGCCCCTCCTTTGTGTCATGTGGTATCAGAGCAAGGTTAGATCTGGATCTAGGTTTGCGAACCTAGGTTTGAAGGTTCCTTCTTGTGAAGCCCTAGTTGAATTGTTGTGGGGTAGCAGATTATGATCTGACCTATGGTTGCAGAGGGTTTTCAAGATGGTTTGTGGGAGGCGAGATGCGGATCTAGGACTGGCAGACATGTTGAGACAACTTGCTACTAGGTTAGAAGCTGTTAAAACAGCCCAGAGAAGAGGAAGACATCTTGAAGATGTTAGTGATGATGAAATTGAGGTGGAACAAGGTGATGTAGAACCTGTACCTATGATGGATCAGGGTGAAGAAAGATTCTTGAAGGCTTTGACAAGTTTGAAGTCTACACCACACTTTAATCCTCCTGAGTATGGTGGAAAGTTGGATTCTGATGAATTAGTAGATTGGATCACTGAGATGGAAAAGTACTTTGAGTATGAAAATGTACCTGAGGAAAAGAAGGTGAAAATTGCAAGCACAAAGTTGAAAAGTCATGCATCCTTATGGTGGGAACATTTGCAGTTGGACAGAAAGAGGAAAGGCAAAGACAAAATCAAGGTATGGAGTAAAATGGTGAATAAATTGAAAGGAAATTTCTTACCTTGTGATTATCAAATTAACCTAGTTAAGCGAATGCAAATTCTTAGGCAGAAAGATAGCTCAGTAAAAGAATACACTGAGGAATTCTATAGATTAGATATCAGATTTGGACATGATGAAGATGATGTGGAAATAATTGCTAGATACCTAAATGGTTTGAGAGTTTCCATCCAAGAAGAAATCAGTTTGGTCAAATTGGAGAACATTGAAGAGGCTTATCAATTTGCATTGAAAGCTGAGGAGAAATTGAATAAGAGACATGAGCAAAGACAAAGAGGTAGAGGTGGTAGATTCCCTAGAGGAAGAGGTAGATCCCATGGTGAAAATGGCAGATCTGAACTAGAAAAGACAAATCTGGATAAAGGCAAGACTGAGTGGAAAGGTGAAAGTCCATCTAGAGGTAGAGGTAGTAACTAACGAGGTGGTTATAACAGAGGAAGTTTTCAAGGAACTTGTTACAGTTGTGGAGAAGGACATAGATCTTTTGAGTGTACACATGCAAGTAAGAAGGCTGGCAATAGCATGAATGCTTTGGTGCAAGAAGAGTCATTGAATGAACCTGAGAAGGAAAATAACTTGATGGTAAGAAGAGCACTGTGGAATGAAGGTAAAAAGGAAGATCCAGTAAGGAAAAGTTTGTTCAAGACCAGATGTAGATTTTTTGACAAAGTGTGGAAGGTAATTATTGATAGTGGTAGCTCAGAGAATTTGGCATCTAAGGAAATGGTCACAAAGTTGCAGTTGAAAAGGTTAGAACATCTGAAGCCCTAACAGATTTCATGGATCAAGGATGAGCATACACTCTTGGTAAGTGAAAAATGTTATGTGAATTTGAAGATTGGAAAGTACTATGATAAGGTGTTATGTGATATCATGCCTATGGATTGTTGTCATATTTTGTTGGGTAGACCTTGGCAATATGATAGGCATGCTATATATGATGGTAGATTGTATAAGTATACTATTTTGGCTGATGGACAGAGACAAATCTTGTTACCTTTGATGGAAGAACCTGTTAGTAATGTTTGCACATCTGTGAAAGTTTTCTTGATGGAGGGAAGAAAGTTTGTTAAGGATTTGAAGAGGAATGATGTATGTTTTTCTGTGATTCCTAACAAATCGAGTAAGAAAATAGAGGATAGTGTTCCTGAGGAGATTGATAAGTTACTCACCGAGTACAGTGAAATCATTTTTGATAATGTAGCTGATGGTTTTCCACCAAAGAGAAGCATTGATCATTGTATAAATCTAATCCCTGGAGCTAGTTTACTGAATAAGGCACCTCATCGGTTGACACCTACCGAGAATCAGGAATTGAACCGATAGATTCAAGAGTTGCTAGAAAAAGGGTTGATCAAAGAAAGTTTGAGTCTTTGTGTAGTACTTGTTGTATTGGCACCTAAGAAGAATGGAGAATGAAGAATGTGTACTAATTCCAGAGCAATCAACAAGATAACAGTGAAGTATAGGTTTCCTATACCGAGAATGGATGATATAATAGATAGTTTGACTAGAGGAAAGTATTTTACCAAAATTGATTTGAAAAGTGGATATCATTAGATCAAAATCAGAGAAAGTGATGAATGAAAGACTGCTTTCAAGACAAAATAAAGTTTGTATGAGTGGTTGGTTATGCCTTTTGGTTTAACTAATGCACCGAGTACTTTTATGAGGCTGATGAATGAAGTTTTGAAGAAATTCTTGGGTAAGTTTGTGATTGTAGATCTTGATGATATTCTGATATTCAGTAAGACCAAAGAAGAACATTTGTTGCATGTTAGACAAGTTTTGCAGAGATTGAAAGAAGAAAAGTTGCTGATAAATATGAAAAAGTGTTCATTCATGAAAGAGGAGATTGTGTATTTAGGATTTGTGATTTTAGCTGATGGTTTGAAAATGGACCCTAAAAAGGTTGAAGCTATTTTGAATTGGCCTACACTTGTGAATGCTAGTGAGGTAAGATCATTTCATGGTTTGACAAGTTTTTACCAAAAGTTCATAAGGAATTTTAGTTCAATTTGTAATGCTATGACTAAGAATATGAGAGGAGACAAAAGAGAATTCAAGTGGACACATGGAGCTGATAAAAGTTTTGAGACTGTGAAGCAGAAGGTTGTTGAATTGCCTGTTTTGGCATTGCCTGATTTCAATAAGGTATTTCAAGTGGAATGTGATGCGAGTGGAAGTGCAATTGGAGCTGTGTTGAGTCAAGAAGGTAAACCTGTTTCTTTCTTTAGTGAAAAATTGAATGATGCTAGAAGGAAATATTCTCTGTAAAATCAAGAATTATATGCTATTTTTCAAGCACTGAAGAAGTGGAGACATTATTTGATGTTGAGTGAATTTGTGTTGTATACCGATCATAAGGCTTTACAGTATTTAGGTAGTCAGAATAAGTTGAATCAGAGACATATGAAATGGCTTGAGTATTTGCAGAGTTATACATTTGTGATAAAGCATAACAGTGGAGTCACTAACCAAGTTGCTAATGCATTGAGTAAAAGAAGATCTTTGATGATTGAGATGAAAATTGGAATTTTAGGGTTTGATGACATGAGGGATTCTTACGAATTTGATCCTGATTTTTCTGAGCCGTGGAGAAAGTGCAGAGCACCTATTCAAGATCAACAAGGTACTAAATGGGATGAATATTTTATGCAAGGAGGTATGTTATTTAAAGGTATTCATTTGTGTATACCAAGAGGACCAATGAGAACTAATTTGATAAAGGAGAAACATAGTGGTGGTTTGGCTGGACATTTTGGTGTTGACAAGACATTGAGTTTGCTTAAGGAGAAATATTTTTGGCCATAGTTGTATAAAGATGTTCAAAAATTTGTGAAAAGTTGTGGAGTTTGTCAAGTTGCAAAAGGAGTTAGTTAGAATACTGGATTGTATACACTGATTTTTGTACCTAAGAAACCTTGGACCGACATCAATATGGATTTTGTTCTTGGCTTACCGAAGACAGTAAGAGGTAATAATTCTATATTTGTTGTTGTGGATAAATTTTCTAAAATGGCACATTTTATACCTTGTAGAAAGACATCAAATGCAGTACATATAGCAGATCTTTTCTTTAAGAAAATTGTCAGATTGCATGGATTACCGAGGAGTATTATCTCGGACCGAGACAGTAAGTTTATTGGATACTTTTGGAAGACTCTTTGGAGAAAGTTGGGTACTGAGTTGAAATATAGTTCTACATTTCACCCACAAACTGATGGACAGATAGAGGTTGTGAATAGAAGTTTGGGAAATATTTTGAGATGTTTAGTTGGAGACACACCAGGTAATTGGGATTCTATGTTGGCACAAGCAGAGTTTGCATACAATAATTCAGTGAATAGGAGTACTGGAAAAACACCATTTGAGATTTTGAATGGCATACAATCAAGAGGTATATCTTATTTGAGGGATATTGCTGATGAAAGTAATAGAAGTGCTGAAGGAGTAAAATTTGCTGAGTACATGAAGATGTGAAGCTAAAGATGGAAAAGAGTAATCAGAAATATAAAGACAGAGCTAATAGATCAAGGAGACATAAGACTTTTGATGTTGGTGATGAAGTGATGGTTCATTTGAGAAAAGATAGATTTCCTGTTGGAACCTATGGGAAGCTGAAGATGAAGAAGTTTGGACCTTGCAAAATTTTGAGAAAATTTGACAGTGGAAATGCATATGAAGTTGAGTTACTTGAAGACATGGATATTTCACCTATATTCAACATTGCTGATTTTTATGAGTTTCATGAACCTGAAGAAGACATGACAGTACTGATAGATTATCCTAAGAAGCAGAATGAAGAAGTTGAGCAAATTTTGGGGCAAAGAATTAACAAAAATACAAGGGGTAAATAGTATATGGAATATTTGGTAAAGTGGAAGAATAGATCGATTGAAGACAGTTCATGGATTTCAAGTCTGAGTTGGATGTAGCTCGGATCATACCTGCTAAATGATTTAAAGAATCATTTCAAAATAACCCCAGGTGTCTGATGCAAGAGCATCTCGGGTCCTTGGCAATCCTGTGTCACCAATAACATATTTGAGTTTGTTTGTGTTGCTCGGTTCTTGCTTTGATCGAGTTGGTTCAGTGTTGCTCAGTTTCCTTTGTTCCCCGGTGTTGGTCGGTTATCTCTCTGGTGCTCGATGATGTTTGTTTGGCGCTCGGTTGGCTTTTCTTACCGACGGGTTTCTTTTGAGTTTCTGTTGAGGCTGACTTGTGCATTTAATTTGGGTCACAGATTTAATGTTGGTATCCATCATCAGGAAGCGTGTGGTCCCAGATTTGACTGTTCCTTCCATTGATTGTGGATCTGAAGGCCGACTCAGTTCGGTAGCCTCTTGTATAGTTGTTTGGTTAGAGTTTAGGAGTTAGTTTTGGATAGAAGTAAGAAGAGATAGATTAGAGATTGTTGGCAGATCCTCACATGTTTGAGGACTTCTGTAATTCATTGTAATATCTGGCCGTAACCGGGAAGGCCTTACATCCCGACATGTATGAATCCATTTGAAGAATATAAGAAAGATCTTGCATTCTCTCTCACTGTGTTGTTGTTGCTTTTGCGAGTTGTTGAGCAAGGTGGATCAGGTTAGGGTGTGCCATCATTTGGCCCCTCTTGCCCCCTCCTTTGCATCACTACAAAAGAACTCTATTTTTTGTTATGTTATGTAAACTTTATCAACCAACAAAACCGATACACTTTTTTATATTTATATAATTTGCCAATATAATGATTTTATTAGTTTTAATATAAAAGTGTAATCCGCCAAGAATTTTTTTATAATTTTGTATACTAAGTAAATATCACCAGTAAAATGACTTCATTGGTTTTGTATACTAGTGTAAATTGCCAATAAAAAACATTCACATAAAAAGTGTTTGAATTGCCAAATTATTTATTACATTTATTTGAATACAAGGCAAAATCACCAACATGTTTCTCCAGCACATGAAAAAAACATTGGCCAACATTTTCCACTAATTTTGGGCACTTGCAAATGATTCAATAACCAAAATAATATTATGTTTGCATGGGAAATGAAAAATTTGCCTATATAATTACATGTGATTTCTACAAGTACTGAAAAATTTGCAAATATTTTGCTACTTTTTAGGGGGGGGGTCTCAATGTTATCCTTGAAAAGTACCCATCTGTCGTTTCTATGACTAAGCAAGTTATAATTTCTAAACTTATGTGTCATCATATTGTAATGTGTTTGAGATTTGAAGGGATACCGTGTATACTCGTAATCAACGAGCTATCCATTAAAATTATTACATGAAATTAATTCACATGTGACTGGATTTAGTTCAATTATGCGTAAGCTAAAAGAATAAAATCAATCATTCGCATACCACTTGTCTTTACTATGAGTTTACATCTAACGTAAGAATGAAGAAGAGTTTCGTAAGGGAAACCAAAACCCCTAAAAGGCATTCCTAAGCCCTCGGGACACGTTTTTATAAACAAGGATATGAACTTTGAAAGGGAGTATTTGTTTAAAGGAGAAAAAGAACGAGAGAAACAACAACAAGAAGGAATTCAACAAGAAAATTTGGAGGAACCACAAAATCAAGGTGATACAGGAATATTATCTTTGGGTTGGAACATGAACTGCCTTATGTAGAGAAATTGCCTCATATAGAGGAACAAGAGATTGAGCCTCTAAGGTAACAGACAAAACCATCCCATGACTCTATTACACCTTTGGTTTCCCGCATAAAATTAGATCCAATAGCTGGTAAAGAACCAAAGTACATCCTCATAGATGATCATGAAGATTGTGAGAAAAATAAATTCATGAGAAAAATTGATTATAAAAAATTAATTCAAAATGTAAAAATAAATCTATACAAAAATTGATGTAGAAAGAAAAATCCATTTAACAAATCTAATGTAAATTGAACTACTCTTCGAAATAGAAAAAAAAAAGGAAAGGAAAGGTCCTTTTATAGTTCACCACACCAGCCATATGTTTTTGGGTCTACATATGGTGATAGTAATATGGGACTACCTCGTACTCCTTGCGGGAGGCACCTAAATGCACTGCACTACAAACGAGGCGTACATACCCTACCCCCTTGTAAGATTTGAACTTGTGACCTCTCTTTCAACTTAAAAGTTAATTTATTTCCTAAATTTTGCAGCTGGAATCTGACAACCATTTCCTTAAACACAGAACGATATTGTACATATGTCAAATGGAGGAAGAAAAAATTCAAAATTGATTAGAAAAGACTAATACAAAATATGAAAATAAATCGATGGAAAGTTTTATTTAGAAAGAAAAATCCATTAAACAAATCTAATATAAATTGAACAACTTCGTTTCGAAATAGAAGTTAATTTATTTCATAAATTTTGCCGCTGGATTGTGACAACCATTTCCTTAAACACTAAGCAACCGACTGTATATATCAAATGAGGGTTCAAGCAAAATAATGATTCTACTACAGTTTTTGTCAACTCATTTGGTAGGCTGATTTTAGAAAGATGGGAGACGATCTTAACGAAGCAGCTCTAACACTGGCAGATTTGCCAGAAAGTTGTCTGTCAAGGGTGTTTGAATTGACTACACCAGAGGATGTCTGCAGGCTCTCAGTTCTCTGTCATACATTAAAGTCTGCGGGGAATTCAAATTGTGTATGGGAGAAAATGCTTCCACCTAATTACAGAGATCTCCTTGCCAGAGCTTGTAACCCTAACCCTATGCAATTTAATTCAAAGAAAGAATTATATTTCAGCCTCTGTGATCCAGTCTCCATCGACAATGGAACCAAGGTATTCATTTTATTTTAATACAATTTCTATAATTTTATTTACTAGGTATGTTTATCTATTGTAAAATAATTACTGTCTTTTGTATTGGGTGATTTCCTTTTTCAATCTTTTGTAATCTTCTGATTTCATCTGTCAAATTTCCCCTTGGCCTTAGATCTATTGAAATAATTTTGCTCAGTTTCTCTTTTCTAGCTATCTGCCTGATAATTGATCATTATGTTTGATAAAATACAAAAATACATAGCAAATCCAGAAACAATTTGTATTATCATTATGAACGGTGTAAATTTTATAAATTTGTTTGCTCAATTTTCTACAAATTAGAGACATGATAATGTTTCTTGGCTAGTTGCATGACTGATATTATTCCTATTGGTGTGCCAGCCAAAAATTCTAGACAAACTTATCAACATGAGCAATCCTAGATCCCAATACCCTGATTTTACCCACAAACTCAATTTGCATTTCATACGAATTGGTTCAATTGCATGGATTCGGTCAGTGACAATACTACATTATCTAAAACACTACTTTTGTTAAAATATAATTTGGGAGTTTTGCCTGCAATTCCTTGGTTTTTTTGCTTACCTTGCCTTCATTTTGTGGTTGTCTAATTCAGGGATTCTCATTCAGAACATCTTACTTTATAAATCTATGAAAAATGTTTCAATTTGTCAATGACCTGTGGCTTAATGAATTTGGAAGTTATAGGAAAACCATTTCGGAGATTTTTATTTAGAACTTATTTTATCAAATCTTAAATGAATGTTTAAATTTGACAACGAATATGTTTTGAATCTTTGATCAATTCAGAGATTTTGGCTAGACAAAGCTACTGGAAAAGTATGCTTTATGTTGTCTGCAAGAGATTTGGATATAACTTGGGGAAATGATAATCGTTACTGGAATTGGATTCCTCAAAATTACTCCAGGTAGCGTAATCTATAGCTGTTGATTTTTGTAAGTGTTTTCTGTTTAGGTGAACTTGAAAATCATGTTCAAGCTAACGCTATAAAAAATTCTTCTTTTTTGGTAACAGTTTCGAGGAAATAGCTGAACTAATTGCAGTATGTTGGTTTGACGTGAAAGGCGTTTTTGACTGCAAACTTCTATCTCCTGGTATAGACTATACTGTCTCATTTAAACTGAAACTTAATGGACCTGCTAGAAATCATCGAAGGTATCGTGGTAGAATGATTCATGCCTTTCACATGAACCATCGATCACCTTATGGATGGGATAATAAACCGGTCAAATTTTCACTTACAACTTCTTGGGGACATCAACAGCAATCTGCTCGGTTTTTGCAAAACATTGAGAACCCCGTTGATAATGAAGAATACCATATGACTTCTCTGAGGCATGTTGGGGAGGGTTGGATGGAGTTTGATGCAGGCAAATTTTTGGTGGAAGATAATGAGGATGGTCCAAAGGAAGTGAGGTTTCACATGAATGAATGGAATGGTGGACATTGGAAAGGTGGACTTCTTTTAGAAGGGGTTAAGATTCAACCAAGTTTTTTAGTTACAGAAAGACATAACGTTCCGGAATAATAGTACTGGGTTTGAAGCCTTCGAATGTTATCTCAGCTTTCCAGTATTTGTTTTCATAAAAAAAGGATTTATATGAAGACGCTCTTGGCCTATCTATTTATCTTTTCCAGTTTTCATGGTTTCAAGATCCTTTAAATTCTGGGTTTTCAATTTATATGATACCATAACGTCTAGCAGAAGAATTGTATTTAGCTCATGTTGGATAACTATGACGAAAGTAAAAGCCAAAATACAATTCACACAAGAGATGCATAGTATGCTTAAAACTGAAACCATAGAAGCATGTATGGCTTAACCATTCTTTGCTATTTGTAGATATTGTCTTGGTGCTTATGTTCTGTAGTTGTTGAAGTTTGATTGTTAATTTATATATGATACCTTTTACAGAGATACATTTTGAATGGATCAGTTTGTTGTTATATTGTTGTTAATATGTTAAAATATCAAAGAGCACACGCTGCTGTTTAGTTGAGTATTACCTTTAGCACTATAAAAATAAAGATTGTTTGCTACTCAGGGTCTGATTTGGAGCATTTTGCTGGTTACATTGCACTTTTGCTCTGATAAAATTTTTCTACATGAGCACAACAAAAAATTTCCATGTGTCATTTATACTGAAAAATAATTGTAGCTTGATGGTATTACATAAAAGTAGAATCTGATGAAGTTTCTCCATCTATGGATTGACACAAATTTTAGTTGGGTGGAGAATATTTTAGTTTCAGCAAAGAATATTACATGATTGAATTTTCTTTGCTGAAGATACCAAGCCTACAGTGTATCTAGTTTCCCAATATCCACTTTAGGCTCGTACATTCTCTCCATCTTACAAATGCATTTTCAAACATAGTAGATCTCTATAAGATTGGAGTCCTCTCTATAAGATTGGAGTCCTATCAGTAGCTTTAAACTGGTGGTGATCTCACAAGGGAACCAAGGTCACAGTAGCAAATTATACTTAAATTGTGAAACACCTAAACAATAAATGTTTCATCAATCTTTTGTTGGTCCAGACAAAATATTGGCGATTTCTGATTTATCGTATTGGTAAGTTCATAAGTTTTTTATCTTGCATGCTAAATTTATAGATCTATACATATGTGGGTTTGATGAAGGGACGGGACCACAAGATGATACAATCAAGATTATGTTGCAGGACATATTGTACGTCTCATCTTTTAGAGAGCAGTATATGGAATTGTAGAAAGACCGGTGAAAAGGCAGTATGGACAAATACAAGGATATTTCCTAGACTCCATTTGGATTATTGTGCTGAAAAGCATTCTCCTGATTTGATTACAGGAATAACTCTTCCTAATCTCTTTTGGATCAATGTCTTATTAGAGGACAAGTTTACAAACCTAGGATCAATGTCTTATTAGAGGACAAGTTTACAAATCTAGGATGAAGTCACAATCATGTATTTGTCTTTCATTTAGACTCATCCTAATAATGAGTGGTGTTCTATTCTACAACTTTGCCTAATAGACATATGCCTACTATACTTCTGTTGAATATTTGGAGATGTGGTCACATTTAGAAATATTTAAAGGGTTGTTGTCTCCATATATAGAGTTTAGTCATCCCAGATTAACCACTTAAAATGTAGACAAAATAAAAGGGAACATCTCTCTCTCTCCCTTCTTCACTCTGTTTCACTATCCCTAATCACCTCTTCAAACATATGAAAAATGACAGTGAAAACATGCTTCCCAGCCCAATGTGAATCTTGAATATAACTTAAATTACAGTTATTCCTATCTAGGACAGTAAAAAACTTACTGCAACAATGAATATAACTCTTCAGAACAGTAAAAATCCTTGGAAATAGCGAAGGATCTCATGAGAATAGTGGAAAACTCTTGGGAAGAGTAAATGGATTGATAGTTCAGCAATCAATACATGTATTAATGAGGAGTCTCGAAACCTTAATGAGCAGCCATAGAAACTTGTAAAACAGTCATTGATCTTGTAGAATAATCATTGCAAATGGCCAATGCTAGAGAACTCTCTTATAAAACAATCAATCACCCTTTTAGAACAGTGAATGAAGATACTAGAACAGAGATGCTTCTTAGAAAAATAGTGAATCTCTATGGAACAGTCATATTTTTTCCCTGATCTAATCTTTCAAAACAATGAAAACCTCGTCTCCAAATGTTATTACTCTCTCAAGAAACCTTGCATGAAAGACAATAGAAGTTACAATGTAGAGTAGGGTTTAAACATTTGAAAACCTGCCTAGAATGCGCACTCATACTTAACCAAATCTGAAGTTGTCCACTCATAGAATCCGCTGAGCTGAATATGTTGTCCTCTTATAAATATACTGTTGCTTATATTTTTGTCCTTTCCCTTAAAGAATGTTTATCATAGTGTCTTTTTCATTTATTAAATTATTAGCCACTCTAAACTCCTTGACTGCTCTTAATGATAAGAAATCTGAGCCTTCTCTTCTTGAAACATAGGCTGCGCCCCCATTCATTGCTGCTCTTTTTTAATATACGGCTTTTTCTGTCCTGGAAACTGGATTTGCTATTCCTTTCATGGAATCCTGAGACTCTTTCCTTCAAATCTTGTCTTTGTTATGAAAACCTCTGTTAACTCCTCCTTGGCTCCGTACTTCTCAGCTTAGACTGCTGCTCTATCTCAATGAAACCCGAGCTCCTTCAAATGGGCAACATCTAAAACGTAAACTAAAACGCATATCTTACCAAGGGGGACACTTAGTTTTTTTTTTTTTTTTTTCAAACTTCCGTTATATATTTTACGTTTTAGTTTACGATTTAGCCAATACCCCTTCGGATCCTCTTGCTGTTGCTGTCTTCCTGATTGAAAATTGACTGTTCTCTTGGCAACCATAGAAAGCAAAGCTCAAATCTAGGGCTTTAAAACTCTACCCTTTCCTTGACCACGGGTTAAAGCTGAACTTGGTGAGTTTTGAAAACTTAACAATTAATCTTCCCTCCAAATAAAAGGAACATTGAGACGAGACCATTACGACAAAGAAGACCATTGCTGACCCAACCTCCTCTAGATAGATAGATAGATAAATTTTAACGTCCGTGAGGCTAAAAATAGCCTATGGGACAGCAAGACAACTTAAGCAGACTTAAGTAACTCTGTTTGTTTCTTGTGCAAGTTGATGATGAGTACACCCAGCTACTCAATGTACTCTTCGCTGAATAGGTTATGCCAAGAGCTATCACATATAGTATCCACAAATTTATCTCTGTTGTCCTTGTAGGCCTCACATTCTAAAATAAAATGTTGTTCAGTTTCCACTTTCCCAGAATTGCAAAATCTGCAAATTCTCTCTTCCCAAGCCTCCTTTGGCCTCTTCCAACGCCCGGTCTCACAACGAAGTTGGTGAGAGTTGGTTCTCAGCTGAGCAATAATAATTTTAGCCCTCCAAAAAATGTTGGCTCCTATGTACGCTTTTTGGAGTTGATCACATGTGGGGTTGAACTCATTTATATAATATATTTTCTTCATCCTGATCTCATTCCCCCAATTTCTCTTGTAGAATTTCTCCATAACAAAGACCTTTATTTCTTTGTTATTTGTGGGGCACATATTGAATTGAATATTCCATTTACTCATCCATTTGATGTTTTGTTGCATCCATGTCCTTTTTCGTTTACACAATGTATCATTAAAGACAACTTTAGGCCATTTATCTTCTTCCATTTTTTCGATTCTTTCTAGGTAGCTTTAAAGGGGAACCATCGCAAGTGCCTCGATAGGTGCAGCCCCCATTTCACTTAGCATGATATCATATGGAACGGTGCTTTTGATTTTAAATTTGCTTGTGATCAAACGCTTTTGGATTCCTTCAATTTGTTTCCATTGTGCTATTGTAGTGTTGCTGACCCATAATTCACACCCGTAAAGAACAACCGGCAGCACAAGAAGACCAAACAAGGTTTGAATAGTTTTCCAATCCCAAAGCTTCGCTTCACGGCACATGTTCTGAAGAGCATAAAAAGCCTTCCACCCACCTAATGTCCTTTTATTCCTGCAGCCAGACCAACTTAGTTTTTTGTTGAAATCAATGTCGAGGTATTTATACTCCGCAACTTCGTCAAGAACACTTCCACTGAAGTAAAACTCATGTTGATGCTATTTTTTATTATTAGAGAAAACCATAACCTTAGTCTTGCTGATATTGACCTGCATCCCCACCATTCTGCAAAAGCTCTCAAGAGAAGATAGATGTTCTTGCAAACCACAAGTAGATTTGGCAATCAAAATGAGATCGTCTACATAGAGGAGCAGCTTTATAACAAATTCACCTAGCTGAATGCCTTTACCCTTTTGCATGTTTAACCACTCTTCAAGTTTATCGATATATAAACCAAACAAAGTAGGAGATAAAGGGCAACCTTGTTTGACCCCGATATCGCTCCTAAACCATTCTGAAATGCCATCCCATGAAATGACTATGAATGAAAGCCAACTTAAAATAAGACTATAAATGAATCAAAAGCTGACAAGATGTGATGGGTAACATGGACATGACCACAAGATGATACAATCAAGATTATGTTGAAGGACATACCTATTGTACGTCTCAGCTTTTAGAGAGCAATCTATCGAATTGTAGAAAGTAGAAAGACCGGTGAAAAAGAAATATGGGAAAATACAAGGATATTTCCTAGACTCCATTTGGATTATTATGGTGAAAAGCATTCTCCTCATTTGATTACAAGAATAACTCTTCCTATTCTCTTTTGGCTCAATGTCTTATTAGAGGACAAGTTCACAAATATAGGGTGAAGTCACAATCATGTATTTATATGTCTTGCATTTAGACTCATCCTAATAATAATGCGTGGTGTTCTATTCTACAACTTTGCCTAATAGGCATATGCCTACTATACTTCTGTTGAATATTTGGAGATGTGGTAGCATTTAGAAACGCTTTAACGGTTGTTGCCTCCTTATATAGAGTTTAGCTTTGCCAGATCAACCACTCAAAAGTAGAAAATAAAAAAAACAAAAAAAAAGCATGCAAGCACAAGTCTACTCAAGACAAGAGACATAAGATCAACTTGGGCCAAACATGTGCTAAGCCTATACGCATGGTGAGGGTATGAGGTTAATCGACCAAACTCGAATACATTTGTCCTAGAATATACTAATGATCAAATCAAGAAGGCAAATGGATGAATGAAGGTAGGTGCATAGGTCACTGTGATAAGTGGGGGCATCGGCTACGGTGCAACATATTTGGGCAATGTCTAAACGTAAACTAAAACATATATTTTACCAAGGGGAACACTTCATTTTTTTTTGATCGAGTGCCATGCCCCATCGTTTCTGACACATTGATGCCTAATAAATATGTTTGTGCTTGTCAATTGTTAGTTGTCACCTGTCACAGTTATCAAGGTGACTATCAACTGCGTTTAACAAGTAGTTCTAAATTTTCAGATTGTTATTATGCTTATATTGCATTCTACAACTTACTGTTGCATTGTGGGGTGTTCCCCTCATTTTACAACTTTTTATTAATATTATGTTTACATTATTATAATTTTTAAATTTTTAGTATAAAATAAGTACTTTTTATTTTGGATAAGTAAAAAAAAAATATAAATTAATTTTAATTTTTAGTTTATAGTAATAAAAGAACTACTATTTATTTTAGATAAGTAAAAGAAATTAAATATATTTTTATTATTGTGTTTTCTATTTTATATATATATTAATAAAATAAATATTATTTATTTTAGAAAATATCTCCTACTTATCAAAATAAATATTATTTATTTTAGATAAGTACAAAAATTAATTTTTTGAAAGAAAATTTTAAGATGTTAGTGGTATGAGAGATAAAATTAAGTCAATTGAATCTAGCAAAACAATTTTATAAATTATCAAATAAATTAATAATTTAACATAGTTATATTTGAACATATTAGATTTATAATTATTATTGCAAAAGATTTTTAAGAAAAAAAACTAATTTTAAAAATTAAAATAAAATAATATAAAATTAATAATTATTAAAAATAAATAAATATGATTTAAAAATATGCTGATCATTTTAATTTCAAATTAAAAAAAAACTGATTTTAAAACTTTCAAAAGAGTTGGTATTAAGATCCTTTATCACATAATCATTACACTCATTAAAATACAATTTTTCCAACATTATGAATAAAACATGTAGAATATGTAACATGAAAAGATCAATTGGGTTAAAGATCCAAGAAGACTAAATTCAACATAATTGACCTATGAATTGATCCTTAAAAAAAAATTACATGCTTGGTTACTCTCAACTTGGTTCATTATCACTAAATTGGTCCTTCTAAAAGTCTAACTGAAAAATTCACCCTAACAATTTAGCATATTACCAAAGATGTTTGTAAACACTACCTGTCTATATATAAATTTTTTTTTTTTTCTTTTCATAATTATTAATTTTAAATTATTTTATTTGATATTAAAAATTAATTTTATTTTTAAAAATCTTTTGCAATAATAATTTGAAATCTCAAATATGTTAAAAAATTACTTATGTTATTAATTTATTTAATAATGTACAAAATTGTTTTGTTAGGTTTTATAATATGTTTTTGATATTGAACCAACCAAAAACCAGGGGGTTGACCCTTGCTATCAAATTTCCACAATCCATTTTTTTGTTTTCCGATTCCATTGTGTAATAATTTTTTACACATTAACAAAAGATAGACACAAACCCAGAAGTAGTGTGAATATAAATTTAAGAAATCAACTGAATTAATCTATAATAAAAACAATAATAATAAAATTTACAACAATATAAACATAATAATAAAAATATATCTAAAAACTTTATACTTATCTAAAATAAACTAAAAATTTAGAATTTATTATTCTAAAAATTTAGAATTTAAGAATATAAACATAATAATAATAAAAAGTTGTAAAATAAAATATAAGTATAACAACTAACTTATTTTATTATTATATACAAAAAATTAAAAAGTATAATAATAAAAATATATATATATTTTTTAGGTATTCAAAATAAATAGTAGTTATTTTATTACTATATACTAAAAAATTAAAATTAATTTAAATATTTTTTTACTTATCCAAAATAAATTTTTTTACCTATTCAAAATAAAAGTATTTATTTTATACTAAGAATTTAAAAATTATAATAATATAAACATAATAATATTAATAAAAAGTTGTAGAATGAAATATAAACATAATAACAATCTAAAATATTTAGAACTATTTGTTAAACGCATTTTGAAAGTCACCTTCACAACTGACAATGACAAGCATATTGTACAGGCATTGCCGCATTGTGTCAAAAACGAACGATGGGGGATGACATGCCATAGGGCATGGCACTCGGCTAGTGCAAATATGTTGCACCGTAGCCAGTGCCATAAGTGGGCATATAAGATGAATTTGTCTGTTTGGGTGCTGGAATATCAAATGCTGGATATAGTGAATTCTGGAAGATGCTGCAATTTTGGAAGATACAAATTCTGAAAATGATTTCAGGAATATGGGCTGACCCATTTGGTTCACCCAAAAGATGAGTGAGAAGATGCATAAGGAATTTTAATTCTTTATTTTAATTTCTTTGAATATGGTGTGTATATGTTTGTATATATACACACATACATGTGTGGATATATACACATATGCACACATGTGTATAGACACACACACATGTGTGTGTATATATAGAAACATGCACACACGTGTGTGTATACACACACATATACACATATACACATACACACATATATACACACGTGTATGTATACTACACACATGTGTATATACACACACATACACACATATATATAAACAATACCAAATGCTGGATATAGTCAATTCTGGAAGATGCTACAATTTTGGAAGATACAAATCCTGAAAATGATTTCCGGAATATGGGCTGACCCATTTGGTTCACCTAGAAGGTGACTGAGAAGATGCATAAGGAATTTTAATTATTTATTTTAATTTCTTTGAATATGATGTGTATATGTATGTATATATACATATATACACATATGCACACATGTGTATATATACACATACACACATGTGTGTATATGTGTATACATGTGTGTATAATACACACATGTATACACATGCACATGTGTGTATATATACACACATACACACGTGTGTGTATACACATATACACATACACACATATATACATACACACATATACACATATACACATACACACATATACACACGTGTGTGTATATATACACACATGTATATATATGCATCCTTATAGCAATATAATATACATCCTTATAATCACGGATCCCACGAAATATTAAATTTAGTTTTATAAAAATTGGAATTGGAATTCAAAATTCCAATTCCACCTATTTGAGTGGAAGATGCAAATGCCCATTTTGGGACAAAATTGGAATTTCAAAATTCCAATTCCAATTTTTTGGATAGACACAAACATGGAATTGACATTATCCGGAATTAGATAATGCCAATTCCAGTCTAATTCCAGCCCCCAAACAGGGCCTTATAGAAGTGGAGACATATAAAACATGGTATTTAAGTGTACAACAATGCACCATTCAATGATAATCTGCATATGCTTGAACTCTTATGTGAGTGTTAAACAGTGCTTCTTCCAGTGATGAACTATTTTTTTTTTTTGTGATAAACAGTGGGTAATGCAGGCCTTTCCCTAGATTTTAAAGCAGTGAGCTATTTACATTGAAATCAATGTTTAATGCCATCAGTTCCAAGCCCAGGTGTTGGTCACTGATATTTGGAGATGATGGGTGATCTTATTGCAAACGTTATGGTTGAATTCCATGTTGGTTTTAATCCATGCATTAGAGGATGGAGAGAAGAAGATTTGTCAAATGGTGAGAGTACTTACAAAATTTTGAAAGGTTAACAGAGGGAAAGATTGGTAAATAGGGAAAGTGCTTTGTGCTTTGTTTTATAGAGTCTTAAATGTTATATTATTTTGTAATGGTTATGATATTTTGACTAATGTTTAATGAATAGTGGTTTACAAGAATCCATCTTTTATGAGAATGAATGGTATACTTAGCACTCATTGCATCTAGGTGATGTTCATGCCCCATGTTTCATGAATAAAAATTCACAAGGACCCATCTCTCATGAGAATGAGTGGTACACTTAGCATTCATTCCATCTACGTTATGCTCAATAGTGAGTTTGATGTAAAATCTACACAATTGAATCTTGATAGTACTATCATATTTTGACTCTTGTGGAATCAATTTTTACTTGACCAAAGCTAGAACCAATTTTTACTTGACCAAACCTAGAATAAATTTTTACTTGACTAAAGCTTATGAAAAAACTCAATGGGAAAAAAAGAGATAACAGGACAAATGAGATATGCACAAAGAATATAACACAAGATATGTCTCAAGAGTGGAAACCCTCTTGGCAAATAAAACCACTCGAATTTCCTTATTGGCTTATGTGAAAATATCCTTTTACAATGCCTTATTGACTGTACATATGTCTCATTGACAATGCTATCTCACTGATAGAATTTTCAATGTCTCACTAACTTCTTCTCACTTTACAAGTTTTGTTTCATACAGAGTCAGACTATCTGAACAAGAATAACAAACCTAATTCAATACAATACTTATTGGATACAATTTACACTTTGTATCAAACAATGCATCATAGTAAATTAAGACAACAATATTCTTAACCTTACATTTTCTATTATCAAACTAATGTGCACAATAAACAAATAATGTTTCATGAGGATTCAATATCTCTCTATGTACATCAAACATGTCCCCACAGTCATGTTTTTATAGTATTCCATACTGATCAACTAAAATGAAACTGTCATATCAAATTGATTTTCAAGTTTATTCAAATTGTCTGTTAAAGCTCAATAAATTGCTTGTCTTTCCTTTAAGAATTTCTTAATGAAGGTGAATGTTTATCTCAATTTTATCAACCAGAACCATTAAAATTCTCTAAGCAATGTTTGTGATAAGATCTTGAATGTTGTTGAGGTTCAAAATAAAATACAAACCAAATCACAAATACCATACCATACATTGATGGCCCTTAAATAGGGTTTAGAAATAATATAAACCTTTAGACATGAATGGATAAGGGTTTGGACAAAACCCTCATTTACAAACTCTGATAAAAAAACTTTAAACCCCAATCATGTAAACATAGATCCTTAACTTTACAATGATCAAAATGACATAACCATGCATTGGACTAGGGTTAAGAAGCTATACAATAAATACTTGAACAAATGCAAGTAAGAGCTTAGGTTAGACACAATTCTTAATCAAAACCCAAAATTAAGGATGATAATGTATTATTAGAAACCCTTAACATAACTATGCAACCATGGGTTTCAAAAACTCTCCATGGATTTAATAAAAAATTAAAGGTTATAGACAAAAGACTCCAACTCACAATATGAGAGGTTAACCATGATATACTTGGGTATAAGAAAGAATATTCAAGAAATCACAAGAAATATGTATAGTAGAAATACACAGATTAATAATCATATGCTTAGATACAAACAAAAAATAAATTCTTAATAGATGATAACAAAATAACTTAACAAAAAGAACAAATAATAAAAACATAGAACAAAAACCTTGTCAAGTCAAGATCTATAACTTGTTTTCAGATTTTGCATTCTCTGTAACCTAAAGATCTTTCTCATGTCATTTCTCCTACATCTAGCTCTCACCCGACTGCAATTTTCAACAATGCTTTGTTGCCTACATCAAAATTGCCATGATAACCAAAGATTATGCCCTAGTATGGCTCGAGTTGTGCCCGGTTTAGTTAACTTTAGAACCTAACCCGGTTCATAGTTGCTAAAATTTTGTGTTGTTATGTGTGTAGGATGCCTCCACTCACCCGATTAACTTGTGGATGTGGACGTGGACGTGGGCATAGGTGTATCTCTTTATCTAAGGAAGAGGTACAGCCAGAGGTAGAGGTTTGAGAGGAGGACCAGGGTCCACCTCTTGAACCACCTATCAACGCTAATGCAGAGTTACTTTAGGCCTTTCAGAACCTTGCAGGACTTATTCTTGATCGTATGCCTCCATTTGTACCCTAGAATGTACAACAGGGTATGGAAGGACATGGGTCCTCAGCTAGGGAACGTAGTAGGAGTCCTCCTCCTAGATTTGCAGAGGTTTAAGCCGAGCCAAAAAGTTGGTTCCATCAAGGGACCAGAGCCTCCACCTAGAGATGAGGTTTGCATATATGAGAGACCACCTCCTGATTCAGGTGGTCAGATTAGAGAGTTGCTTCGACTCAACCCACCACCTTTTGCAGGATCTACCGAGGGTATAGTGGCTGAATCTTGGCTTATAAGCCTTGGAAGGTGCTTTGGATTGCACCCGTATGGGAGTAATCTTAAAGCACGTATGATAGTTCATCTTTTAAGAGGGATGACCTCCACATGGTGGAGACAAGAGGAGTTTAAAGGCCACATTGACATAAACACCCTCACTTGGGAAACCTAGTTGGAAAGGTTTAGGGCCAGATATTTGTTGGAACACTTCAGGCAACATCGTATAAATGAATTTCATGACCTTTAGTAGTGAGGACTTTTAGTGGCTCAATATGAGAGAAAATTCCTCGAGCTCCTCCCTTATGTAGAGTACATGAAAGATGAGAAACTTCAAATCAATTGCTTTATCAAGGGATTGAACCACACCTTATTCGGCATGGTACGCATGACTCCACCAATAGACTTATGCTATAGAGTAGAGTGTAGTCATAGATGAGGATATTTAGAGGGGATCTCATGATAGGTCTCAGAACTGTAACTCCACACCTCAGTCTTCTAGATATCAAAAACCCCTTGGAAGAGTAATCATAGGAACAATTTGGGGAATTTCAAAGCTATGCAGCCTCAGTAGCAACAACAGTCTCAGTAGAGCCAGACACCGAAGCCACCACAGGAATAGCAGGGCTCAAAGCCCAAGTAGTGGAACTCTCAAGGTCCTAAGAAGGGACAAAAATCTCAAGCCCCTTATACACCCCAACATAGTCACAATAGCCCTTTATGTTAGGAATAGTCCCAAGAGATAACTGAGAGGGGGGGGGGGGGGGGGTGAATCAGTTATCTACAAGATTCAATTCTTTATCCAATTAAGTATATAAGAACATTAAGCATAAACAAAATATGATGACACTTAACACAACACCACAATTTTGGTTATGGGGAAACCCAAATAGGTAAAAACCCCAGCGGGAATTAACACCCACTAAGAAATGCACTAGAGTATTATGATGCCTGTTAGAAGATCTTACAACCCTGTTAGGAGTTGATCTTTACAATGCATTAAGTGCAGTGACCTAGTCAAGGGTTGGACCCTGTTAGGAGTCTTTTACAATTAACCCTGTTAGGGGTGAGGACACAATGTTTGGGAGCACACTACTCAAAGGGGTGAAGGTTGCAACCTTCTATTTAACATATACACACTATATCTATATCTTGGTGAACTGCGCATAGACCTGTTGTCTTGATCAGTTCCAATGAATAGAATATACTCTCTTCTTTGTCACATAGACCTTCTGCTGGTGGCTCAACACTTCACACTCTCACTAGTACAATTTGCACCTATTTTCAATGGACTATTGGTCGAAGTTTCTGCCCAAATGGGTCGAATACTTGACCAACTAGTTGGTCACTATTTTTCTCATCAAAATGTCGACATATCGCTATAATCGTAGAATGTTTGATGCTAATCTTGGTCAAAAATGACATTAGCAAGTGGTGGTATATTCGTAGAAAATTTGACCAAAGCTGGTTGAAATGCTTGGCTCGTCCGACCAAGATGCGAAAACCACGACAGTCATATTTCGACCAAATGGCGTCACAATATAGACCAATATTGGTCGAAATATTTGGTCACTCTGACTAGGATGCCAAAACCACGATGCCACAATTCGACACAAAATGGTCAATTTTTAGACCAAAGTAGGTTAGAGTTTCGATGTCGGTTAGTCAAAACATCGACTGTGGTTAGTCAAAATTTTGACTAAATATGGAATGTTTAAAAAAAACAAATGAAGATAAATATCTAGACTAATCACCAATGACATCCTAATCGGTGATTAGTCTAGATATTTATCTTCAGGTGTCCACACTCGTTCTGCTGCTTGTTGCCAGCGGGTCTCTACTCATTCTATTTTCCAGACTACTTTGGGCTCTAGCAATCCATCTGCTTGTTGGGGATGTTGGTGGTGCTACGGACAGAGTCCTTAACCAATCCTTAACCTAATGAGTCCTCACATTATCAAATTTTTAGTTCTTGCTTGAGAAAATCACCCGTCTCAAAGGATGTGGACCTAATGGCACTGGCCCGTTATACCCAAGGATTCAGTGGAGCTAATATTACAGATATTTTTCAATGGGCTTGCAAGTATGCTATTAGAGAAAATATTGAGAAGGTGAGTTTCAATTGTGGCGGCTTTTGCAAACTAGATTTGGTTATGAATTTCTTAATGCTTTTATTTGAACTGGTGTGTTAGAATTTTACATTTTTTGATTCAATTTTCCTCAACTTGTATCTTATTATTTCAATTTGTCATGTTCTCTTTCCTCTGTACTTTTACAAGATATTGAACGTGAAAGAAAAAGAAGTGAGAACCCTGAGGCAATGGATGAGGATGATAGTGATGAGGTAGCTAAAATAAAGGCTACTCATTTTGAGGAGTCGATGAACTATGCCCGAAGAAGTGTCAGTGATGTTGATATTCAGAAGTATCAAGCCTTTGCACAAACACTACAGCAATCTCAAGGCTTTGGTTCTAAATTTCAATTTCCAGATAGACCTGTTGGTGCTTCTGCTGGTGCTTTGGATGTATTTTCTATAGCAGATAATAAAGATGACTATGACTTATTCTAAAGCCTTGTTATAGAAATCTATTTTATATTAATCCTCAGAATTAGTTAGCAAATCTTCTTCTTTCTTTCTAAATTCATGAATGATTCTCTTTTTCTGCAGTAAATAGCATACATAATAGATAAACATGAAATCAGCAACAAATATCTACCTCTAAATACAACTCCAAATGAATGAATCAAAGAAGAAAATGATAATGTTGATTGGGTATCCAATAAATTAAACAATTTAATCATGCAAACATATGTGGATGTGGATGTGCAACCTTATGCTTTTACTACCAAGTCTTTGTTTGTCAAGCATACTGATTATAAGTACTTGAGGTATCAGGTTATTGATACATCCCTGGTATTTTCATGCATTTAATCTTATAAAATCATCAATTCTTAAGCATTAAGCATAGTAATAGGTCAATCTTCATTGTCTTCATTGTGGGGGACATTGGGAAACATGTTTGATATAGTCATCTGATTATGGTTAGGATAGTTCCTGTCAAAATACTGAAAGGGACATAATAAATAGGAGGGTTTAATGACCAAGAGTAGCATGGATTCAATGCAAAATGCAATCATAGTCATTTATGCATCAATGAAGTTGATAACAATTGGTGAGGCAGGAGCAATAAAAGAAAATCATTTTATAAACAAGGAGTAGTTGGAGATTATCATACTTTGGAGCAACAATTACTGCCATATGAAAAATTGTTCAAAAGATTTTTCCATGCTACTACATATTTCCATGTTACTACAACAACAAAATATTCATGAGAAACAATGACAATGAAGACCAATAGAACATAGTGCACATCACGGTGATGAAGAAACAATGCTAGTAGGGCAGTGACATACAAAGAAATTAGCTTAAGAGGGAACATAAAAAAATGTTCTTTGGTCTTCCTTATCTATGGTCTTTGGATCCAACAGTGTCAACTTGGAATCGGAGGAGTAGAAGTTTCTCTACATCGTCTGGGTATACAACTCAATTATGTTGTCTCCAAAAAAATGTGACCATGATGCCTACATTTATGTTTCTCAGCTATTGTGAAATCTACATTTATGTTTCTTAGCTCTCTGCAGTACTCTTCTTCAATCCGTGTTCGATGATAAGCATCTTCTTCTTCTTCCTAATTGCAGCCAGAGCTTCCTTTTCATAGGATTCAACTCCACTTCCCCCATCTCATCATCCTCGTCACCCTTAGTTTCCATCCTAAGCCCTTCTTCCCTCTCTAGTTATTCAAGCCTCTGCAAGATATCTAGATCAATAAAGTCAACAACATTGTGTCCATCCATGATCTCAGGAATATCATCTTCTTTCCACTCTTCATTTGCCAAAATATACCACTTCTTCAAGCTTGTAGAGTAAACTCTAGCCCCACCATTTTCATTCTCAATATCCTTCTCCAACTTCATGGCCTCCTTGGCAGCACATGCCCTGGCATCCAAAATAGCTTGAGGAATACAAGGGGGCCTCTCTTTCCCATCTCACAGCTTGGGCATTGCAACCTGAATCCTATTGAGACAACTACTAATCTTCTTCAACTTCATCTTAATTTCCACTCTTTTCTCCAACAACCTCTCGCATGTCGCATTGTTCACCGCAATCACCCCTTCTTCCTTCAAAGCACTCATAAAGAGTAGCACGCCATCATCCCCCCCCCCCCCCCCCCCTCCCGATTCCCAAAGAACCCACCCATATTTTTCCCAACCTCATATCTCATCTCTGCAACCAATTTTGCATCCTCCTCTGGTAGTGTCTCTAGTGGTTGCAAATCAATCTTATTACAAACTACAATAAGAACTCTTGCCAACATTAGGGTACCCACAGAACTCTTGCCTCACATGTTTGAGGTAAGCCAAACTCGGTCCAATTCTCTTAACAATGGTACACATCCGTCCAAGTGTAGCAACCTTCAAAGATTTACAGCGATAAAGAGAATCCCCATATTTTATCAGCCTAACATAGTCTTTAGCCACTTTGGCAATGAGATTGTGAGTAGTATTGATCTGGCCCTTAGCTAGATTGTTCCTGAAAAAAATTACAAAACTGAACCAATGACATGTTTACAAAAAAAAACAAATTACAAAAGAAAACCAATGACATGTTTACAACAAAGAAATAGAATGATAATAATATTTTAAAAATTCTATTATGTTTAATACATGCCAAAGGAGAGAGAGAGAGAGAGAGAGAGGGGGGGGGGGGGAGGGGGCGAAATGACGAGGATATTGATGCTTCACTTAGCCATTACCATAACAGCCAAGTGGAGCATCAATATCCTCATCATTCCTCTCCTAGAATGACGAGGATATTGATGCTTCGCTTAGCCGTTACCGTAATGGCTAAGAGGAGCATCAATATCCTCGTCATTCCTCTCCTAGAATGATGAGGATATTGATGCTCCGCTTAGTCATTACCGTAACGGCTAAGCGGAGCATCAATATCCTCATCATTCCTCTGTTGGAATGATGAGGATATTGATGCTCCACTTAGCC
Source organism: Chamaecyparis obtusa (assembly GCA_027943335.1). Lineage (NCBI taxonomy): Eukaryota > Viridiplantae > Streptophyta > Pinopsida > Cupressales > Cupressaceae > Chamaecyparis > Chamaecyparis obtusa. The sequence goes on from BSBK01005636.1 coordinate 168,392, forward strand.
GTTACCGTAGCAGCTAAGCGGAGCATCAATATCCTCATCATTCCTCTCTCTCGTGCTAGGTCTGACTTATATAATCAAATGTTGATCCAAACTCTCAATTATTTAATTAGTCTATATTTATATAAAAAGATTATATCTTTATGTAGTAATAAATTAAATAAGATTTGAATAAGATTAATAGGAGTTCACATTTTTATGGGAACATATCATTCAATTGAGCATTAATGCCCATCTATATCTAGTGAGATGAACATAACTCATGTACCTCATGCTAGTGTGCTTGGATTAGACTAGACATTATCCAACTGCCTATGAGGGTTGTCACTATTATTAATTTCGGCATTCTAGACTTGGGCCTTTGATCTTCGATCACTTTATATAAATACTCACTATTTGGATAATGTCTAGTCTAATGCAAAATAGTGTATACAAGGTATCCAAGCACACTAGCATGAGGTACATGAGTTATGTTCATCTCGCTAGATATAGATGGGCATTAATGCTCAATTGAATGATACGTTCCCATAAAAATGTGAACTCCTATTAATCTAAAAACTCTCATGTTAAACAACTACAAAATAAAGTCAACATAGTTCCTTTAACACAACCAAAGTTAAAATTAAATTATCTCTATCCCTAAGATAAACTAAGTAGCCTTCATATATTTTATGTCAAATCTTCCTTCCTTCATGGTCATATGATATTGTTTTGATCATATATTGATCTTATTGTAATTAAATTTTGAATGTAAACCTTAATGGCAATGATAAGCCTTAAATGGCAATGATTGATAGTAGATTGGGGCTCACCTAAGCCATAAACATGAAGAATTATTATAAAAAAAGATGTAAACCATATATATGCGCACTTGAGGCAAAGAGAAGTTACGCCATATCCATATTAAAATATTCGTTACAATATGAAAATACTAGAAATTGACTAATACCTAAGCTCATCTCCGCATATGGTCGCAACAAAGATATGTGATTACAATATAGAGAAGGCATCGTAAAAATATAATTTCAGCATTTGCCCTAGTCTGACACATTTTGCACTCAAATCCTTCATTGTGGATAAGTGGAGATGGGCGGATAGATGCAGATGAGTTGTCATTGACCCAACTAAAGTATCTGCAGCCATTATTTCCCTATGATGCCCAATCTACATTAGTTCTTATAATATAATGAATAGTATTTACATTAGAAACATTAAATATATACACATTAGCAACCTTTTTAAAATTTGGGCAACACCAAAATTGTCATCCAGGGTTGCTCTGTGTTCGTGAAGTCTTCAACACACACTGCCCACCACCACATTGACAGTTTGGCACATTGACAAGAGCCATCGAGCCTATATCAATAATGCACCACACCATCATTACTACATTTATTACATAAATATTATAACATATAATCATATGATTATAATAATCATACATTCACCACTATTGTTCTATTGTAGGTTCAAGTACTTAAAAATGTTTGCAATCAATGGTTTGAACAAAGATGTCATTCAAGGGCAGCAAGGACAATTTAACTATACCTGAGCTAGAATTAGTCAACTTCAATACTTTCAAAACTGAAATTGAACCTTGTGTCTTCTAGCGCCAATATTTATAAATTTCATGTAACATATGGCACAGTTGGAGATATGACTGTCAACTCACAATAAATAATTTTAAAATAAATTTCCCTTCAGCACGTAGGCACACAACTCCATTTTAGCTCCCAAAAAGATATTTTCATTAAAATAATGAAAATTTGACATGCAAAGTCCCTAATTTATGTGCCCATGATTTGAAACTTTTTTCCCTGGTTCCAACAAGCTACAACACTAAGGCGCATTGTTGATAACAGACCAATTTGCTAAGGGTAGGGTCTCAAGGTGGGGTCTTTCTATGTTCTTTTCAATCTTCATTCTAAAAAGATCAAGTTGTCTTCAATACCCATCATGTCCTTTTCAATCTTTATCATGATCGATCTACCTTAACAGAGACAGTACAAAACACATTCCTAAATCTCCTCACTAGACTACTGAATTTGTGGATATTATTCTTGATGTTGAAGTAAATCAAGAATGTGAAGTTGAAGCAATTACATCAAGCTGCAAATTATCAAGGCTGGAATTTTGAAATTCTTCATTAATCGAGCATCATAAGGAGGTTGAATTATCTCCTTTAATGGCGGACTATTTTATTTGAAGGCTATGAACTATTAAAGAATAGCAGTGATTTGTTTTTAAGGGATTGTGTTTCATTGCGGGGGTCACGTTTTGACCAAGGCTGTGTTTTCAACAAAGGAGGCTCACGCCACCCTTTTTCATTCTTCACATTGCAATTTGGGAGCCGGTTAGCTTCAATCAACTCCTAATGTGACCACCTGGCTATGTGCATTTCATGTATGGTGAAGATTTGACATCCCAAGGACATGTGCGGTTACTTATGTATAGCTGGTGAAGTTTTCAAAAATTTGAGAAATGTTATTGTTATGGGAGCAACTAACCGGCCAAATAGTATTGATCCAGAACTCAGAAGGTTTGGAAGGTTCATCAGGGAGATTGATATTGGGGTTCCAGATGAAGTAGGCAGGTTGGAAGTGCTTCGCATCCATACAAAGACTATGAAGATCTCTGATGATGTACGTATATTGGGGCCTTATTTTTTGTACTTCTATATCTAATGTTAAATAGTTCTTGGATTTTGAAAGCATTTATTAATCAAGTGCAATAACATGATCAAGAGATGGTTTAATCATTAAGAGTCACAACTACCAAGAAATAGAGCATCATGATTACATATAGAGAAGCCATAAAAAGTGCACTATAAATGAACAAAAAAAACCAGAGGATAAAAGATATGTTACAGGTTTGCATCACACATGCTTAAGGGAAAAGTTCCTAATACAACTGAAGAGAGTAATTAATATGGAAATTGAATCAAATGTAAGCAACATATGGCATTCATTTTTAAAGACAATGACAATTTAAAAGAATTGGAAAAATACAGTGTACAAGCAATGATAGTGCGCCATGGGAAGTCACAATAAGTATGAACCCATAGAGGATTTTCATTGTTTCCTAAAAGAAGATCATTTTCAGAATGAGATTTAGCTACATAGAGGTGAAGCCATGGCATACAAAAGGTAAGAGAACCTCAAAGTTTCTAACATATAATGCTATCATGTCAAAAGGACAACAAAGTGTAGTTTTTAGAACAATGGAACAACCATCTCTATTAAAAGGAACAACCATCTCTCTTAAAAGGAACAACTATCATGTTATAGAGTTATTGAATATGGCCATTATCATGAGATCATAGGGAAAAACACATCTATCTACTATTAATGAATACTTTCTTCTATAGAGGCAATTTTGAATTCTATGCTCATGTGAAAAGGAAATGTTACTCAGTTTGAAGTCCTAATAGAATAAATACAATAAGAAGACATTGACATATAATGCCTACTTAAATCAGAACCAATCACAATAAGAAGATGGAACAACCACAAGGTACAAGCATGTGCAAGTCATTGTAATCATTGGAGATATGTTAAAGGTTAAGTACAATAGTAGAGCACAACCATGATACAATTAATGAAAGTGCCATAAAACACCATGATATTTATAATCAATCATAGAGAAAAGAGACAGTGACATAAATGATTTACATTATAGTGCCACCAAATACTTTCCAAATAGTCATCAATGTATTAAAGCATTCCAAAGTATAGGATAGCAAGGTGCTTCAATACATAGCTGCAATGATCAAAATAGTATTTTACAATATCATGAAGTAAACAAATGTAATGTTTCAAAATAAGGCAAACTAAAACAACAAATGACAAGCATTGTCATTAAACACAGCATAAAAGGCATCTTCGACATTGAGCCCTCAAGGAACAAGTTTGATTTTTTCATGTTTTGAAGGTTAACAACGTTTATATTTTCATCATGAATACATGAAAATAAGCACAAAGGATCACAATAAGTAATCTCTAATATAAAGAAACACAATGAGTAATCTCTAATATAAAGAAACACAATAAGTAATCTCTAATAAAGAAACACAATTTGAAGCTCGACTCTTCATGACTCCTACCTTCACATACCTACTATACATTGGCTCCCCTAAAACATTCATCCACCTTTAGGAAGTTCCTATAGTTAGATTTCATGGGGGAGCCATAGAAATTCAAACTACTCTAAACTGGACAGTAGACTCCCTTGTTACTAAACAATTTATTAATGCCACTAATCTACCTCTATAGTACTTGCACAAAGAATGAAAAAGTCTTGAATCTAACCTACTAACATAGATCTAATGCTATTTAGAAGTATTCAATCCATCTAAAGGCACTGTCACATAAAAATGCTCAAATATGTATTCAAACCAAAATTGTAGAGCTTCCTTTCTATTTCAAAAACTTGCTTACATTCACACTACTTCGAGAAATGAGCCATAAGGTATCATAAGATACTACTGTAGGTTTTGGGGTGGTCCAAGCACCAATCCTGCCAACATACCTCTTTCTCTATTTAGGGAAAGAAGAATCTGATTTTCACCTAATATGAAGTATCTTCTAACAAACAGTCATATGGCACACTTGATGAATGAAGCATTGTCTATGGAACTCAAAAGAATCAGTGCATGATAAAATATGAACTCCTATCAAATCTCCTCTCCATCAACACTTTATTCATAATCAGCCTAGTAGCCACAGGACTATTAGTTAGAAGAAACTCTGTAATAGCTAAAACTAATAGTAGGAACCAATCATTGTTCATCATGTTCCTTTCATACTTTCTATAATACAGTCCAAAGAAAAATTCTTTGTCTATTCTTATTCATGAATTTGAAAGAGGTAGATGTTCTAAATAAAATATTAGCAAGATATTGGTTTCAGTAGTTTGAGTTTTTGTACGGAACCCAGATTCTTCATTCATTACCATGGGATATTTTCTAATAGAGGATAGAATAGGTGGATTAGTATCTCTTATATTTTTTTCTAATGGGACATGTAAAGTGAAATCTTAAAATGCAATCAAAACTATCCCCTATGAGAGGACTGGTCACCAGTCAATTCTGGCACGGTTTGGGCCTTTGTGTTTAAACTTCCCAAAGGGCTCATTAAGATAGTCACCTTGACTTAATTTAAATTCTTGGATAGCATATCCCTCAAAGGCATAGGTCTTGGGTCCTATTCAAACTCCCAATATTCATAAAACTGCTCCAAAAGCCAAGAGGCCTGATACTCAGTTTTGTACAGTAAGTGCATCTTAGGCTTTTTTCTTTTCCAAACTAATGATGGATTCTTTTAGTGGAAATTAATTCAAGCCTAAATCCATAATTTCAGGTTCTAATTTAAAGCCAAACAAAAGTTATGGGGTCGGGTTCCTTCTAGCTATTCCTCTCTACTGGTCACATAGGGATGCCTGGTTAGGTTTTCAACAAGAACTCTCTACAAACAAAACCATCCAATCCAACAACACATTCAATTGAAACTAGACTCACATACCCCTCGTTCAAGTCTGGAATTGAAATTTCTCCATGGTTGAAATGATAGATATGGGCCATGAAAGTCGACAGCCCTAGTTCTACGCCCAAACCCACCTAAAATCAATTGTCAGTCGATTTCTTCTAGATTTCTCAACCAATGAATCTCAAAATTGTTACAAAAGGAATATATGAGGACCAAAAATATTCCTATGGTGTTCAATCAGTCATTCCAATCCACACGGGTACAGGAAAATTCTAACACCAGTAAAAAAAATGTTAAAATATAGTTTTCTTCAATTTCATTTTGCAATATTTCTTATATATGTTACAACCAACCTCTGCAAGGTTCCTTCTAGCTATTACTCTCTACTAGTCATAGGAAACCTTCATAGGCGGTCCTCCTTTGCACGCGCTGCAAGCTTATCTAATAATGAAATGAGGTTTGAAATCTTTTTTTTTAAAGTTATGCCCATGTTGGTCAAAATTTTGACCGACACAGTATTCGTTGAACTTTCGACCAACACGGGCATGGATTAAAAATAAATAAATTTCCTTCGATAATCCGACCAACCTAAACCTTTTTATTTGATGGTTGAATATTTTTGTAGAAAAACTAGGTAAAATGTACTAGTGTCTCTGCTCTGCTCTTCTCTTTCAACTATCTGCCATACTTAGCAATCATGAAATGACTACCTATAAATATCTTTCCCTAAATGATATAATCAAGTCAACCTATTAGAACCATCTTGAAATCATATTAGAGAAACAACGTAACTCTGCAATAACATCTCAGTCGGCTCTACTAAGCACGCAACACAAATTAGGACCGCGCAACTCCATGTGAGTAGACACAACGCTTGACATAGTCGGCTCCACCAAATTAACTCCAACTTCCTTCTCATGATGAATTACATCATGCACTCTTAACCATATTATAAATCACATATAGAATTCTTCTTGGGACCTGTCAGGAACACTCACTGATACATACTACTGTATTACTATCTTCACTTAGAATCAACCTCTACATTTATGATATCATGTTGATAACATATATAAGAAACAGATACTCATAGCTCTCTCCATCAGGCTTCCACACATGCGGCTCCATATGTTGTCATCAATGAAAAATATACAGTCAGCACTGGCTTGCTGGAAAATCTCCAACAATCTCCCCCTTTGGCATTGATGGCAACATGTGGAATGAAAAACACCACCAATTCAAATGTACAATCATTTTATAATATTTTCCATTTCCTCAACAAAACTCCCCCAAGGATGAATCCTTCATCTCTTACTGTTTTGTTTCTTCTTGCTAAATAATCACTCCCCCTTGCTGCAATTATTTTATAACATTCTCCATTTCCTCATCAAAACTTTCATAAGGATGAATCCTTCATCTATTTCTGAATGCTTTGAATATCAACTACTGTAGCCTTTTTTGTTTTTCATGATTATATATTTACTCCCCCATTGACATCAATGGTAAAGGGTGCCAATCAATTAAGCACCGGTACTACTCTTGAAGTAGAGTAGTCAACCTTTCATTAGTCACTAAGGACTGGTGCACTCTTGGGATCTCTAATCAGATTCAGGGAAGGGAATTAATCCTTGCATGTCCCTGAGATACTCAAATGTATCCTTATGAAAATACTTTGTGAATATATCTGCTAGTTGATCTATTGTGCTCACATAGTCCAACTTTACTTCTTTCTCTGCTACTTTCTTTCTTAGAAAGTGATATTTTATCTCAATGTGTTTTTTCTTTGCATGCATCACATGGTTCTTTGGCATATTGATAGTGCTAGTGTTATCACAATGAATAACAATAGGATAATCAATTTGAATACCAAAATCCTTTATCATCTGCTTGATCCACATAATTGTAGAGCAATTTAATGCTGCTGCAACATACTCTTCTTCTGTTGTGGACTGAGAGATACAATTTTTCTTCTTACTTGTCCAAGTGACAAGTCTATCTCCAAGAAATATTGCTCCTCCTCAGGTACTCTTCCTATCATCCATGCATCCTGACCAATCTGCATCTGTATACACATGAAGTTCTACATTTTCTGAATTAGGATACCATAAACCATAATCTATAGTTCCTCTTAAGTATCTAAATATCCTCTTTACTGCCATGAGATGACTCTGTTTAGGATCTGCGCAAATATTCCAACAATACCAACTACATTGGAAATGTCAGGTCTAGATTGAGTAAGATAGATTAGTTTACCAATCATAGACTTATACAAGGTCTTGTCAACTGCTGTTGAATCATCTTCTTTTGAAAGCTTGCATCTTTTTATCATAGGGGTACTTACTAGATTGCAATCATCCATCTTGAACTTCTTCAATATTTCTTTCACATACTTAGATTGGTTAATGAATATACCTTTGTCCATATGTTGCACATTCAGTCCAAAAAAGTACTTGATAGGTCCAATCTTGCTCATCTCAAATTCACTCTACATCTCTTTAGAAAATTCAGCACTAAGCTTGTCATTACCTCCAAAGATAATGCCATCAACAAATATAGAAACCAACAACAATCCATCATATGTTTCTCTTATGAATAAATTACAATCTGTTGCTCCTTTCTTGAATCCAATCTTTGTCAAGTATCCATCAAGTCTTTCATACCATGCTCTAGGGGCTTGCTTGAGTCCATAAAGGTCTTTCTTCAATCTGCATACCATATCAAGTCTATCTAATAAGGTGAATCCTTTAGGCTACTCTATGTAAACTTCTTTTATTTTCAGCTCTCCATTTAGGAATGTTGACTTAACATCCATCTGGTATACCTTAAAGTCTTTGAAGGTAGCATAGGCTAGAAACAAATTTATGGCTTCCAATCTGCTTATAAGGGCAAATGTATCAAAATAATCAATTCCTTCTCTTTGTGCATATCCTTTACATACTAGTCTTGCTTTATTTCTTACCATTATTCCATCTTCATTCATTTTATTTTTGAATATCCACTTGGTTCCAATTACATTCTTATCACTAGATCTAGGGACTAATTCCCATGTGTCATTCTTAATTATCTGATCTAGCTCTTCTTTCATTGCTTCATGCCAATCTGAATCATTACATGCATCATTAACACTTAGGGGTTCAATCTATGATAGTAAACATACCTCTTCATTTGTTGTGGAACTCTTTGCTTTTGATCTTGTCATGAATTTACTATTCTGATCTCCAATGATGTCTTCCTTTGAATGATATCTAGATGTGAATTTAGGAACATGAGGTGTGAGTATATGATTTGACTTATGTGATTCTTCTTCACTAGTTTCAGGGTCATTGAATAATACATCAATGCTATCAAACATTTCATCAACAACTATTTCTCTAGTGCTAGGTCTAGGTTCTTCTTCAATCATAGGTGCATAATCATGATATCTTTCTTGAATCATAAACTTCTCATCAATCTTAACATGAGCACTTTCAATGACCTTCTTCAATCTTAAATTGAAACATCTATAAGCTTTTCTTTTAGTAGAGTAACCAAGAAAAATGCCTTCATCAATTTTTGCATCAAACTTGCCAATTACTTCATCTCTCTTGATGTAGCACTTGCTTCCAAAGATTTTGAAGTATATGACTGTAGGTACATTCCCAAACCATAGCTCATAAGGTGTCTTGTATGTGTTTGGCCTCAATTGACTTCTATTGATAGTATAGACTACAATATTGACCACATCTCTCCAATAGGTGTGTGCGACCTTTCCTTCAATCATGATGGTGCACGTTGTGTCAAGTATGATCCTATTCCTCCTTTCTACTATTCCATTCTGTTGAGGGGTTCTAGGTGCACTTAACTATCTTTTTATCCCATGTTCTTCGCAGTACTCATAGAATCTGTCAGAGGTGAATTCTCCTCATCTATTTGATCTTAGACATTTATCTTCAATCCAGACTCATTTTCAACCTTAGCTTTGAACATTTTGAACTTCTCAAATTCTTTTGATTTATCCTTTAAGAACACAACCCACATCATTCTAGAATAATCATCAACAAACAAAATAAAATACCTTTCACCATAGTATGATCTTGTTTGAGTTGGTCCACATAGGTCTGTATGCACTAGATCCAATTTGTTCTTTGTTGAATTATGCTTGCTTCTGAATGAATTCCTCACATGCTTTCCCATCACACATTCTCTACATATTTTATCAACTAGTTTTGCAATTCTAGGAACGTCTCTTACTGCCTTTACATTACTTATCTTCACTATGTTGTCAAAATTGATGTGACATAGTTTTTTGTGCCATAACCAGCTGTCATCTACTTTAGCAACAAAACAACTTGCTTCTAGATTAAGCTGAAAAACATTACCTTTAGTTTTTTAACCTTATGCAATCATTTCTCCTTCCTTGTTATTAATGATGCACTTGTTGTCTTTGAATTCCAATTGATATCCTTTTTCAAGCAACTGTCCAACACTTAGTAGATTATGTTGTAATCCATCAACATAAAGAACATCATCAGTGTTGTGTTTTCCATCCAAGGTGATAGCTCCTCTACCTATGATAGGTTTAGGAGTTTTATCTCCAAATATAACCATGCCACCTTTGTATCTATCTAGATGTACAAATATATTCTTGTCTCCTATCATGTGATGTGAGAAACCGTTGTCAATGATCCAATTTGTCCTTATGTCAGCTTGTGAAATCAATGCCAACTCTTGTGCTTCCTTTTCATCAAACATTCTCTCCATATCTTCAAGAGAAATGAATCCAATTTCATCCTTTGTTGATTCTTCATCTCATACTCCATCACCAACATAGTAACATTCTTTTGTATACTTAGGCTTGTAGTTAGTTTTGAACTTCTTGACTCTTGTAGGACACTTAGATGCAAAGTGACCGATATTTTTACATGAAAAGCATTTGAATGGTAACTGACCTTCATATTTTCCTTTTCCTTTCCTTTCTTTCTTAGCAATCAAAGCAATGAAATCATCCAGTTCTTTTTCTTCTTCTTCATCATCAACATTACTAGAAGTGTTCAAAGATTTCTTACCATGGACTAAAGCTTTGAAGGTTGTCTCACTTTTAGGCTCTGTCTTCAAACTTGATATCTCAAAGGCAGAGAACTTGTTGATTAAGGTTTCTCTCCTGAATTATTTTGAGAATGGTATGGTCTCTTCCTAGATTTTTATCTTGTTCTCATATTCTGGTGTCAAAGTAGTCGTCAACTTATCCATTATGTCTTCTCGGAGATCTCTCCACCATTGTTTCTAATTCTTGCAACTACTTCATTAATCCTTTGATTGTAGACTCTAATGTTCTCTTCAGGTAGCATCTCCAATGTATTATACTTTTTCTTCCATGTCTTTCTACACACATTCTTGGCTTGGACATCTCCTTCATACATGTCTTCTAGATACTTCCATATCTTATAGGCTTTATCTATTTTCTTGATCTCTGAAAACTCACTGTCAGATAATGTGCTGATAAGGGCTTCTTTGGCAATTGCATTTTGAGTGAACATCTCTTTTTTCTTAAAAGTTGCATCTTCCTTTGCAAGATCTGCTAGAGAGGGAATCTGAACTTCTTTGGTAGCTACTTCAAAAATCTCAAAGGTAATGCACTGAAAATGTGTCATCATCTTGTTTTTCGAGTCAAGATAATTCTCTCCATCAAACTTAGAACTTTCTTTTATATAGAATTCCATTTGATCAACCTCAAGCTGTTAAACTTTCTCTCTGAGGCACTTGGCTTTGATACCAATTGTTAGGAATAGTCCCAAGAGATAATTGAGAGGGGGGTGGTGAATCAGTTATCTACAAGATTCAATTCTTTATCCAATTAAGTATATAAGAACATTAAGCATAAACACAATATGAGGACACTTAACACAACACCATAATTTTGGTTACGGGGAAACCCAAATAGGTAAAAACCTTGGTGGGAATTAACACCCACTAAGAACTGCACTAGAGTATTATGATCCCTATTAGAAGATCTTACAACCCTATTAGGAGTTGATCTCTACAATGCATTAAGTACAGTGACCTGGTCAAGGGTCAGACCCTATTAGGAGTCTTTTACAATTAACCCTGTTAGGGGTGAGGACACACTGTTTGGGAGCACACTGCTCAAAGGGGTGAAGCCTGCAACCTTCTATTTAACATATACACACTATATTTGGATCTTGGTGAATTTCACGTAGACCTATTTTCTTGATCAGTTCCAATGAATAACATATACTCTCTACTTTGTCACATAGACCTTATGTTGATGGCTCAAAACTTCGCACTCTCTACTTTGCTCTTCTCTTTCAACTATCTGCCATACTTAGCAATCACAAAATGACTACCTATAAATATCTTTCCCTAAATAATATAATCAATTTGGCCTGTTAGAACCATCTTGAAATCATATTAGATAAACAACTCTCCAATAATATCTCAGTCGGCTCTACTAAGCACGCAACACAAATTAGGACTGCGCAACTCTATGTGAGTAGACGCGATGCTTCACACGGTCGGCTCCACCAAATTAACTCCAACTTCCTTCTCATGCTTAATTACGTCATGCACTATTAACCAAACATTCTTAACTCTCCTCTAAACACAAATCCAAACATGCATATGGAAATGATAGGCACAACTAGTGCAACAATATAAACACTGTCGACTCTACTAGATAAACTTAGGAAATTGTGACTATTAACTGGAGACTTCATAACGCAACCTGTACTGCATATCTAAATTTGCTTCCATGAACATAGAATCATACACATATCTACATCATAACTACAAACACGCAAGGCTCCATTACAACCATACTGTAAATCACATATAGAACTCTTCCTGTGACCTATCAAGAACACTCACTAATACAAACTACTATATTACTATCTTCACTTAGAATCAACCTTTGCATCTATGATATCACACTGATAACATATATAAGAAACATATACTCATAGCTCTCTCCATCAGGCTTCCACGCATGCTTCTTAACATATGTTGTCATCAATGAAAAACATACAGTCAGCATTGTCTTGTTGGCAAATCTCCAAAACTATAAAGGGGGATATAGTGGGTCTACTCAGACAGGAGGATCTCAGCAATCTAGACCTTAGGGCATTCAGGTTCAGAATCAAGGACCATGTTATATTTGTGGTGCCATGGGGCACATATCAATGGAATGTCCTGAAAAGGGTAGTCAGCGGGCAGCCATGTCTGAACCTACAGTTGGGGACATGGGCCAGTCCAACAGAGTGTTTGCAGCGGTTGACAACTGCCAGGCAAAGCATCAAGCCACAGTCATCAGGGCTTTAGGTATGATTGGAGGTAGTGCAGTTGCTATCCTTTTTGATACCAGAGCTACTGACTCCTTTATTTCTCCATTGGTCATGGAACGTTATGGGCTAGTGGTATCTAGACAGGATGCACTACTACATTTGGGGCCAAATTTTGATAGAAACTTCTGACGAGTAATTTTTTATTATGAATTTGGTGTTTTTTTTATAATAGGCCCTAATGGTGTCAGTATGCTAATGGGTTTTAAATTGACCATTAGAATTTTGATAGGTTCAGGGTATAGATGAAAAAAAAAAGTGAAACACCCAAATCATTTTTATTTCGATTGCAGAGAAAATGAGCGGGAGAAAATGAGCGGGTGAAAGCTGAGTGTGAGAGAAGGTATGTGATTTCTTCATCTTTGATTGGTATCTTTGATGGGTAATGTCTTTTGAGCCTTTGGCATCACATTCGATTGCAAATTTCAAATGCATTGCATTTTATTTGATCATGAATGCTCTCTGAAATTACTGCATTCTACTGGTGTCATGCCCTAGCCTATGCTTTATCTCTATTATTTGATGTCATTGGTGCTTGTGCTCAAGGATACTGATTCACTATTTTGAAATGTTTGGATTCATGTTTGTTGATATTACTGGCATGTTTAATGACACCATTGTATATTGCTAAGACACTGAAATGACTGCATTCTACTGGTGTCATGCCCTAGCCTGCGCTTTAATTCCATTATTTGATGTTATTGGTGTTTGTGCTCAAGGATATCAATTTTTTTGAAATGTTGACTGTGGTTATCAAATGGACAGCCTGTGAGCTTCTAGCTAGGTGCCATTTGTATTGATAGATTAGGGCATCAAATGTATTGTATCATTGATAGTTGAGACTTTGTTAAAAGGAAATAGGACAAAGAATGATTTTGATTTATTTTCTCTATTTTGATCCCTAAGTGGCTTACAACCCTAGAGAAGTATATGCAGATTTACAGATCCAGTTATAGGATACATAGCAGCTGATAATTCACAAGAAATCCATGCATCCAATTTGAATAGTAATTAATACAAAGAAATAGGGTCCTCCAATGGCCCAATCATCTGGACCTTGACTATCCCCTCAACTAGTGACCCTTCAAAACCGGGTTATCATGCAATCAGTGAGTGATCTTTCATTCTTTTGGTCTTCCCTACATCCAAGCATATTGGAAATACACAATACAATGATAACAAGTCTTTCACAATCCCCCTTCCCTCAAGGAACACTATCAACCATCTCTATATAGCTCTCTACTATCACTCCATCATGTGATGACCATAGTGATGAGTAAAAGTCTACCACTTCCTTGTTGATTGAATTTGATTCCATAACTTGCTGACCAACTTCATTCTTTATTGAATCTATTCTATTAATTAATGGTCTTTCCTTGACCAAACTATGGAAAAACATTGTATTGCAGTCCTCATCTTTCAACCAATTCTCTCTAGATTTTTGGCGTCAATATATTTCTTCTCTAGCTAGAATTTCCTCATATTTTTGTTACAAGTCCTTTTCAGTTAAGAAATCAATTTTATCCATACCTTCCTGAATCACCTTATTTTTTAAAACCTCTAGCTGCTTGTCCAATGTTTTTTTCCACAAATATATCCTTGAAATGAATTTGGTTCCAACACTTCTTCTTATTCTTGATATACTATAATTTTTTGAACAATTGAAACCCCATATTTCCTTAAATAACAAGTATAATCTTCCAATAGTTTGCCACCATTTTCCAGAATCATTCTTCTCTTAGCCACATTTTCTCCATCTTCAAAGAGCATCAAATCGGTACCAAATCCTTCTACAAAACCAAAGCATCTAGAAAGTGATTTGACCTAGTCATGGGAAGTATTTTTGCCTCAAAGATCAAGGGGAGGGATCCCCATTCTCTTTCTAAAAAAAATGGTACAATCTCTCTGTGATGTGTGAGAATCCATGTCTCCTATTCATCCATGTAAACACCCCAATCTTGGTTTTAACTTCCCACAATCCATTTTTGGTGACAAAGATCTGAAAATCAAATTGGATCCTCCTCATAGTCCCCTTCCTTCCTTTATTATCAGCCATATCCGATGTTTCATTAAAGTCACTACCAAGAATGAAGGTCACCTTACCCATACCATTCATGGATTTTGAAATATTGTTCCAAACTTCCTTCTTCTCTTCTGTTTTAATCAAACCATAAACATTAAAAAAAAATACTAAGATCTGCAAGTGCAAAATACTTACCTTCACTAGTTTCCAACTCCTTGTTTGTGATATACCTTCCACTTGTACCATTCTCATATTCCAAAGAACTCCCAATCCTCCTAAGGCCCCATATGAACTTAAGAAACACCCCAACCATCTCTGATTAACTCTTGAAAACTTTTTTGTTGCTTCTTGTTCTAGTTTAGTTTCTATTAAACATACTACATCAAGTTTTGTCTCAAAATACTTTTTGATTAAACGTTTCTAGTTAGGGGCATTGCAACCCCTAAAATTACATGTTATGAGCTTCATTTCTTTCCAAGAGAGAACAAGTCTCTCCTAGATCTTAACTTTCTCTAGTCTTTTATATTCTCAACATATTCCAATAAGCACTGAACAATCTCTGTCCCTCTTGTCCTCTTTCCTCCTGTATTTATCTTTTTGGACTTAGATTTATTTTTCTTGATTGTTCTATTTTCCAAAATTCATTCCTCGTCTCTCAAGACAAATTCATCTTATGCCCCTCCCTGATTAAGACCCCCCTCATCCTCAACATTGTCTTCATCACCTATAGTCTTGATTTCACGGATAGGGGACATGTAAATATCTTTAAATACTTCTTCTACCACAATGTCACCCTTAAAATTATGCTCCTCCTACTCCATCTTCTTGATCTTCCTAGCTAAAGTGGATGAATCCTCCCCATTCTCTAGTCTTTCATCCCTCTCTTCAACACTCACTTATATTACTAATATATCTATTCCTTTTTTAAATTAACCTTGTGGAGTAAATGTGTTCACAATTGAGTCTGTTGTATTATGCTATGTTTCCTCTATGATATTTCTAGAATCTCCACTATTCCTATCCTTACCAACAATCCCTTGTTTTTGGGCGGTAATGGATAAGGTTATTTGTTCCCCTACATCTAGTTTTTATAGCTCTTCCTATTCTATTGTCTTTTCATTTAGTGTCCCTATCTTTATTTCCTGGTCAACATGTGCTACCCCCTCTTGTTTATCACAACCCTCTATCGTTCCTTCTACCATTTCCATGCTATCCACAAGCACTAATTTTTTTGGACCTATTACCTAGAATCTTCAATATTTCTTCATTCCAATATTCATGGGGTTGGTTGTAATGCCTAATCCATATGGGTACTTCGTTGATGGATAATTGCTTTGGATTAAAATTAGGGGCCTAGTTTTCAATGAAAAACATGATACCCCCCATCATGAAAGGGCCATTATTAATTGCCCATTGCTTTTATCTTGTATTCCTAGTGACTACCAAAAAGAAACCATTAGGTAACGACTTTAAAGAGAAATGCTTACCCCGGTTCTCACTCATCCATTTGCAAATATGAGGATATGACGTCCATCCTCTACTCCATTTCATAAAAGGACCCGCTCTCTTAAGCATTGCACTGAATCCTTCCATTCTTCTGGTTCAATCTGAACTAATATGACTCAGTTATCTACTGTAGAAGGTTTTTATTTGGTCACCTATTATGGATGGAAGGGGACCTTTGGCTTCCAGTCCTTTCTTTCCAATGCCTTGAATCCCTCAAACTAACCATTTAACCCCATAATTAGCCCTTTAGGCCTTGTCTTACCCATATGGAAACTTTTACAATTTTAGCATTTTGCCTACATTTTATTACATTTGGTGGCTCTAATTGCCACATTTACATCACATAAAGACCTTTCTCCATTTATTCTTTAGCCTCGACTGCTGCAACCTTTAACTCTTTCTCATCTTCAAGTTTTGAGTCTCTCTTCATTGATACCAATGCACCTTGCATACCTTGCCTCTCCTCTAGGCATTCCAAGCTTTCTTCAGCATCCATGGCTTCCTCTTTAGCCACACTCATGACCCCATAGGCATATTGGAAAGAATGTAACAGACTCTCTTGAAACTCACAATACGTTGCATGTGTAGTGCAAAAATCATGAGATTCTAAAGAAGGCCTCACTCTTAATCAGCCAAATCTTCCTTGTACCACACAAAAAATTGTGTGATAACTATGTCTACTCCAACCTAAATTGTTTAAGAATTCATCATATCAGATAAAGTATGTTTAAGAATTGTTGGGACTGGTCCTTTGGTGTGTATTAAACAGAATAGAATTTTCAGCATATTGTTATCATTCTATTTCTTTGTTGCAAACATGCCATTCGTTAAGTTTTGTAAAAAAAATTCATGTTAATTTTTTTTTTTTTCTATTTTTCCCATTTGATGACCACAATCAACATTTCAAAATAGTGAATCGATATACTTGAGAACAAGCACCAATAACATCAAATAATGGAGATAAAGCATGGGCTAGAGCATGACACCAGTAGATTAAAACTGAACCAATGGCATGTTTACAACAAAGATGTAGAATGATAATAATATGCTGAAAATTCTATTCTGTTTAATACACACCAAAGGACCAGTCCCAACAATTCTTAAACATACTTTATCTAATATGAGGAATTGTTAATAAACGTCTAATTTTGTAGACTGCTAGCACGAAGGAAGATTTGACCTAGCCAAATATTCCTTGTACCACACAAAAAAGTGTGTGATAACTATGTCTACTCCAACCTTAATTGTTTAAGAATTCATCATATCAGATAAAATATGTTTAAGAATTTTGGGGAGTTGTATTACACCTTTGTTGTAAACATGCCAATGGTTCAATTTTAAATTTTTTTTTTTGTGTTAAATGCATGTAAATGGAACCTTAAGCATACTAATAATATGCTTAATCTATTAGTAATTGGCAGAATAAATGTGCATAACACCTTTATCATGTTATTATAAGATACTAAAGAAGACCTACTATTTGCTAGACAAATCTTCATTGTCAAACATACTTTATCTGATATGATGAATTCTTAAACAATTAAGGTTGGAGGAGACATAGTTATCACACAGTTTTTTATGTGGTACAAGGAAGATTTGGTTGATTAAGAGTGAGGCCTTCTTTAGAATATCATGCGTTTTGTACTACACATGTAATGTATTGTGAGTTTGAAGAGAGTTAAAGGTTTCTAATTGAAATCAATGATCTTAAAGGTGTTAAAGTCTTGTTTTTTGTTTTTTCCTTTCCACTATGCAATAAGGAATAGTTTTCAAACATTCATATTTACTTATTGAATGCTTTGGAGACTAGTGGTTTGACTATCCATGTGTTACAAATGATTGAGATTCATTAAAGGATACAAAAACCTTCATTTTGGGTTATTGTGTGTGGATTCAAATGTAGGTTTGATTTGGTTAATGTTTAGAAGAGATCAATAAAGTATTTAAAGATAATCTAACATGTTTGGAGAGGTTTGAGAGGCACTTATGATGACTGTACCCTCACAAACAATGACATAGACTAGTTTTACTAAGTTTCTTTTCTCTATTTTGAGGTTCTCATTGCCAAAGTGGCCAAAGACTATGTTAGGCTGATAAAATATGGGGATTCTCTTTACCGCTGCAAATCTTTGAAGGTTACTGCACTTGGATGGATTTGTACCATTGTTAAGAGAATTGGACCGAGTTTGGCTTACCTCAAATAGGTGAGGCAACATATGGAAAGGTTGTCGTCTATTGACCCAAATACCAGGACTATTTTGATATGTGGGTACCCTAATGTTGGCAAGAGTTATTTTATTAATTATGATGAGTTGTATCATTCCCATCATGTCCCATGCTTGCACCATGCATACCCTCAAATATAGGATGTAAATCATTATTCTCTTCTTGACCAAAGGCTGCCATAGCTTGAGGTAGTGGAGTTAAGTCATGGTTATGAACTCAGAATTATGGTCATACCTTGGTGACAAATTTTAAATGGATACAAGCACCTTTTTTGTGCAATGGTCAGGCCTAACCTTTATATCTTGAATGCCAATGCTAGATGCCTCTTCTTACTGATTAATCCATGTGACAAATCTGCAGACTTGTGAGAATGAGGAAAGGAGCCTCTATTGTCCAAATTCAAAACTTGGGACTTTTCTTTCCTTCCATCTTCAGATTCACCACACACCACTAAATTTAGATTTTCCTCATAGTCTTATCAATTGAGAAGATGATTTGGTGTGTCAAATGAATCCCTATCCATATCAACTTCATGTTCTTCACCAATTGTTGATTCAAAATAGGCCTTTGAGAAATCTGAATACTTATCAAACCTCTCTTGAATGTCCTCACTACAAGGCACATGTGATGACAAAGAAATGCTAGTCAAACTTATAAAATCTGAATCATGTTTAAGTTTTTAAAAATAATGTCTCCATGGACTGTGGTACCTTGCATATTGCATGAAGTTACAAAATTCTCCTTCACATCTTCCACCATGAATGATAGGACAACATTGCAACCAACCAAAGAGACACCAATTGGATTTATACCTTGTAGACTTTATTGATCCAAATATCTTGCAGAGGCTTGAAGAACTGGAGAGGGAAGAAGGGCTTAGGATGGCAGCTAAGGGTGATGAGGGTGATGAGATGGGGGAAGTGGAGTTGAATCCTAATGAAAGGGAAGCTCTGGCTATAATTAGGAAGAAGAAGAAGATGCTTATTCTTGGACACAAATTGAAGAAGAGTACTACAGAGAGTAGGCCTACCATACCAAGGAAGTTTGACAAGAACAAGGAATATGGCTTAAACAGAATGGGAAGACATCTTTCTAGCATGGGCTTGGATCCTTCGACAATTAGCTTAATAATAAATGAAGTACATGAGAGCTGAGCAATTAGCTTCCCAAGAAAAATCTCATAAATGAACCATGTGTACCCCAATTCCTGTGCCCTCTGCACATATCTAAATGATATATTTGAAACAACAAGGGTAAGGCTTAAAGAAGTTAATTTTGCATCATAGTCTATAGTTGTTGCAGCAACAAAGCATTAGGCACCACCTTCAGCACAATATGATCACTAGATAGGTCTGTATGTTTTATGAAGTTTGGTCATTGTGGATAAAACATATAGATCTGTCTAGTGATGCAAAATTAACTTCTTTAAGCCTTACCCTTATTGTTTCAAATATATCATTTGGGTACGCATAGAGGGCACAAGAATTGGGGTACACATAGTTCATTTATGGGATTTTTCTTGGGAAGCTAATTTCTCATCTATCATCTACTTCATTTTTATGAAGCTAATTGTCATAGGATCCAAGCCCAGGCTAGAAATATGTCTTCCCAAACACATAAAAAACATGAACATAAACACGACAGCTGAGAAACATAAATGTAGGCATCATGGTCACAATTTTTTGGATGCAACATAATTGAGTTGTATACCTAGACGATGCAAAGTAACTACTACTCCTCTGGTTCCAACTTGACACTGCGGGATCCAAAAACCATAGATAAGGAATAAATTTAGAGAGCGGAGGATGGCCATAATGACCAAAATAATACAGGACAAACCTCAAGTTAAATGAGGCAACTATAAACATTTTAATAGATTTTCATTATTAAATAATGAAATTTGCATATACTAGTGTTCTAAGCCCCCTCATTACATGATTTATTATTGTAATCCTCCTCTGACTTACGAATCTAGAAAATGAAACTACAACCTATTGGGATTGAGACAAACCTTATAAAACAACATTAGCTAAGAAGGATTGCTTGCAAACATCTGTTGAATACAAGGTCCTCCAACAGATGTATTTAGCAGATGTTGGCAAGTGATCCTTCTTAGATGTTTTTATTTTATAAGGTTTGTCTCAATCCCAATAGGTTGTAGTTTCATTTTCTAGACACGTAAGTCATAGGGGGCTTAGAACACTAGTATACACAAATTTCATTATTTAATAATGAAAATATATTAAAATGTTTGCAGATGCCTCATTTCACTTGAGGTTTGTCCTCATGTATTATTTTGGTCATTATGGCCCTCCTCTGCTCTCTAAATTTAATCCTTATCTATGGTTTTTGGATCCTGCAATGTCGAATTGGAACTAAAGGAGTAGTGGTTTCTTTGCATCATCTGGGTATACCACTCAATTATGTTGTCTCCAAAAACTTGTGACCATGATGCCTACATTTATGTTTCTCAGTTGTTGTGTCCCAGGACCCCTTATGACCCTTTATGATCCCTAACAATACACATCTTAGAGGTCTTAAAATGTCGTAAAGGGTCATAAGAGGCTCCTAGGAGGGGCTAGATGAGCTTCCACCTTCACGTGGTTGGCCCTGTTAAGTAGAGAATGTTAAAATATTCTTGAAACAAAGAGAAGCTCAATAATTTAAGGTCTCAGTCCACGGAGATGCTGAAAAAATGATGAGAATCAATGATGGAGAGTTTTTAGATACTGAGAAGATGTATATGTAGTGGAGGCCAGAAGGGATTTTTGTGGAGATTTGCTAGATGTGAAGATTTTCTAGAGAGGGTTTCCAGATTGAGTACCAGTGCAGAGATGATGATTCAGTACTACGTCTATAAAACCTTCACAAATATCCCTTTTTTGGCCTCCACTCATACCTCTTCTCAGAATCTAGAAACTTTAGATATTGTTCCTCATCCATGCATGAAATGTGCTAGTGATCATATAAAATTACTTTTGCGAGACTTTGATCAATTATGAGAAGGTAAACAACAAGATAATTTTATTGTATCTTTCATTTCTTTTACCCATTCATATTTTTTGCCTTCTCGTATATTGGATACTGTGCAATGTACATAAAGGCAAGGCGGTGATTATTCTCAACGATCGACATGTATAAGTCTTCTAGCCCTTACCCAGTAGCTAGGACTAAAGATAGCAGAGCTCAAGAGACCATAGTTGGTCTCCATCTTTGGTCCATATACTAACGAAACATTTTACATTTCGTTAGCTCATCAAATGTGGTGATTTGAAAGAATTTAATGGATGATATTTTCATGTATAACGTATATTATTTTAGTTTGATGGTGAACGGATTTATCCACTTCATGTACTTATATACATCGAGCATAGCCATAAAGAAGCATCCCCTCATATGGCTTGAGAAATGTAGGACATGGGAGGAGATTCTTCTTTATGGTTGTGCTCGTAGTATACAAGTGCACAGAGTCGATAAATTCATGCAACGTCAACTTAATTAATCATGAAAATATTCTATTAAATTCTTTCAAATCCCCTCATTTGATGAGCTAACAAAAGGTAAAACATTTTGTCAGTATACGGACCAAAGACGGAGACCAACTATGATGGTCTCTTGAGCTTTGTTATCTTTACTATGCTCATCCTTCACTTTTGCGACAGGTAGTAAATTTATTTCGACAGCAGCGCTATACATTCGACGGATTCTCCTGTCGGTAGTTTACTACATACCGTTGAATTTCCAATAGGTTAGCCATCGAAAGGAACCCCAATTTGACAAATTTGTGTGACGAGACTGCTATACATCCGATGGGTTCTCTTGTCAAACATCTATTGCATATTTGTCACCTTTCCGATAGAAACAACGTCGTAAAGAACCCTTTTTAGACAGATCTGTCCCATAGTAAAGGTTCTATTTATCTAGCATGTTCTGATGGGAAATGTTAGAATACCAACAGTGATCACTTATGTCACCATTTCCAATGCAAAAATGTCAATGGACACATATGTCATAGTTTCAATAAATAGGTGTTGCAAAAATGACACATAGCCATTGGAATTTGGCCTCAAATGTACTAGTGACGTTAGGTGGGAAGTTAAGTTAGCTTCATGAGCTTGAGTATTGGTTTCCTTGATGTTTAGGGAGTGCCCAATTCAAATTGGTGGTTTGACCACCAGAGTAGACCTCATAATTACACCTCTTGGATCTTACAGACTAGTTCTTAGCATAGATTGGCTATATACTCACAAGCCCAAGCTAGATTGTCATAAGAAGTTGGTCAAATGTCTAGATGATGATGGAAACGCTACCGTGATATTTGGAATCTAGAGGCATGTGTCCCTTCGTATGATCTCCACTATGAAGCTTTAGAGAAACATGCAGAAGGGATGTCAGATATTTTCTATCACCATCAGCGATAGGAAAGATGAGGTGGAACACAAACCCTCACTAGATGACCATCCCATTCTGCAAGAGTATGCAGATGTGTTTCCTTCAGAACTACCTAGTATGCCACCTCGAAGGGTGGTAGACTTTCACATAGATCTTGTACCAGGGGCAGAACTGGTTTCCAAAAAACCTTATGGGATGACCACTAATGAGCTTAATGAGCTCAAGTTGTAGCTTGAGTAATTGTTAGAGAAAGGACACATTCATCCTAGTGTTTCTCCTTGGGCTGCACCTATGATCTTTGTGAAGAAGGACAAATCTCTTAGGTTTTGTATGGATTACCAATAGTTGAACAAGGTAACCATTAAGAACCGGTATCCACTTCCTAGGATTGATGACCTATTTGATCAACTTAAGGGTGCTAGAGTGTTCTCTAAGATTGACCTTAAGTTGGGTTATCACCAATTGAGGATAGTGGATAGTTATATTCACAAGACCGCATTCCGCACTAGATATGGCCACTATGAGTTCATCGTGGTTCCATTCAGTCTTACAAATTCTCTAGTTGTATTCATGAGTCTTATGAATGGAGTATTTTGTACCTTCCTTGATAAGTTTATGGTGGTATTCCTTGACAATATCTTGATCTATTCGAAGAATGAGAGAGAGCACGAAGAGAACCTAAGACACATTTTGCAGTGCCTTAGAGATAATCAAATTTATGGAAGCTTGTCGAAATGTTCCTTCTTCAGATCAAAGGTCAAGTATTTGGGCCATGTGATATTTGGTGATGGCATCTTAGTAGACCCATCAAAGATTGAAGCCATTATGAATTGGCCAGCACCTACCTCAGTGACTGAAGTGAGAATTTTCATGGGTTTAGCTGGTTATTGCAGACTGTTTGTTGAAGGGTTCTCTCGTGTGGCACACCCTATTAGTTCTCTTCAATGAAAGGGAAAGAAGTTTGAGTGGACTGAGAAGTGTGATCGAGCTTTTTCAGGAGCTCAAGAGAGCATTGACCAGTGCACCCATTCTTGTTGTGCCAGAGCCTTCAATAGAGTTTATGGTTTGCACAAATGCTTCCTTAGATGGTTTAGGGGTAGTTCTTATGCAGGATGGGTGAGCTATAACCTATGAGTCTAGGAAATCGAAGACTCACAAACTCAACTATCCTACCCATGATCTCGAACTTGCAACAGTGGTGCATGCTTTAGTGAGATGGTGACACTTCCTTTTAAGACATCGATTTGAACTTCAATCAAATCACCAGAGTCTACAATACATCTTCACTCATCCAAACCTTAATGCCAGGCAACGAAGATGGATGGAGTTCTTGTGTGAATATGATTTTGATGTTCACTACATCAAGGGAAAAGAGAATGTTGTCGTAGATTCTTTGAGTAGGAGACGACATGAGCTATCTTCTATGTCTATAGGCACAAATTTGAGAGATCGCATTCTTCATCACTTGCATGATGATGAGTTATATGCATAAGTGAGTGAGTTGATTTGGTCTCAGAGACCCCTTGAGGGGAAGTATGCAGATTATACCATGGAGTCAGATGAAATCTTACATCATAGAGGATGCATCTATATACCTTCTTCCAAAGGGTTGCAAGAGTTTGTCATGCTAGAATCCCATAGAGCCCCTTATGTAGCGCATCCCAGAGTGAAGAAGATGCATGCTGATTTGAGATAGTTGTATCATTGGCCAAGCATGAGAATTCAGATTGCTAAGTTGGTAGCTAGGTGCCTTGAATGCCAGAGGGTGAAGGTGGAACACCGACATCTAGGTGGTCTACTTCAGCCCCATGAGATACCAGTGCACAAGTGGGACACCATATCTATGGACTTCATTGTTGGTCTTCCTATGTCATGTCATCATCATGATGCCATCATGGTGATAGTTGACAAGTTGACCAAGGTAGCTCATTTTTCACTAGTGCCTACTACCTTTACTGCACCTTCAGTGGCACAGGTGTTTTGGAAAGATATTGTCAGACTGCATGGCATACCTCATAAGATCATCTCAAATAAAGACTCTCTCTTCACTTCATCCTTTTGGAGAGAACTGCAAGCAACGATAGGCACTAGGCTCAATTTCAGTACGACCTATCACCCTAAGACTGATGGATAGACCGAAAGGGTCAATCAGGTGTTAGAGGACATGCTTCACATGTATGTTATGGACCATCAGACCTAGTGGGAGGAATACCTACACTTAGTGGAGTTTTCCTATAACAACAGGCATCATACATCCTTGGGTATGCCTCTGTACCAGGATCTTTATGGTAGACCTTACAGGACACCGCTCAGTTGGGATAGGATTGAGGATAGAGTTTCCATTAGTCTTGAGTTAGTCATAGATATGGAACAGCAGGTGACCTTGATTAGGAAGAGTCTCGGAGAGGCTCAAGATAGATAGAATAAGTATGTCGATGCGAAGAGGATCAATCGAGCTTACTTAGTAGGAGATGGGGTCTTTTTGAGAGTGTGACCACATAAGAGTCCAATCTATTTTGGAAAGGGCTCTAAGCTAGCACCTCATTTTTTTGGACCTTTTGAGATCCTTGAGAGGATAGGACCATTTTACTACCATTTGGATTTGCCACCTAGCCAGTATGTCATGCATCCATGATGTGTTTCATGTTTCAGTTTTGAGGAAGTATGTTTTTTATGAGACTCGTGTAATAGATTGGGGTGCCTTGCAGGTAGAGTCATACAAGCAACTGGTGTTGGAGCCCATTCATATTTTAGCCCGATGGACCTTGGAACTTTGAGGTAGGGTGTTGGACCAGGTTAGGGTCCAGTGAGATCGTTATGATGAGGTCACAGCTTCATGGGAGGATACAACACATATGAGATCACAGTACCCTCACCTCTTTGATGAACTCCAGGAGGAGGTTCATGCCTAGAGGGGGTGGATGTGAGACCTACCTGATAGTCATATTTATACTACTTTATTTTCCATGCTTTCAGTACTTATTTCACATACATACTTGACTATTTGAGACACTTATGTATTTGAGGATCTATTGAATCCTATGTTATATGTTCGATACCTAATTATGTAATGAGGATACACTCAAGATACTATATGTTTTGATTCAGTTTCAGTTTAATTTTATGTCAAATATGATATACTACGATGTTATTTACTATTGTGATCAAAAGTTGGTTTAGGAAATTGATGTTATGCTAGTTATTTCATTCAAAGACATAGTTTTATACCATGTAGTATTGATGAGGTATCATGTTTTATATCATGTGGTTTGGACCTACTGATGTGTGCAATGAGTGTGCAAGATTAGTTGACCATGGATCTAAATGTGGGGATCCAGTATTGGAACCTATGTTTATACCGTGCATTCCAAGGTCCTCTTTGTATAAGGAAATGTGGACCTCATTGTATAGTCTTTATTTTGTGAATGTGGTTTGCATGTGTGTATTTAATTTAGTAAATGTATATGTGATTTAACCATGTCATTTGTTTTAATTAATGTGCCAAATTTGGCAAAATGTGGCTTAAGTGTTGACATGGTTAGTAAATTGTATTTGGTTGGGTCAAGAGTTTGACTAGGGGTTAACCTTAGGGTAGAATCAACTTACCTTGGTTTGAGAAGTTTCTAGATAGTCAACTTTGACTTGGAAATCCGTGTGTAAACTTTAGGTAGAGTTTAGGAGGGTCATTTGGGCTCCCATAGGTTAACTAGGGTTAGTTTTAACTACCCAGGTTGGTACCTTAGGGGTTAGGGGTCATTTTCAGCCCATTAAGAGCCTTCAAACTCATTTATGACTCCCCTAAAGTCAAGATTTCAAAGTTGGGCGGATTTGAAGAGTTGTGAGGTTTTGGTTAACCTCTCTCTTCTTCCCAAATTTTCTCTCAACTTTATTAATGAGAAGAAACGCAAGTGGGAAGAAGATAATAGAAGTTTCTTCATCTCTTCTGATAGGTTCCTAGATTTTAGGAGGTTTTCCTATTTAGGGAAAGCTTGGGGAAGGGTTTGACTGTTCACCCACTCTCTAGATTTGGAGACCATTCACTTTGGAAGGAGCTTAGGAAGGACTAGCTTGGAAGGAGTTTTCAATTTCAGTTATTCATCCTTTGCTTGGATCAAGGTAGGATCTTGTGTTATTTGTTTGCATCCCTTGCATGTGTTTTGAGCTTAGAACTCCATTAATGGAGTCCATGGCTTTTTAAGGTTTTTGTTTTGAAATTTAATTTTTGTAAATGTTGTTTTTACTTTGTGAATTCATTTTCAGATGGGATTCTTCAAGGATTACTCAGCCTAGGGAGGGTGGAGTAACCTTGAAGGGGGTAGAAGGAAGAAGACCCAGGATGTGCAGAGTCTCCCATGTGTGGAGGGATAGACATGGGGTTCCACGATACCCATGATGCCAAGTATGGCCTGTGGGCACCTAAGGGGCATAAGGAGAGCTAGACCACATCTTTTTGAATATGGTGTTTGAATTGACTACAACAAAGGATGTTTGCGGAATGATTCCAAAATTATAAAAAAGAAACCCACTTTTGTTGTCATAGACATTTTTAGAGTAGAAAGAAATTTATTAGGATGGACAGTTAATCAATAGACTTGTTATGGGATTTCTTTATTTTTTGGCTTTTTTCTGATAGATAGTGAGGAATACAGTCCTTTCCTTGGATATAATGGAATTGAGTTTTTTTATATTGAAATCAATTTTTAATGCCACCAGTTTTCAGTTTACAAACACGTAACTTCTTAGGTCAAACTCTTTAAGTGTACAACAATGCATTATTCAATGATAATCTGCATATGCTTGAACTCTTATGTGAGTGTTAAATAGTGCTTCTTCCAGTGATGAACTAGTTTTTTTTGGTGATAAACAGTGGGGAATGTAATCCTTTCCCTAGATTTAATAGCAGTGAGCTATTTACATTGAAATCAGTGTTTAATGCCATCAATTCCAAGCCCATGTGTTGGTTACTGATATTTGGAGATGATAGGTGATCTTACTACAAACGTTATGGTTGAATTCAATGCTGGTTTTAATCCATGCATTAGAGGATGGGAAGAAGATGATTTGTCAAATGGTGAGAATACTTACAAAATTATGGAAGGTTAACAGAGGGAAAGATTGGTATATAGGGAAAGTTCTTTGTACTTTGTTTTATAGTGTCAAATGTTTTTTTTAATGGTTATGATATTTTGACTAATGTTTAATTAATAGTGGTTCACAAGAATCCATCTTTTATGAGAATGAATGGTATACTTAGCACTGATTGCATCTAGGTGATGTCCATGCCCCATGTTTCATGAATAGAAATTCACAAGGACCCATCTCTCATGAGAATGAATGTACACTTAGCATTCATTGCATCTACGTGATGCTCAATAGCGAGTTTGATGCAAAAGCTACACAATTGAATCCTGGTAGCACTATCATATTTTGACTTTTGTGGAATCAATTTTTACTTGACCAAAGCTAGAATTAATTTTTACTTGACCAAACCTAGAATCAATTTTTACCTGACCAAAGCTTATGAAATAACCCAATGGAAACAAATGAGATAACAAGACAAATGAGATATGCACAAAGAATATAACACAAGACATGTCCTGATTGGAAACCCTCTTAACGAATAAAACCACTCGAATTGCCTCATTGGCTTATGTGAAAATATCCTTTCACAATGCCTCATTGGTTGTACATATGTCTCATTGACAATGATATCTCATTGATCTAGACTTTTCAATGCTTCATTGACTTCTTCTCACTTTACAAGTTATGTTTCATAGAGAGTCTGACTATCTGAACAAGAATAGTAATCCTAATTGAATACAATACATTCTTGGATACAATTTGCACTTTGTATCAAACAGTGCATCATATTAAACTAAGACAACAATATTGTTAACCAGATATTTCTAATTATCAAACTAATGTGCACAATAAACAAAGAATGTTTCATGAGAACCCAATATCTCTCTATGTACATCAAACATGTCCCCATAGTCATGTTTTTATAGTATTCCATACTGATCAACTGAATGAAACTGTCATATCAAATTGATTTTCAAGTTTATTCAAACTGTCTATTAAAGCTTAATAAACTTATTGTCTTTCCTTTAAGAATTCCTTAATGAAGGTGAATGTTTATCTTTGTTTTACCAATCAGAATCATTAAACTACTCTAAACAATGTTTGTGATAAGATCTTGAATGTTGTTGAGGTTCAAAATAAAACACAAACCAAATCACAAATACCATATCATACATTGATAGTCCTTAAATAGGGTTAGAAAGAATGTAAACTTTAGGCATGGATGGATAAGGTTTTGGACAGAACCCTCATTTACAAACTCTGATAAAAAAACTTTAAGCCCCCAATCATGTAAATAGAGATCCTTAACTTTACAATGATCAAAATGACATAACCATACATTGGACTAGGGTTAAGAAGCTATACAACAAATACTTAAACAAATGCAAGTAAGAACTCAGGTTAGACACAATGCTTAATCACAACCCAAAATTAAGGATGATATTATATTATCAGAAATCCTTAACATAACTATGCAACCATGGGTTTCAAAAACTCTCCATGGGTTTTAATAAGAAATCAAAGGTTATAGACAAAAGACTCCAACTCACAATACGAGAGGTTAACCATGGTATGTTTGGGTTTAATAAATAATATTCGAGAAATCATGAAAAAAATTATAGTATAAATACATAGATTAAGAATCATATGCTTCTACAAACAAAAAAGAAATCCTTAATAGATGATAACAAAATAATAAATGATAAAAAACGTAGAACAAAAACACCTGTCAAGTCAAGACACGTAACTTCTTTTCAGATTATGCATTCTCTACAACCTAAATATCTTTCTCATGCTATTTCTCCCACATCTTCTCTCACCCAACTGCAACTGTCAACAATGCCCTGTTGCCTTCATCAAAACTGCCATGATAACCAAATATTATGCCCTAGTATGGTTCGAGTTGTGTCCTAGCTCCATAGAGTTAGGGTTTCAAAATGAAACCAAAATACTTTTCAATTCACCTTATTCAAATGTCGATGAACATAAAACATATCAATTAATGTCTTTCAAATAGTATATATGTCAATTAAGAAGGCATAACAAATCAAACTTAATGCTCCACTAAATGCACAACGACACAACCTTAGCACACGGTGCTAAGTGTTGCACTTTTACAACACTTTTAATCTCCTAGGAAGGCTGACCCAAAGACTTGCTAAATAAAATATTTCAAACATTTTTTTCCCTTTTCAATGAAAATAAGTCATTGTTATATTCCAAACGAACAATGCCACTCTAGCATAATACAATTTTTAGGAACATTATGATTCTACAATTCACATTTATAATTTGACTGTTCAAGGCATAAAACTGGATGGTCTTATTCAAGAATCTAACTGAACCAACTTTTTGAATGTGTCACTTTCATCAAGACAAAGAATCAATTGCCTTGTTTTAAGTATCATAGTGTAAAACCAATTGGTAAGTCATTTAATCAAAGAAAGTACCATATTGAATTGAATTGACATTAGGTGCAATGCAATGTGCTATTGCAAGTATTATGCAATCATAACAACAAAATAAAAAATGTCAAATCAATGTCATGATGATCACTGCAATGTCGAATGATTCTTGGTAACCTGATTGTTTCCATTGATCTTGACAAACTAAAAGTAGCACGTGATCAATACAACCAAGGTAATGGAACATCAAAGTGATCATGTTCATACTAAATAGTTAGTGTGTTTGGCATAAAGGACAACATAAGGAGAGGAGAAACAAAATCCTCACATGACAATAATTTATTGGAGTAATTAGGTGACTCCACAACACCACCAAGATCCGTAAAATACCAAAACAACTTTCGCAAGAGAGAACAAAAAGAATGCATTACTTCAACAATGCAAAATTGATTGAATATCAATAATGGACATGTATAGTGTACATGATAAGAATTGCTTGTAAATAAAAGGTGATGAGATAGGGTGACAACTACCCTTAATACAAACATTAATGTGTGATGCAAATAGTAAATGCTTAGTGACTAAAAGTAAATAATGAGACATGACCCCATTATAAGGAACTCCTAGAAATGACGCCTAAGTTATAAGTAAAAGTGACCTAACCATCAAGAAAGCTTAAAATGTGAATAGTTTCTTGCTAATAGCTAGATAGGAAATAACCTCATTCTTGTTAACCCCCTTAAGTACAACTTAGAAAGTAGACACTACTACATTTGGGGCCAAATTTTGATAGACACTTGCAATGGGTAATTTTTTATTATGAATTTGGTGTTTTTTTTATAATAGGCCGCGATGGTGTTAGTATTCCGATGGGTTTTAAATTGACCATCAGAATTCTGATAGTTTCGAGGTATAGATGAAAAAAAGGGGGAAATGCCCAAATCATTTTTATTTCGATTGGAGAGAAAAGGAGCGAGAGAAAATGATCGAAAGTTGAGTGTGAGAGAAGGTATGTGATTTCTTCATCTTTCGAGCCTCTGGAATCATATTCGACCACAAATTTCAAATGCATTGTATTTTATTTGATCATGAATGCTCTCTGAAATGATCGCATTCTATTGGTGTCATGCCCTAGCCAGTGCTTTATCTCTATTATTTGATGTTTTTGGTGCTTGTGCTCAAGGATATCGATTCACTATTTTGAAATGTTTGGATTCATGTTTATTGATATTATTGGCACATTTAATGACACCTGGATAGAGGTAAAATTGAATCACCTCTATTTAGATGTGTATGATGTATGTGTAAATGTATGGGGGAAATATGATATCCACTCCTAAATCTAAATTGCTAAAGGAGAGATCCAATTTGATCAACCAAAAGGTTAATGCACAATCGAATCAATCTATGGAGAATATGAAAGAGAGATAAAAACCCTATATTTCCCTATGGTAGAATTGAAGTGTTTGGAATTTGAAATAATTGAAATACAAGTACTAACCTCAAATTAGGGCAAAACTAGAAAATGCCAATTTCTAATGTCTATGTCTACTTTCGGGCAATTCTGCAGCCTATTTTGGACTGGAAATGTCGAGATGAAGAAAACCCAAAAATCTTTTGTCTTTCCGTCGGCAGGTAGTCTTTGACCCTCATAAAAGGTCAAAGGCTACATTCTTTATTTGAAGGTCGATTTTGATTTTGTTCGTAGATCCTGAAAGTTCACCGAAAAGGGTATCCAAATCCGCTCTCAGATCTGAAATTCTACACTTGCACATGCAAGAAAAATAGGGTTTCTATTTGTATGGGGGGTTTGCCTTGGTCAAACCCCAATTTAGGAATTAACCTTGAAATTGAATTGAAATGTAGTGTGCATAAACAAAGTAATTGAAACAATTCACCATTCTTATGTTAAAGTCCTTGTAGAGGATTCGAATCCTCAAATCCACAAGTAGGAATGCTTCAATGGATATAGGATGTCTCAAATCAATGGCATTTGATCTTCAACACCAATCTTGAATTGATCTTTGCATATGAGGAGGCTTGGATGAATGTAGAAGGATGGATCTTCAAGGGGGCTCCAAAGTGATTGAATCCTTTAATGGCTAACAATGGATCTCCTTGATGGATGAATGTTTGAACACTTGAATGCTTGAAGGCTTGCTTGAATTCACTTGCTTGCACTTGAGAAAAGAGATTGCAAAACTTGATTGAGATATGCAAATAATGGATGAAAAAATGAGAGAGGAAGGCCTCCTTTTATAGTGAACTAGGGCACAATCCTCTAGAGGGGCCACCTTGGAGAATTAAATCCAATTAGGTCCTAACCTTTAGAAAATATACCTAGATTAAATGCAATTAAAGGATTTACCATCCCGAAACCTGAAATGGCCGACCCGGAGGCGAGAAACAAATATCCCCGAAAACTCGACACCTGAAAATCAAGGAATCTTGAAATTTTGAATAGAGGGTCAAGGACGAGGTTGGAACTGACCAGGTCAGGATCTCGGTCAATCTTGAATAGGTCAGGATAGAGGTTGACTTTGACCCCAAAAGGTCGACTTTGACCTTTTGGTCAAAAACCTCAGGATCATGTCCCAGAATGTTATGAAATGCATATATGAAGTGAAAAATGGGTGAAGAAGGAAGCAGAACAGGGGGAAAAGCCATATACATGCAAAGACCTGATCAAGGCGCTTAACATGAACCTAGACCACTTACTTGGAGGGCTAAACACTCTTATCATGGAAGTGCTTCCATTTTAAGACGATACATCACCATTGTATACTGCTGAGATGCTCACTGAAATGACCACATTCTACTGGTGTCGTGCCCTAGCCCGTGCTTTAACTCTATTATTTGATGTTATTGGTTATCAATTTTTTTTGAAATGTTGATCGTGGTTAACAAATGGACAGCCCATGAGCTTCTAGCTAGGTGTCATTTGTATTGATAGCTTAGGGCATCAAATGTATTGTATCATTGATAGTTGAGACTTTGTTAAAAGGAAATAGGACAAACAACGATTGTGATTTATTTTCTCTATTTTGTTCCCTGAGTGGCTTACGACCCTAGAGAAGTATACACAGATTTACGGATGCAGTTGTAGGATACATAGCAGCCAATAATTCACAAGAAATACATGCATCCAATTTGAATAGAAATTAATACAAAGAAATAGGGTCCTCCAATGGCCCAATCATCTGGACCTTTATTATCCCCTCAACTAGTGACCCTTCAAAACTAGGTTATCATGCAATCAGTGAGTGATCCTTCATTCTCCCGGTCTGCCCTGCATCAAAACATATTGGAAATATAAAATACAATAATAACAAATCTTTCACAATCCCCCTTTCCCTCAAGGAACACTATCAACCATCCCTATATAGCTCTCTACTATCACTCCATCATGTGATGACCATAGTGATGAGTAAAATTCTACCACTTCCCTGTTGATTGCATTTGTGGACTTCATTCTTTATTGAAGCTATTCTATTAATTAATGGTATTTCCTTGACCGAACTATGGAAAAACATTATATTGCAGTCCTCATCTTTCAACCAATTCTCTCTAGATTTTTGGCGTCAACATATTTCTTCTCTAGCTAGAATTTCCTCATATTGTTGTTACAAGTCCTTTTCAGTTAAGAAATCAATTTTATCCCTACCTTCCTGAATCACCTTATCTTTTAAAACCTCTAGCTACTCGTCCAATGTTTTTTTCCACAAATATATCCTTGAAATGAATTTGGTTCCAACACTTCTTCTTATTCTTGATATACTATAATTTTTTGAACAATTGAAACCCCATATTTCCTTAAATAACAATTACAATCTTCCAATAGTTTGCCACCCTTTTCCAGAATCATTCTTCTCTTAGCCACATTTTCTCCATCTTCAAAGAGCATCAAATTGGTACCAAATCCTTCTACAAAACTAAAGCATTTGGAAAGTGATTCGACCTGGTCATGGGAAGTATTTTTGCCTCAAAGATCAAGGGGAGGGATCCCCATTCTCTTTCTAGAAAAATGGTGGAATGTCTCTGCAATGTGTGAGAATCCATGTCTCCTATTCATCCATGTAAACACCCCATTCTTGGTTTTAACTTCCCACAATCCTTTTTTGGTGACAAAGATCTGAAAATCAAATTAGATCATGCTCATAGTCCCCTTGCTCCCTTTCTTATCAGCCATATCCATTGTTTCATTAAAGTCACGGCCAAGAATGAAGGTCACCTTACCCATACCATTCATGGATTCTATCATGTCCCTTCTTAGAAGTAAGATTTAAGAATAAATAAAATTAAACTATACAAATAAATAAGTAAATATTAATAAATTATAATATAATAAAAAGTGTTTCAATTTTGAGAAGTCTTGAAAGAAATAAAATTACAGTAGATTTGTAGAGCAAGATGATAGAAGGATTACTAGCATGAAGAAAAAATACAATATAATCCTTATCATTGTCATGAAGAATAAAGTTTACTTAGACCAAATATGTTTATCAACAGAGAAGAATAATTAATTATTAACTTCATCCAAGTAAGTCACGACATTGAGGAAGGATGATTAGTTGATACTGATCATTTATGTGACAGTAATGAAATAGTCTTTATTGATGACCAATTGACTAAACCAATATAAAGATACAACATTTATCATGCATGGTGAAATACAATAGGAACATCAATGGACTTAGCAAATATTACCAATTAATACTAATAGTAATGATCAATAACGACGGTTTGGTAAGAAGTAGACAAGTATGGATTAATGCTCAATATCGAGTGTTAACAGTGATTAATATTGTTGAGCATAGATAATGAAAACAATTAATAACATAAGGCAGTAAACTAATCAGTATCATTTGTATAAACTAATCTCGCTATGTTATGAATAGGAATGAAGTTGAACAAACATGTCTCTCCAATTACACCCATTCTCACCACACTAGATATAAATTGGAACCCAATCTCATTCTACCAAGAGATAATATATGGAGGAAGAATCGATTTGAGAGAATATGAGAAATGACTATTTAATAATTTATTCATGAGAGGACATTGGATAATATAAATTAAGCAAGACATTTATCAGTACATGGGAGGTTGCTGGAATCAACAAAAATAGTTGGAACCCATATCAAGGGTGTTTCAAACTAAATTTCTATTCAATAATAAATTGAATTGCAAAAGCCATCGTGTGAGCATGAATTTATATATATACATATGGCTATAAATAATAATACATATAGTGAAATATATGTAGTAAACTTATATTCAATATTAATAATTAGAATTGCAAATATTATATATATGAATCATATATCAATGGTATATGATTGGATTATGAAAAAAAGGAGAAAAGATACAATATAATTATAACTCTTCAATGAAGATATAATAAAGGAAATGAATTATTACAATGTTGGTAAGCATTATGTGACAACAAATTATGATGTAATGTATCTCTGAGTTAAATACTGATTCACATGCTATTATATTGAATCTTATTAAAAATAGGGAACTATTATAGATCATATATATATATATATATATATATATATATATATATATATATATATATATATATATATATATATATATATATATATATATATATATATATATATATATATATATATATATTTGTCACTTGTCGAATTGGAAGGAAAGAAGATAAGGATGTCTTCAAGGAGAGCTTGTGTAAATCCCGCCAATAGCTTTTGTCCCAAAATAGGGTGGGGTTCAGCGTCCCAATAGTTTGGGCTTGGACGTATAAACCTTGAGGGAGCCTATTGGGAATGGTATCTAAGTGCCTCGGTCACATCCTAAAGTCTTCCTATCCAATTCGATAGGGTAATAAGTTGGACATGGGACCCTCAATATAGTCATAAGAGGAAATATAAATTCTATTTAAATTATCATTTCATTTAATTAAGTTGAAATACTAAATAGATCTATATGAATTACAACTACGCTAACTAGAAATGAGAGATCCAAGGTTACAAACTAACAAGGGTCATTACAGATTTTGAAATATTGTTCCAAACTCCTGAAAACTTTTATGTTGCTTCTTGGTCTAGTTTAGTTTCTATTAAACATACTACATCAGATTTTGTCTCAAAATACTTTTTGATTAAACGTCTCTAGTTAGGGGCATTGCAACCCCTAAAATTCCATGTTATGAGCTTCATTTCTTTCCAAGAGAGAACAAGTCTCTCCCAGATCTTAACTTTCTCTAGTCTTTTCTATTCTTCCTCTCGTCCTCTTTCCTCCCGTATTTATCTTTTTGGACTTAGATTTATTTTTCTTGATTGTTCTATTTTTCAAAATGTCTTCCCCATCTCTCAAGACAAATTCATCTTATGCCCCTCCCTGATTAAGACCCGCCTCATCCTCAACATGGTCTTCATCACCTATAGTCTTGATTTCACGGATAGGGGACATGTAAATATCTTTAAATACTTCTTCTACCACAATGTCACCCTTAAAATTATGGCCCTCCTGCTCCATCTTCTTGATCTTCCCAGCTAAAGTAGATGAATCATCCCCATTCTCTAGTCTTTCATCCCTCTCTTCCACACTCACTTATATTACTAATATATCTATTCCTTTTTTAACTTAAGCTTGTGGAGTAAATGTGTTCAAAATCAAGTCTGTTGTATTATGCTTTGTTTCCTCTATGATATTTCTAGAATCTCCACTATTCCTATTCTTACCAACAATTCTTAAACATACTTTATCTGATATGATAATAAATTGCTAAACTGAACCAATGACATTTTCTTTGTGTGGTACAAGGAAGATTTGGCTATCAAATCTTCCTTCATGAAAGCTGAGCGCGAGAGAAGGTATGTGATTTCTTCATCTTTGATTGGTATATTTGACAGGCAACGTCTTTCGAGCCTCTGGCATCATATTCGACCGCAAATTTCAAATGCATTGCTTTTTATTTGATCATGAATACTCACTAAAATGACCACATTCTACTGGTGTCGTGCCCTAGCCTGTGCTTTATCCTCTCAACTTCCCCAACCACTCCTAATCGGTTAGAGGGATTAGTTGAGTGTTTAGACACTAAAACTTCTCATGCAACTCCCAAAATTTCACATACAAAATAAAATTAAATCCATTTATGAATTAAATCCAGTATGCCAAAGGACTAGTCCCAATTCTTAAACATACTTTATCTGATATGATGAATTGTTAATAAAGGTCTAATATAAAATGGTCATGCCAGAATGCGGTCATTTCAGTGAGAATTCATGATCAAATAAAATGCTTGTGCTCAAGGATATCAATTCACTGTTTTGAAATGTTTAGATTCACGTTTGTTGATATTACTGGCACGACCATTGTATATTAGACCTTTATTAACAATTCATCATATCAGATAAAGTATGTTTAAGGATTGTTGGGACTAGTCCTTTGGCATACTGGATTTAATTCATAAATAGATTTAATTTTATTTTGTATGTGAAATTTTGGGAGTTGCATGAGAAGTTTTAGTGTCTAAACACTCAACTAATCCCTCTAACCAATTAGGAGTGGTTGGGGAAGTTGAGAAAAAAGTTTTCAAACATTCATATTCACTTATTGAATGCTTTGGAGACTACTATTTTTACTGTCCATGTGTTACCAGTGACTGAGATTCATTAAAGGATACAAAACCCTTCATTTTGGGTTATTGTGTGTGGATTCAAATGTAGGTTTGATTTGGTTAATGTTTAGAAGAGATCAATAAAGTGTTTAAAGACAATCTTACATGTTTGGAGAGGTTTGAAAGGCACTTATCATGATTGTACCCTCACAAACAACAGCATAGACTGGTTTTACTAAGTTTCCTTTCTCTATTTTGAGGTTTCCTTTCTTTGCCACAGGGGTACAGTCAAAGGGTTCATTGACAAAATGATCCTTCGAATGGTTACTATGAATATGAATAATTTGATATAGCATATTTCTCATTTTACTTGAAGTTTGAAATAGCTTGTGCAAGGGTGAAAGTACTTTGGATCATTTTGGTTGTGATTGTTCCTGTACACAGTCAGGAAATGTAACTATCTAATGATTATATGTAATGTTGAATGGATTAAATGCTTTATTCTTGGTAGAAGTGAATGGAAGGAATAGTGTTGGTGTTAGGTTTCATTTATTATTAAATTCAATGGTTTCCAAGATGTGTTGAGGAGTTTGTTCCTTGTTTAATGTTAACTGTTCCTGCACAATCCACTCATACAACAATGAAATGCTATGTGATTGACAAGTTCTATTTTTTCCATTTGATAACCACAATCAACATTTCAAAATAGTGAATTGTCCTTGAGCACAAGCACCAATAACATCAAATAATGGAGATAAAGCATGGGCTAGGGCACGACACCAGTAGATTAAAACTGAACCAATGACATGTTTACAAAAAAGAAATAGAATGATAATAATATGCCAAAAATTCTATTTTGTTTAATACACGCCAAAGGACCAGTCCCAACAATTCTTAAACATACTTTATCTGATATGATGAATTGTTAATAAAGGTCTAATTTTGTAGACTGCTAGCAGGAAGGAAGACTTGACCTAGCCAAATCTTCCTTGTACCACACCAAAAAAGTGTGTGATAACTATGTCTACTCCAACCTTAATTGTTTAAGAATTCATCATATCAGATAAAGTATGTTTAAGAATTGTTGGGAGTTCTATTACACCTTTGTTGTAAACATGCCATTGGTTCAGTTTTGTAAATTTATTTTTTGTGTTAAATGCATTTAAATGGAACATTAAGCATAGTAATAATATGCTTAATCAATTAGTAATTGGCAGATTAAATGCAAATAACACCTTTATTAGTTTAGCATGTTATTATAAGATACTAAAGAAGACCTGCTATTTGTCAGACAAATCTTCATTGTTAGACATACTTTACTGATATGATGAATTCTTAAACAATTAAGGTTGGAGGAGACATAGTTATCACACAGCTTTTTGTGTGGTACAAGGAAGATTTGGCTGATTAAGAGTGATGCCTTCTTTAGAATCTCATGAGTATTGTACTACACATGCAATGTATTGTGAGTTTGAAGAGAGTTAAAGGTTTCTAATTGAAATCAGTGATCTTAAAGGTGTTAAAGTCTTGTTTTGGTTTTTCCTTTCCACTATGCAATAAGGAATAGTTTTCAAACATTCATATTCACTTATTGAATGCTTTGGAGACTAGTGGTTTGACTGTCCATGCATTACCAGTGACTGAGATTCATTAAAGGATACAAAACCTTTCATTTTAGGTTATTGTGTGTGGATTCAAATGTAGGTTTGATTTGGTTAATGTTTAGAAGAGATCAATAAAGTATTTAAAGACAATCTTACATGTTTGGAGAGGCACTTATCATGACTTTACCTTCACAAACAATGACATAGACTGGTTTTACTAAGTTTCTTTTCTCTATTTTGAGGTTCTCATTGCCAAAGTGACCAAAGACTATGTTGGGCTGATAAGATATGGGGATTCTCTTTACCACTGCAAATCTTTGAAGGTTGTTGCACTTGGACGGATGTGTACCATTGTTAAGAGAATTGGATCGAGTTTGGCTTACCTCAAACAGGTGAGGCAACATATGGAAAGGTTGTCATCTATTGACCCAAATACTAGGACTATTTTGATCCATTGGTACCCTAGTGTTGGCAAGAGTTCTTTTATTAATTATGATGAGTTGTATCATTCCCATCATGTCCCATTCTTGCACCATGTGTACCCTCAAATATAGGATGTAAATCATTGTTCTCTTCTTGACCAAAGGCTTCCATATCTTGAGGTAGTGGAGTTATGTCACTGTTATGAACTCAAAAATTATGGTCATACCCTAGTGACAAATTTTAAATGGATACAAGCACCTTTTTTGTGAAATGGTCAGGCCCAACCTTTATATCTTGAATGCCAATGCTAGATGCCTCTTTTTTATTGAATAATCCATGTGACAAATATACAGCCTTGTGAGAATGAGGAAAGGAGCCTCTACTATCCAAATTCAAAACTTGGGACTTTTCTTTCCTTCCATTTTCAGATTCACCACACACCACTAAATTTAGATTTTCCTCAGTCTTATCAATTGAGAAGAGGAGTTGGTGTGTGAAATGGATCCCTATCCATATCAACTTCATGTTCTTCACCAATTGTTGATTCAAAATCAATCTTTGAGCAATCTAAATACTCATCAAACCTCTCTTGAATGTCCTCACTACAAGGCACATGTCGTCTTCGTTGCATCTTTTTATTTCATGTTTTAATCTTTAAGAACTTGATCAAGAACATAGGTTTTAATGAAATATCAATTTGATTTACAAAGTTTGTGTTCTTTAAAAATTTGAAAGGCTCTAATACTTACTAGGGTGGATGTGGATGTGCAACTTTATGCTTTTATTACTAAGTCTCTATTTTTTGGGCATACTGATTATAAGTACTTGACATATATCACAAATGTTGCTAATTAAGGTTGGCAGGATGATTACGCCTATCCTGAAAAAAGACTGTCAAATCATTATGCTTTCAAATCAATTACCTATCGGTGTATCCCTTGCAAGGGAGAGAAGCCAAACACATAAAGAACATGTACATAAACACTGTTGCTGAAAAACTTAAATGGAATACACCAAGAAGTACCAAATGATGAATGATCAATTGTTGTAATGGCAAAGCATTAGAATCGTCCATTTCTAGAACTTGATTTTCTAGTCTAAATGATTTTTCTATAGTCATAATGATTTTTCTATAGTCCTAATGATTTTTCTATAGTCTTAATGATTTTTCTTTCTTCCTAATGTTTGTTGCTCTTGATAAATTAGGCCTTGAATTTGAATTTTTGTTCACTATTTTATTTCATCTTGATATTTCATTCATTTTCATATACACAGAGACTACACATGTTGATAAAAAAATGAGCTATTTGATTATTCACTGTTCATGATTGTAAATGGTCAATATTTCTAATGGTACTCCTTGGTGTATTCCATTTAAAAATAATTATATTTCTATGACTATGATAAATGTCCCTCTGTGGGCCTATGAACTGTGGACTTAGTTCCATGTTTTCTTTCATTCTTGCATTTGAAATGTTAAATATGGGCTGCATATAGAGGTATTATGTGTATCATTGTTGGTGATTATTTAATTGCAATATTTTCTTTTTTATTTATTTTTATTTGTTGTTTTTTTGTTTCTTTTCCATTTCTACAATATGGACATGTACTTTTCTTTGAGCAGTGTGCTTTATGTTGTGGGCTACAAGGTAGAGCACCCATTGGAGGACAAGAACACCATAGAGATGCTCAATATTATTACCTTGGCTCATTTGAAGGCACTTTTTTTGTTTTTCCTTGATGTTTTGGGGTCCTGTGGTTATAGTATTGCGCAACAGGCAGCTTTGTTTCATAGCATAAAACCTCTATTTGCCAATAAGCCTCTTATTGTAGTCTATAATAAGACTGATTTGCAACCACTAGAGACTACTCTACAAGCTTGAAGAAGCGGTATATTTTGGAAAATGAAGAGTGGAAAGAAGATGATATTCCTGAGATCATGGATGGACACAATGTTGCAGACTTTATTGATCCAAATATCTTGTAGAGGCTTGAAGAATTGGAGAGGGAAGAAGGGCTTAAGATGGTAGCTGAGGGTGATGAGGATGATGAGATGGGGGAAGTGGGGTTGAATCTTGATGAAAAGGAAGCTCTGGCTGCAATTAGGAAGAAGAAGAAGATTCTCGTCGAACACAGATTGAAGAAGAGTACTGCCGAGAGCACGCCTACCATACCAAAGAAGTTTGACAAGAACAAGGAAT
Organism: Chamaecyparis obtusa; assembly: GCA_027943335.1. Lineage (NCBI taxonomy): Eukaryota > Viridiplantae > Streptophyta > Pinopsida > Cupressales > Cupressaceae > Chamaecyparis > Chamaecyparis obtusa. Next base: position 210,668 of record BSBK01005636.1, read on the forward strand.
ATGGCTTAAACAGAATGAGAAGACATATTTCTAGCCTGGGCTTGGATCTTTTGACAATTAGCTTGATAATAAATTATGAAGTAGATGAGAGCTAAGCAATTAGCTTCCAAGAAACATCTCGTAAATGAACTGTGTGTACCCCAATTCCTGTGCCCTTTGCGCGTACCCAAATGATATATTTGAAACAACAAGGGTAAGGCTTAAAGAAGTTAATTTTGCATCACTAGACAAATCTTTAAGCCTTACCCTTGTTTCAAATATACAAAATTCAAGGATTATGTTACATGTTAAGGGGACATCACTAGGGGTATAAAACATAATAATATTAACATGATGAATACAAAACATTAGAACCAAAGAACATTGGTTGTAGCTGTAACCAAATAAAAGTGGTTAGTCACCTATCATGAACAAACCCTTGGAGATTAAAACTTGAAACCTCTTGACCTAACAAACAATTCAATGCCACAATAGAAAAAGAGTGCCAAAGGGTTTTAAAAAGATGAAAATAAATGACCTAAGGCACAAATCCTAAATCCTAACTCTCTGCAAGAAATTTCTCTAACACTCCACCTAAAGTGATTAATTCCCTATAGTCCATCTCATCGTCTATTCAGGCCGCCACATCTCTCAAAAGAAAAAGGACTTTTCCTTTCCTTTTTCCTCACCAACCCCTTATTATTCTATTAGTATTTGTTATGACATCACAAATATTAACTTTGAAGATGCATTAGGCAATAAAAAGGTAACTCTTGTTTCGATTCTGGTGACTTTGTGAAGGAAATTGGTTTTGTCATACATTTGTCCCAGAATTGAACCTACGTCGATATCATATCATCTAATAGTGTATGTCTTCATTGCGGTGGAGCATTTAACTTTAGCAAACTTGGGCCCATCACTCATTTTGTGAAATTGTGAAACCTTTGTGAGTGGTTGGAAACATAAAACTAGTGGATGCATTAGGGCAATAAAATAGTAACACTTGTCAAATTAGTTTTGTCAAACATTTGCCCTGAAATTGAAAATACGTTGTTGATATGCATATATGTCAAATAACTTTAGCAAACTTGGGCCCACCACTCATTTTGTGAAATTGTGAAACCTTTGTAACAAGCTAGATCAAATGACAATGATTGGCATGGTGACACCCCATGAGAATTGGGAATTCCAATGAGCTTTTGATGTGGGTCCCATTTCATCTATTCATGAATTTGATCTTGCAAAATGCTCATCGTTGAGCAAACTAAAGGTGATGAGCTTCACACACTTTTGCGAAAGGTTGATATTGTGAAACTACAAACTGGGAACACATGTTCACATTAGTCAAATTAAATAACACTCTTGTCACATCTTTAACATTGTAAAATCACAAATTGGGAACACATATCCATATAGTAAATAAAGTAGTCAAAACAAATAACATTATCGTCACATCAACTAATTTGATTGACATTTGATGTGTAACATCACTAGCTTGACATGGCTTAAGGTTTAAACAATTTGAATTTAATACAATTTACTCAGGTGTTGTACAACTTTAATAAATAGAAATTTTTTGGCTCTTGATTACTTGTGTGTGAACTCAATGGTTTTTGGCTATAAAGCCTTTAGGATTTCAATTGCCAAATCAAGTAAAAATAGATAGTTATAGATAGTGGTGATTTTTGTTGTAAGAAAAATGTTGGCCAACTTATCCCTTAGTACTACAAAAAAAAAATGGAAGCTTTTTGGGGGAAGGTCAATACTAACAAATTGAAAAACATTTTCTGCCTTGAGGAAAATGACTTCATCTGCAATGTTTCAATCATCCTAGGTGATGACTATCTTGCGACGAAGGGTCATTACAGGTTAAATAAGGAAATTTCATCACTATTCTTAGCATGGTGTCTGGAATTAGGCATGGTGGCAAAGGCAAGGTGGCTCGTGACTTCTTGTGTTCGTGAGGAATGGAGAGGTGGCCTGGAAAAAATCTCGGTCAGGGCGCGAATAGGGATGTGTTTGTTGGTCCATGATGAGGACTAGTTCCAAATTGGTGAAGGGGACCCCTCTATTCATCATTTTCTTGTTTGGAATGTGTATGAGAATCTTGAAGTGTGTAGGGTGGCTATGAGTGAAGGCCTTAGTGCTATTGAGGATTATCTCTACATAAAAGAGGCTTGCAAGTATACAATATAGAGTACCCAGGGGCAGGGAAAGAGTAAATGTCGATGAGGTCATCCAAAGGGAAGCACAAAGGTGAAGGTGAAAAGGATTGAATCTGGCGTGGTGGGGTCATCGAAGCAAGAACAATAATGACATCTCCATAGGATTGTCGTTTCTGTTTTGATGTATGGGTTGGGTGTGGACTCAAAGTCCTTTAGGGCGGGGGTACTAGTTTTAGGCGGGGAAACTAGTTCTAAAATCTGCTCCTCCTCGTTACTACAAAAGAACTCTATTTTTTGTAATGTTATGTAAACTTTATCAACCAACAAAACTGATACACTTTTTTATATTTATATAATTTGCCAATATAATGATTTTTTTAGTTTTAATATAAAAGTGTAATTCATAAAGAATTTTTTTATAATTTTGTATACTAAGTAAATATCATTAGTAAAATGACTTCATTGGTTTTGTATAGTAGTGTAAATTGCCAATAAAAAAACATTCACATCAAAAAGTGTTTGAATTGCCAAATTATTTATTATATTTATTTGAATACAAGGCAAAATCACCAACATGTTTCTCCAACACATGGAAAAAAATATTTGCCAACATTTTCCACTAATTTTGAGCACTCGCAAATGATTCACTAACCAAAATAATATTATGTTTGCATGGGAAATGTAAAATTCGCCTATATAATTACATGTGATTTCTACAATTACTGAAAAATTTGCAAATATTTTGCTGCTTTTCGAGGGGGGGTCTTAATGTTATCCCTGAAAAGTACCCATTTGTCTTTTCTATGACTAAGCAAGTTACAATCTCTAAACTTATGTGTCATCATATTGTAATGTGTTTGAGATTTGAAGGGATACCCTGTATACTCCTAATCAACGAGCTATCAATTAAAATTATTAAATGAAATTAATTCACATGTGACTAGATTTAGTTCAATTATGCGTAAGCTAAAAGAATAAAATCAGTCATTCACATACCACTTGTCTTTACTGTGAGTTTACATCTAAGGTAAGAATGAAGAAGAGTTTCGTAAGGGAAACCAAAACCCCTAAAAGGCATTCACATTGCCTTAGCAAGCAGAGTGAGCCATCTAAGCCCTCAGGACACATTTTTACAAACGAATATATGAACTCTGAAAGGGAGTATTTGTTTAAAGGAGAAAAAGAATGAGAGAAACAACGTCAAGAAGGAATTCAACAAGAAAATTTGGAGGAACCACAAAATCAAGGTGATATAGGAATATTAACTTTGGGTTGGAACATGAACTGCCTTATGTAGAGAAATTGCATCATATAGAGGAACAAGAGGTTGAGCCTCCATGTTAGCTTGTGGTGACTAATCAGGAAAGTACTATCCAGGAAAGTACTGTAAATTTTTTTGAGGCCGACTACTTTTTTCGGTTATTTGGGCCGACTACTTATAACTCATTCTAACCCTAAAGCGGGAAAAATATTGTATAATATGGCTTAGGGTTAGGGATTTTTACGATGTATGATTTTAGTACTTGCGGCAGAGTTGGGCTGTAAGGGATTACGGATTGTAATCAGGTTGTAATCACTGGATAATAATAATATTGGACTTGCTGTTGGTGGACGTAGCCCAGGGATTGGGTGAACCACGTTAAATCTGTGTGCCATTGTGTTCTATTCTGTGTGGTTTATTATTTTCTGATATTAGTTAGATTTGCACATAATTGTTATTTCTGCCTTGTTAATCCTAACAAGTGGTATCAGAGCGAGGTTATTTCATTCGTTCTTTCATCTATTCTCTGAAGCAGGTCTCACGAGTTAGTGGGAGAGTCTCTCGGTTAAGTGGGAGAAATGGCAGAAGAGGGTAGGCTGAAGGTTGATAAGTTTAATGGGCAGAACTTCCAGTTATGGAAGATGCAAATGGAGGATTATCTCTATCAGAAGGATCTATGGCGGCCATTAGAGGGAGTAGCCAAGAAAGAGCAATCAATGTCTCAGGAGGATTGGGATATTTTGGATAGGAAGGCACTGGGGAGTATTCGTCTATGCCTGGCACAATCGGTGGCATTCAATATTACTGAAGCAAAGACAGCTAAAGATCTGATGGAAACCCTAGCGAAGTTGTATGAAAAGCCTTCAGCTTCAAACAAGGTATTTCTTATGAAGCGTTTATTTAATATGAAAATGGTAGAAGGTGGATCAGTTACTGATCATTTGAATGAGTTTAATACAGTTACAAGTCAATTAACCTCAGTTAAAATTACTTTTGATGAAGAGGTTAGGGCTCTCTTGATTTTGTGTTCTTTGCCAGAAAGCTGGAATGGCTTGGTAATGGCTGTTAGTAATTCTGTTTCTGGTTCTAATACCCTAAAGTATGATGATGTTATTGGTGTTATATTGAGTGAGGAAATTCGTAGGAAAAGCTTAGGGGCATCCACATCGGGTAGTGTATTGAACACAGAAAGCAGAGGCAGAACAAGAGATAGAGGAAACAACTCTGGAAATCGTGGGAAATCAAGAGGAAAATCAAAGGGAAAGAGGTCTGAATCTAAAGGGCCAAATGATTGCTGGTACTGTGGAAAACCAGGTCATAAGAAAAAAGATTGTTGGTCTCAGAAGAAAGATCAAGGAGACAAAAATGATGGAAACAAGGAGGCAAATGTGGTAAGTAACAAATCTGAGGAGGATGCTTTGCTCTTGTCCTTAGAAAGTATTGATGATTCATGGGTTTTAGATTCTGGGGCTTCATTTCATGCTACACCCCATAGAAGTTATTTTGTTGATTATGTCCAAGGGGATTTTGGGCTAGTTTATTTGGGAGATAATGAACCCTGTCAGATTGTTGGAAAGGGAAAAATTAAGATTAAGTTGCAGAATGGGAATCATTGGCTACTACAAGAGGTAAGACATGTTCCAAGGCTGAGTAGGAATTTAATTTCAGCAGGGCAACTGGGTGATGAGGGTTGCACAGTTACTTTTAATGATAAAAATTGGAAGGTTTCAAAAGGTTCCTTAGTAGTAGCAAAAGGTGTGAAAGTAGGCACCTTATATCTTTGTACAGGTCATACTGTTCCTTCTACTTTAATTGTTTCAGAAGATAATGAATGCTCAGGAACAGTGGCTGCAGTTGAGCAGGAAGAACATCAAACTGTTGCTGTAGATTTTGACACAGCACTGTGGCACAACAGACTCGGGCACATGAGTGAAAAAGGTATGAAATTATTTCATTCAAAGAAAGTTTTACCTGGTCTGAAATGTGTCAATATGGATTTCTGTGAAAGTTGTGTTTATGGAAAACAAAAGAGAGTTCGTTTTGTGAAGAGTGGGAAAGAAAAGAAAAATGAGAGATTAGAGCTTGTGCATACAGATGTATGGGGACCAGCTCAGGTATCTTCCCTTGGTGGCTCTCTGTATTATGTTACATTTATAGATGATGCAACAAGAAAAGTATGGATTTATTTTCTTAGACAGAAATCTGATGTATTTCAAACTTTTAAGAAATGGAAATGCTTGGTTGAGACTGAGACTGGTAAAAAGTTAAAATGTCTCAGATCTGATAATGGTGGTGAGTATTGCAGCACAGAATTTGAAGAATATTGTTCCTCTAATGGTATTCGTAGGCAGAAAACTGTACCAAGGACTCCACAAGAAAATGGAGTGGCTGAACGCATGAATAGGACAATAATGGAGCGTGCAAGGAGTATGAGGTTGCATGCTAGGCTACCCAAAAATATGTGGGCAGAGGCAGTGAACACTGCTGTTTATTTAATCAATAGAGGCCCCTCTACTCCTTTGGACTGTGGTATTCCAGAGGAAGCATGGAGTGGTAAGAAGGTGAGTTATTCTTTTCTCAAAACCTTTGGTTGTGAAGCTTTTTCACTTATAGATTCTGAAAATAGAACCAAGCTGGAAGCTAAGTCAAAGAAATGTGTATTTGTTGGGTATGGCATTGATGAATTTGGTTATAGGCTTTGGGATTTTGAAAATCATAAAATTGTAAGAAGCAGGGATGTCATATTCAATGAGAAAGTATTGTACAAAGATCTGTTGCTGCAGCATGAGAAGAAAGAAAATGACTATGTAGTACTGGATGATACTCCACAAGTTCATGTTCCAGTAGTTCCTTATGCTCCGCAACAACAGCAACAACAAATACCACACACCCCAGTGAGTGTTAGACGGTCAACAAGGCTACGTAGACCTCCAGAAAGATTTTCTCCATCTTTGTATTCTATTCTGTTAACAGATGCTGGTGAACCTGAATGTTATAATGAAGCTGTGCAGGTGGATACAAAGCTTCAGTGGGAGTCTGCAATGACAGATGAAATGGACTCTTTGCTGAAAAATCAGACATGAGATTTATGTAAGTTACCTGCAGGTAAAAGGGCTTTACAGAATAAATGGGTTTACAGGATCAAAGAAGAGGATGGAGGTACGAAAAGATTTAAAGCCAGATTAGTTGTAAAAGGATTTGCACAGAAACATGGTATTGATTTTGATGAGATATTTTCTCCAGTTGTTAAAATGACTTCTATTCGTACTGTTTTAAGTATTGTGGCTACTAAAGATTTGCATTTAAAGCAGCTTGATGTTAAAACAGCCTTTCTTCATGGTGATTTGGATGAAGAAATATATATGGTTCAGCCACAAGGATTTGAGGTCAAGGGTAATGAGAATTTGGTGTGCAGATTGCAGAAAAGTTTATATGGCTTGAAGCAAGCACCTCGGCAATGGTATATTAAATTTGACACTTTTATGAATGGGCATGGATATAGTCGGTGTCATTCTGACCATTGTGTTTATTTTAAGAGGTTAGATGATGACAGCTACATTATTTTATGTTTATATGTTGATGATATGCTTGTAGCTGGGTCTAACATGGATCACATTAAGGGGTTGAAACAACAGTTAGCAAAATCTTTTGCTATGAAGGATTTGGGGGCAGCAAAACAAATCCTTGGTATGAAAATTTGTAGAGATAGAAAAAATAGGAAATTGTCTCTATCTCAGGCTGATTATATTGAGAAGGTGTTGCAACGTTTCTGTATGGAAAATGCCAAAGCTGTCAGCACACCTTTGCCTGGTCATTTGAAATTGACTCAGGATATGTGTCCCAAGACACCAGAAGAAGCGACTAAAATGTCTAAGGTACCTTATGCTTCAGCTGTAGGGAGCTTAATGTATGCTATGGTATGTACTAGGCCAGATATTGCACACGCAGTGGGAGTCGTTAGCCGTTATATGAGTAACCCTGGTATTGAGCATTGGAATGCAGTCAAATGGATTCTCAGATATTTGAGAGGCACATCCAGTAAGTGTTTACACTTTGGGGGTTCTACTACTACTGTACAAGGCTATGTTGACTCAGATTTGGCAGGAGATATAGATAGCAGGCGGAGTACTACAGGTTATATATTTACTGTTGGTGGGACAACAGTGAGTTGGATTTCTCGACTACAAAAGGTGGTTGCTTTATCCACTACAGAGGCAGAGTATGTTGCTGCTACAGAGGCAGCCAAGGAGATGATATGACTTCAATTCTTCATGGAAGAATTGGGACATCCACAAAAGGATAATTTTCTACATACAGATAGCCAAAGTGCCATTCATCTTGCAAAGAATTCTGCTTTGCACTCAAAGATAAAACACATACAGTTGCGGTACCATTTCATTCGATCAGTTTTGGATGATGGACAGTTAAGGCTGGAAAAGATTCATACTGATGATAATCCAGCAGATATGTTTACCAAGGTAGTAACAAGGGAGAAGTTGAACTCATGTTCAGCTTCAGTTGGTCTTTTAGACTGAACAAAATAAAGGAACAACTGAGTCCAAGGTGGTTCAATCCAGTGGGAGCCTCATGTGGGTAGCGGTATTGCTACAGGATCAGTCTCCAAGTGGGAGGTTTTTTAGTATAGTGTGGATACTGATCAGTCACCAAGTGGGAGATTGTTAGCTTGTGGTGACTAATCAGGAAAGTACTATCCAGGAAAGTACTGTAAATTTTTTTGAGGCCGACTACTTTTTTCGGTTATTTGGGCCGACTACTTATAACTCATTCTAACCCTAAAGCGGGAAAAATATTGTATAATATGGCTTAGGGTTAGGGATTTTTACGATGTATGATTTTAGTACTTGCGGCAGAGTTGGGCTGTAAGGGATTACGGATTGTAATCAGGTTGTAATCACTGGATAATAATAATATTGGACTTGCTGTTGGTGGACGTAGCCCAGGGATTGGGTGAACCACGTTAAATCTGTGTGCCATTGTGTTCTATTCTGTGTGGTTTATTATTTTCTGATATTAGTTAGATTTGCACATAATTGTTATTTCTGCCTTGTTAATCCTAACACTCCATGGTAACAGACAAAACCATCCCCTGACTCTATAACACCTTTGGTTTCCCCCATAAAATTAGATACAACAGCTGGTAAAGAACCAAAATACATCCTCATAGATGATCATGAAGATTGTGAGAAAAATTGATTATAAAAAATTAATACAAAATGTAAAAATAAATCTATAGAAAAATTGATGCAGAAAGAAAAATCCATTTAACAAATCTAGTGTAAATTGAACTACTCTTCGAAATAGAAAAAAAAAGGAAAGGAAAGGTCCTTTTATAGTCCACGACACCAGCCATATGTTTTTGGATCTACATTTGGTGACAGTGATATGGGACTACCTCGTACTCCTTGCGGGTGGCACCTAAATGCGCTACAAATGAGGCGTACATACCCTACCCCTTGTGGGATTTGAAGTTGTGACCTCTCTTTCAACTTAGAAGTTAATTTATTTCCTAAATTTTGCAGCTAGAATCTAACAACCATTTCCTTAACACAGAACGATATTGTATATATGTCAAATGGAGGAAGAAAAAATTCAAAATTGAATAGAAAAGACTAATACAAAATATGAAAATAAATCGATGGAAAGTTTAATTTAGAAAGAAAAATCCATTAAACAAATCTAATATAAATTGAACAACTTCGTTTCGAAATAGAAGTTAATTTATTTCATAAATTTTGCCGCTGGATTGTGACAACCATTTCCTTAAACACTAAGGGCCCGTTTGGACCATGGAATACCAAATGCCAAATATAGTCAATTCTGGAAGATTCTGAAATTCTAGAAGATACAAATTCTGAAAATGATTTCCACAATATGGAATGACCTGTTTGGTTCACCCGAAAGATGACAATCTGAAATTTGCTGGGCGTCACTATTCCACGAGCACCGGAAGGATTTCTGCAGAGTGAAGGATTTCAATAAATCAACAAATCCGTTTATGGAGCTTAGAACTTGAATTATTCAGCCGCCTCGCATTGTCAAATTGGGGGACTCAACGGATTCGATCTGTTGGTTGCCATTGTGGGTTTTGTGGCATTTCATGTCTTAATCCAGAGAAAGATGCAACAGCAAATCATGGCCTGGCCTCTGCTGGGCATGCTGCCATCACTAGTTCTTCATCTCAATGATCTCTACGACTGGTTTTCCGACGCCGTGATAAAAAGTGGCGGGACATTTCAGTTCAGAGGCCCCATTTTCATAACTGAGTTTGAAAATTATTTAAGCCGGCGCTCTCAACTGGTAAATCGAAGCCCTGGTTTGCAGAATATTAGCAAACGAAAATGATAGCAGAGTGAAATGGGCAGCCGAAAATGAAATTTCGGACGTTAAAATATTATTAATGACGTCACAAAAAATTGGCATTCGAAAATGGGAATTAGAGCCTTAATTCTAATTCCACCTTTTCAAGTGGAAGACGGAATGCCCATTTTTTGGGCAAAATTGGAATTCCGAAATTCCAATTGGCAGACCATATTCAGAAATCGATATACCGGAATTAGGCCGATATGCCATGTTCCAAATGGGCCCTAAGCGACCGACTGTATATATCAAATGAGGGTTCAAGCAAAATAACGACTCTACTACAGTTTTTGTCAACTCATTTGGTAGGCTGATTTTTGAAAGATGGGAGACGATCTTAACGAAGCAGTTCTAACTATGGCAGATTTGCCAGAAAGTTGTCTCTCAAGGGTGTTTGAATTGACTACACCAAAGGATGTCTGCAGGCTCTCAGTTCTCTGTCATGCATTAAAGTCTGCGGGGAATTCAAATTGTGTATGGGAGAAAATGCTTCCCCCTAATTACAGAGATCTCCTTGCCAGAGCTTGTAACCCTAACCCTATGCAATTTAATTCAAAGAGAGAATTATATTTCAGCCTCTGTGATCCAGTCTCCATCGACAATGGAACCAAGGTATGAATTTATTTTTAATACAATTTCTATAATTTTATTTACTAGGTATGTTTATCTATTGTAAAATAATTACTGTCTTTTGTATTGGGTGATTTCCTTTTTCAATCTTTTGTAATGTTCTGATCTCATCTGTCAAATTTCCCCTTGGCCTTAGATCTATTGAAATAATTTTGCCCAGTTTCTCTTTTCTAGCTATCTGCCTGATAATGGATCATAGAGTTTGATAAAATAAAAAAAATTAAAAAAATACATAGTAAATCCAGAAACAATTTGTATTATCATTATGAACTGTGTAAATTTTATAAATTTGTTTGCTTAATTTTCTACAAATTAGAGACATAATAATGTTTCTTGGCTAGTTGCATGACTGATATTATTCCTATTGGTGTGCCAGCCAAAAATTCTAGACAAACTTATCAACATGAGCAATCCTAGATCCCAATACCCTGATTTTACCCACAAACTCAATTTGCATTTCATACGAATTGGTTCAATTGCATGGATTCGGTCAGTGACAATACTACATGATCTAAAACACCACTTTTGTTAAAATAGAATTTGGGAGCTTTGCCTGCAATTCCTTGGCGTTTTTGCTTACCTTGCCTTCATTTTGTGGTTGTCTAATTCAGGGATTCTCATTCAGAACATCTTACTTTATAAATCTATGAAAAATGTTTCAATTTGTCAATGACCTGTGGCTTAATGAATTTGAAAGTTATAGGAAAACTATTTCGGAGATTTTTATTTAGAACTTATTTTATCAAATCTTAAATGAATGTTTAAATTTGACAACGAATATGTTTTGAATCTTTGATCAATTCAGAGATTTTGGCTAGACAAAGCTACTGGAAAATTATGCTTTATGTTGTCTGCAAGAGATTTGGATATAACTTGGGGAAATGATAATCGTTACTGGAATTGGATTCCTCAAAATTACTCCAGGTAGCGTAATCTATAGCTGTTGATTTTTGTAAGTGTTTTCTGTTTAGGTGAACATGAAAATCATGTTCAAGCTAACGCTATAAAAAATTCTTCTTTTTTGGTAACAGTTTCGAGGAAATAGCTGAACTAATTGCAGTATGTTGGTTTGAAGTAAAAGGCGTTTTTGACTGCAAACTTCTATCTCCTGGTATAGACTATACTGTCTCATTTAAACTGAAACTTAATGGACCTGCTAGAAATCATCGAAGGTATCATGGTATAATGATTCATGCCTTTCACATGAACCATCGATCACCTTATGGATGGGATAATAACCCAGTCAAATTTTCACTTACAACTTCTTGGGGACATCAACAGCAATCTGCTCGGTTTTTGCAAAACATTGAGAACCCCGCTGATAATGAAGAATACCATATGACTTCTCTGAGGCATGTTGGGGAGGGTTGGATGGAGTTTGATGCAGGCAAATTTTTGGTGGAAGATAATGAGGATGGTCCAAAGGAAGTGAGGTTTCACATGAATGAATGGAATTGTGGAAATTGGAAAGGTGGACTTCTTTTAGAAGGGGTTAAGATTCAACCAAGTTTTTTAGTTACAGAAAGACATTCCGTTCCTGAATAATAGTACTGGGTTTGAAGCCTTCGAATGTTATCTCAGCTTTCCAGTATTTGTTTTCATAAAAAAGGATTTATATGAAGACGCTCTTGGCCTATCTATTTATCTTTTCCAGTGTTCATGGTTTCAAGATCCTTTAAATTCTGGGTTTTCAATTTATATGATACCATAACGTCTAGCAGAAGAATTGTATTTAGCTCATGTTGGATAAGTATGACGAAAGTGAAAGCCAAAATACAATTCACACAAGAGATGCATAGTATGCTTAAAACTGAAACCATAGAAGCATGTATGGCTTAACCATTCTTTGCTATTTGTAGATATTGTCTCGGTGCTTATGTTCTGTAGGTGCTGAAGTTTGATTGTTAATGTATATATGATACCTTTTACAGAGATACATTTTGAATGGATCAGTTTGTTGTTATATTGTTGTTAATATGTTAAAATATCAAAGAGCGCACGCTGCTGTTTAGTTGAGTATTACCTTTAGCACTATAAAAATAAAGATTGTTTCCTACTCAGGGTCTGATTTGGAGCATTTGGCTGGTTACATTTGCACTTTTGCTTTGATAAAAGTTGTCTACATGAGCGCAACAAAAAATTTCCATGTGTCATTTATGCTGAAAAATAATTGTAGCTTGATGGTATTACATAAAAGTAGAATCTGATGAAGTTTCTCCATCTATGGATTGACACAAATTTTAGTTGGGTGAACTTTAAGCTGCAATATTGCTAGCCATCATAACTTGATCTAGCTTCTATGTCCTTTTCAAGCTGAACATAAAGATTTTTTATTGTTTCATTGTTTTGATTGAGATTGGGGGGTCTTAATTTCAGGGGCATCATTTTTCCAAAGTTTTATGTTGTGTGACCATACTTGGATCAGCTGCTCTTGGGCAATCTAATCTGCCCTTGAATTCAATCTTTTGGGGATGATTCTTGGATCATGTCTACTCATCAATTTAGATACATTGATGAACCTTGATTCTGAGGGCAGCAGTTAAAATAAGATAGAGTTAATGGGTTTCTCTAAATCTCAATTTGTACAGATTTCAATCAAAGAATTCTCTATTGGGTGTCTAGTTTTCTACAACAATTTTTCAGGGGGACATTAATTATTTGTAGTTAGAAACTTAAAAGGGCAGAAAACAAAAAGGCTAATTAGCAAATAAGAAAAACAGTGAAGTTGTTCAAGGCAACAGGTTAGAGTTGAAACACAGTATCAGCTACAGAAAAGAACACAGCAATAGCTCCAGAAAGTGTGCACTCAATAACAGCAGCTCCAGAAAGGTGAATATACACCGAAACCTTCAGAGAGAGACAGAGAGAGCCCATGCGCAACAGAAAACAAAACTGGTCGTAGACATTTTGTTATTTAACTGAAAACATTTTGTACAGGCCATCTTTGGTATAAATAAATAATAGTCTCCAAGTTTAAGAGCTGTCCCTTTTTGTATTCTCCATAGTCTTGGTATTTTCAAGATTTGGTACCGTCAGAGTAGTCTCTATCTACTATGAAGTTCAGATGAAGTTCCGCAAGGTCTAAAAAATTCGAAAAAAAAATTGACATTAAATTCGTCTTATATAATTTCAATAAAATATATTAAAAATAAATGTAATAATAAATAAACTAATAATAAAATATATTAAAAATAAATGTAATAATAAATAAACTAATAATAATAAATAAACATAGAAAATATTAATATTTTACTAATAAAAAAAGATAAATAAGATATACATAAAATATTAATGTTTTTCTACTTAAAAAAATATACATAAAAATATTTTACTATTGATAAAGAAAATAACATACATTATAATAAAGTTATAAACTATTGAAACCTAAAAAATAAAATGAAAATCTTCATAAACTATAAGCAAGACTTTAAAAATGGCCGTTGCCGCTGGGAGATCGTCGGGACCTTACAGCAGGTGAGAAACGACGGGCTACAGCTACCTTACAACCACCTTATAGGGACCAGCAGCCACCAGACGCCAAACAGGGACGGCCAACAGAGATGATGAACAGCGACGATTTCAGATGCCTCGACCCTCCATAGGCGATGGCAGATGTTTTCCAAGCTGCGACAGACAATTCGCCCTAGCCGTACTTTAGAAACGATCTTCAGAAGATTGATGCATTTTCAGCTAACAGAGGGCGTTCATTTATAAGTTTTTTTTGGCCGAAAACCCTAAAAAATGCTGTAATGAAATATGTTTTCTGCAAAACGACAACCAAACTGCTGTCGTACGAATTTCCTGCCGAACTTAAGCGATTTTTTTTCTTTTTTTTATGGGTTCGCCGAATTCCAAACCTGAAGCCAAAAATTCGGCAAACCCTGTGACTTAGGTCTCTATAGATAGTTTATTTAAAAAACTCAATTATTAAAAAATATAATTACGGAGATTACTGCTCTGATACTTTAGTATTCTAATCTTGGTATTAATTTGCATTATGGACCATGCTACTCCAGTTGTCCCATTCTTTAGGGTTTCTGCAAGTGCCTTGGTGATTACTTTCTCCAAATTAACTGATTGGGAGGTCTAACGTCAAAATAACTTTTAAGATTGAAATATTTAAGGGATTTAAACACAGTCATCTGATGCGGCCATGATTTGATAGATTGGTTATCGAAGCATATATAGATGTTGTAGTCTATGAACGAAAGAGAAAAAATCCTTGACTGGTAATATTAGAAAAGATGATTTCACTTATCTGCAAATATTTTCTGCTATAAAATGTCTCTGGCAAAACGCAGGAATGATGGCTTTTCTAGGGTTCACGAATGTTGGGGCAAGCAAAAATACTTTCTTAATCATCAGAGGATGCAGAATTATCGGGTAAGTTATCGTGATTGGGCACACATGCATAGGTACCATTCGATACAAAAGCATTTTGAGTTGGATTTAACCATTAGTTAGTTATTTATGAACTTAAGTGTTTAAATTAGTTTAGAACTACTTCAGGAAGTAGGCCTAAATGAAACAAACCTTGTTTTGTACGTAATGGCTCTCAATTTACAGAATCCATCTTAATGTAGATTTATGGTTCATATCAGCCATCAGCGTTATATTGGTTTCTAAACAGAATATACTTTAGAATTGTTTAATCGACTTTTAAATTGAAATACTGCAATTTAGATTGGAAATAGAGTGGTTTACTCTTCTTTCCATCTTTTGGGAATGATTCTTGCAACATGCCTTCAAGGGGCTCCATTGCATCCCCAAATTTTCTTTGCTGAAGATACCAAGCCTACAGTGTATCTAGTTTCCCAATATCCACTTTAGGCTCGTACATTATCTCTCCAGCTTCCAAATTCATTTTCAAACATAGTAGATCTCTATAAGATTGGAGTCCTATCAGTAGCTTTAAACTGGTAGTGATCTCACTAGGGAACCAAGGTCACAGTAACAAATTATACTTAAATTGTGAAACACCTAAACAATAAATGTTTCATCAATCTTTTGTTGGTCCAGGCAAAATATTGGCGATTTCTGATTTATTGTATTGGTAAGTTCATAAGTTTTTTATCTTGCATGCTAAAATTACAGATCTATACATATGTGAGTTTGATGAAGGGACGGGACCACAAGATGATACAATCAAGATTATGTTGCAGGACATATTGTACGTCTCAGCTTTTAGAGAGCAATATATGGAATTGTTAAAGACCGGTGAAAAAGCAGTATGGACAAATACAAGGATATTTCCTAGACTCCATTTGAATTACTGTGCTGAAAAGCATTCTCCTGATTTGATTACAGGAATAATGCTTACTAATCTCTTTTGGATCAATGTCTTATTAGAGGACAAGTTTCACAAATCTAGGATGAAGTCACAATCATGTATATGTCTTTCATTTAGACTCGTCCTAATAATGAGTGGTGTTCTATTCTACAACTTTGCCTAATAGACATATGCCTACTATACTTCTGTTGAATATTTGGAGATGTGGTCACATTTAGAGATATTTAAAGGGTTGTTGCCTCCCTATATAGAGTTTAGTTCTCCCAGATCAACCACTCAAAAGTTTAGTTCTCCCAGATCAACCACTCAAAATGTAGACAAAATAAAAGGGAACATCTCTCTCTAATCACCTCTTCAAACGTATGAAAATGACAGTGAAAACATGCTTCCCAGCCCAATGTGAATCTTAAATAGAACTTAAATTACAGTTATTCCTTTATAGGACAGTTAAAAACTTACTGCAACAATGAATATAACTCTTCAGAAAAGTAAAAATCCTTGGAAATAGCAAAGGATCTCATGAGAATAGTGGAAAACTCTTGGGAAGAGTCAATGGATTCATAATTCAACAATCAATACATGTATTAACGAGGAGTCTCGAAACCTTCATGAGCAGCCATAGAAACTTGTAAAACAGTCATTGATATTGTAGAATAATAATTGCAAATGGCCAATGCTAGAGAACTCTCTTATAAAACAATCAGTCACCCTTTTAGAACAGTGAATGAAGATACTGGAACAGAGATGCTTCTTAGAAGAATAGTGAACCTTTATGGGATACTCATATTTTTTCCTGATCTAATCTTTCAAAACAATGAAAACCTCATCTCCAAATGTTATTACTCTCTCAAGAAACCTTGCATAAAAGATAATAGAAGTTACAATGTAGAGTAGGGTTTAAACATTTGAAAATCTACCTTGAATACTTAACCAAATCTGAAGTTGTTCCACTCATCGAATCCGCTGAGCTGAATATGTCGTCCTCTTATAAATATACCGTTGCTTATATTTTTAATGTCATTTCCCTTACAGAATGCTTATCATACTGTCTTTTTCATTTATTAAATTATTAACCACTCTAAACTCCTTGACTGCTGTTAATGATAAGAAATCTGAGCCTTCTCTTCTTGAAACATAGGCTGCCACACCATTTATTGCTGCTCTTCTTTAATATATGGCTTTTGCTGTCCTGGAAACTGGATTTGCTGTTCCTTTCATGAAATCCCGAGACTCTCTCCTTCAAATCTTGTCTTTGTTATGAAAACCTCTGTTAAGTCCTCCCTGGCTCCGTACTTCTCAGCTTAGACTGCTGCTCTATCTCAATGAAACCCGAGCTCCTTCAAATCCTCTTGCTATTGCTGTCTTCGTTATTGAAAATTGACTGTTCTCTTGGCAACCATATAAAGCATAAAGCAAAGCTCAAATCTAGGTCTTTAAAACTGAATCCTTTCCTTGACCACGGATTAAAGCTGAACTAAGTGAATTTTGAACACTTGACAATTAATCTTCCCTCCAAATAAGAGGAACATTGAGACAAGACCATTAGGACAAATAAGACCATTGCTGACCTAACCCATGAACCACTATGAATGAAAGCCAACTTAAAATAAGAGTATAAATGAAAAAGAAGCTGACAAGACGTGATGGGTAACAGGGAGAGGACCACTAGATGATACAATCAAGATTATGTTGAAGGACATACCTATTGTACGTCTCAGCTTTTAGAGAGCAATCTATCGAATTGTAGAAAGTAGAAAGACCGGTGAAAAAGCAATATGGGAAAATACAAGGATATTTCCTAGACTCCATTTGGATTATTGTGCTGAAAAGCATTCTCCTGGTTTGATTACAGGAATAACTCTTCCTAATCTCTTTTGGATCAATGTCTTATTAGAGGACAAGTTCACAAATCTAGGATGAAGTCACAATCATGTATTTATGTCTTGCATTTAGACTCATCCTAATAATAATGCGTGGTGTTCTATTCTACAACTTTGCCTAACAGGCATATGCCTACTATACTTCTGTTGAATATTTGGAGATGTGGTAGCATTTAGAAACACTTTAAGGGTTGCTGCCTCCCTATATAGAGTTTAGTTCTGCCAGATCAACCACTAAAAAGTAGACAAAATAAAAAAGAACATGCAAGCACCTAAGTCTACTCAAGACAAGAGAATGAATAATTTTAAATACTAGCACATAAGATCAACTTGGGCCAAACATGTGCTAAAGTCTACGCACGATGAGAGGGCACGAGGTTAATCAACCAAAGTGGAATACATTTGTCCAGGAATATACTAATGATCAAATCAAGAAGGCAAATGGATGAATGAAGGTAGGTGCATAGGTCAGTGTGATAAGTGGGCATATAAGATGAATTTATAGAAGTGGAGACATAAAAACAGGGTAAGACTATAGAGATATTTGTGTATATGGATGGTTGTAAAGTTAAGATAGTGAATCCAATTTTATACGAAATTGTATTATATATCACTCTATACTTATATCAAAATATATTCTGTAAAACTAAATAGAAAATATAAGAAATACATCAATGGATAAATCAACAATCAAGGGATTAAGAAAACCAAACAATACCTGAAACTGTATGTGAAGGGGCATAATTCAAACACATTACAAAGAGAAACTACAAAGCATGATACTAAATACATAAATATATACTATTTTATCAAAAAATGTTTTCAACTTACCACTAAAAACAAAATTATCATTGTAAACAAGAAGAAATTTCCAAGGCTGAGAGAAAGGTTGTGAATTGTCTATTTCTAGTGATAAAAACAAAGTTGTAGCTTGACTGACATTCCATATTGGCATGGCAATTTCTGCCATCATTATTTTGTTTCATACCCAGAACTGTATATTTTTAGACTAAGCAATCATAATACGCCGGCAGCCAAATATAGTCTGTTAATTGAGCATAAACTGTTACAATTGCGAAATTATTTGGAAATTATAAAAAAGCAACCCACTTTTGCAGTCAGAGACATTTTTAGACTAGAAAGAAATTTATGAGGATGGACAGTTAATCAATAGACCTGTTATGGGCTTTCTTTATTTTTTGGCTTTTTGCTGATAGACAGTGAGGAATGCAGTCCTTTCCCTGGATATAATGGAAGCGAGTTTTTCACATTGAAATCAGTTTTTAATGCCACCAGTTTTCAGTTTACAAAAACACGTAACTTCTTAGGTCAAACTCTTTAAGTGTACAACAATGCATTATTCAATGATAATCTGCATATGCTTGAACTCTTATGTGAGTGTAAAATAGTGCTTCTTCCAGTGATGAACTGGTTTTTTTTGGTGATAAACAGTGGGGAATGCAAGCCTTTCCCTAGATTTAATAGCATCGAGCTATTTACATTGAAATCAGTGTTTAATGCCATCAGTTCCAAGCCCAGGTGTTGGTCACTGATATTTGGAGATGATGGGTGATCTTACTGCAAACGTTATGGTTGAATTCAATGTTGGTTTTAATCCATGCATTAGAGGATGGAGACAAGAAGATTTGTCAAATGGTGAGAGTACTTACAAAATTTTGGAAGGTTAATTGAGGGAAAGATTGGTAAATAGGGAAAGTGCTTTGTGCTTTGTTTTATAGTCAAATGGTATATTATTTTTTAATGGTTATGATATTTTGACTAATGTTTAATGAATAGTGGTTCATAAGAATTCATCTTTTATGAGAATGAATGGTATACTTAGCACTCATTGCATCTAGGTGATGCTCATGCCCCATGTTTCATGAATAGCAATTCACAAGGACCCATCTCTCATGAGAATGAATGGTACACTTAGCATTCATTGCATCTACGTGATGCTCAATAGTGCGTTCGATGCAAAAGCTACACAATTGAATCCTGGTAGCACTATCATATTTTGACTTCGTGGAATCAATTTTTACTTGACCAAAGCTAGAACTAATTTTTACTTGACCAAACCTAGAATCAATTTTTACCTGACCAAAGCTTATGAATTAACCCAATGGAAACAAATGAGATAACAAGACAAATGAGATATGCACAAAGAATATAACACAAGACATGTCTTGAGTGGAAACCTTCTTGACGAATAAAACCACTCAAATTGCCTCATCGGCTTATGTGAAAATATCCTTTCACAATGCCTCATTGGTTGTACATATGTCTCACTGACAATGCGATCTCATTGATAGACTTTTCAATGCCTCATTGACTTCTTCTCACTTTACAAGTTTTGTTTCATAGAGAGTCAGACTATCTGAACAAGAATAACAATCCTAATTCAATACAATACATTCTTGGATGCAATTTGCACTTTGTATCAAACAATGCATCGTATTAAACTAAGACAACAATATTGTTAACCAGATATTTCTGATTATCAAACTAACGTACACAATAAACAAAGAATGTTTCATGAGGACCCAATATCTCTCTTTGTACATCAAACATGTCCCCATAGTCATGTTTTTATAGTATTCCATACCGATCAACTGAATGAAACTGTCATATCAAATTGATTTTCAAGTTTATTCAAACTGTCTATTAAAGCTCAATAAACTGATTGTCTTTCCTTTAAGAATTCCTTAATGAAGGTGAATGTTTATCTCTATTTTACCAATCATAACCATTAAACTTCTCTAAACAATGTTTGTGATAAGATCTTGAATTTTGTTGAGGTTCAAAATAAAATACAAACCAAATCACAAATGCCATACCATACACCGATAGCCCTTAAATAGGGTTAGAAAGAATGTAAATCTGTAGCCATGAATGGATAAGGGTTTGGACAGAACCCTCATTTACAAACCTTGATAAAAAACTTCAAACCCCAATCATGTAAACAAAGATCCCTAACTTTACAATGATCAAAATGACATAACCATGCATTGGACTAGGTTTAAGAAGCTATACAACAAATGCAAGTAAGAACTCGGGTTAGACACAATGCTTAATCACAGCCCAAAATTAAGGATGACAGTGTATTGTCAGAAACCCTTAACAAAACTATGCAACCATGTTTTTCAAAAACTCTCCATGGGTTTTAATAAGAAATCAAAGGTTATAGACAAAAGACTCAACTCACAATATGAGAGGTTAACCATGGTATGTTTGGGTTTAAGAAAGAATATTCAAGAAATCATGAAAAAATCGTATAATAGAAATACATAGATTAAGAATCATATGCTTCTACAAACAAAAAAGAAATCCTTAATAGATGATAACAAAAGAACAAATGATAAAAAAACATACAACAAAAACACTTGTCAAGTCAAGATATGTAACTTCTTTTCAGATTCTGCATTCTCTGCAACCTAAAGATCTTTCTCATGTCGTTTCTCCCACATCTTCTCTCACCCAACTGCAACTGTCAACAATGCTCTGTCGCCTTCATCAAAACTGCCATGATAACCAAAGATTATGCCCTATATGGTTCGAGTTGTGCCCTATCTCTATTAACCTTATTCAAATATCGATGAACATAAGGCATATCAATTAATGCCTTTCAAACGTTATATATTCCAATTAAGAAGGCATGACAAATCAGACTTAATGGTCCACTAAATGCGTGATGACACAACCTTAGCACATGGTGCTAAGTGTAATGTTTTTACAACACCTTTAATCTCCAAGGAAGGCCGACCCAAAGGCTTGCTAAATAAAACATTTCAAACATCTTTTTGCCCTTTTCAATGACAACAAGTCATTGTTATATTCCAAATGAACAATGCCACTCTAGCATAATACAGTTTTTAGGAACATTATGATTCTTCAAATCACATTTATAATTTGATAGTTCGAGGCATAAAACGGAATGGTCTTATTCAAGAATCCAACTGAACCAACTTTTTGAATGTGTCACTTTCATTAAGACAATGAATTAATTGCCTTATTTTAAGTATCATAGTGCAAAACCAATTGGTAAGTTATTTAATCAAAGCAAGTACCATATTGAACCAAATTGACATTAGGTGCAATGCAATGTGCTACTGCAAGTATTATGCAATCATAAGAACAAAATACAAAATTTCAAATCAATGTCATAATAATCAATGTCAAATGATTGTTGACAACCTAAATGATTGTTGACAACCTGAATGTTTCCATTGATCTTGAAAAACTAAAAGTAGCATGTGATCAATACAACCAAGGTAATGGGACATCAAAGTGATGATGTCCATATGTCCATACTAAATAGTTAGTGTATTTGGCTTCAAGGACAACATAAGGAGAGGAGAAACAACATCCTCATATGACAATAATTTGTTGGAGTAATTAGGTGACTCCACAACACCACCAAGATCCCTAAAATACCAAAACAACTTCCACAAGAGAGAACAAAAAGAATGTATTACTTCAACTATGCAAAATTGATTGAATATTGATAATGGACACGTATAGTGTACATGATAAGAATTGCTTATAAAGGCAAGGTGATGAGATAGGGTGACAACTACCCTTAATACAAACATTAAATGTGTAATGCAAATATTAAATGCTTAGTGACTAAAAGTAAATAATGAGACATGACCCCATTATAAGGAACTCCTAGAAATGACGCCTAAGTTATAAGCAAAAGTGACCTAACCATGAAGAAAGCTTAAAATGTGAATAGGTTCTTGCTAATAGCTAGATAGGAAATAAACTCATTCATGCTAACACCCCCTTAAGTGCAACTTAGAAAGTCTAGATTATTATGCAAAATGGGTCTCAGCTACAAAACCATTTTAGGTACCCATATACTTGATGCAAGTGTAATGCAATCTCTCACAAAGAAAGAAAAGGAGAAATCCCATTGGGATAAAACTCCTCTCCAAAAGAGAGAAAAGAAACAAGAAAATGATGATGTATGGAGAACTCAATAATACCCCCAAGGACTACATACATCATGTATATACAATCAATAATCCCTCTATAGGAAAGAAAGAGAGAGACTACATAGCCCCCATAATGAACAATGTCCTAAAGAATTAGTGAGTGCTTGAAGATAGAAATAGTCTAATGCATACAAACAACATTTCTCCCCTTTGAAAGAAGATAAACCAATACAAATGCAGTAATGCTTCCCATAAAGGATAGGAATTGGTAGGAAGTGCAATCCAAATGTAGGATGATGTCTCTAAAAATTGATTATGTGTCGCTAAGTCCTTGGATGATGGAGATGCCACAAACCAATTAGGTACATACCCAATCACAATAGAAGAAATAAACAAGGAATTAATGGAAACTAATTTTAAACAAGCTCCAAAGACAAACATGATGAATCAACAATTGTATTGATACTCTTATCATATAGCAGAGATAAACCCTCAAATGTGTCCTCCAAATCTGAAATATGAGACTCTACATATAATGGAGCAATGTCTCTCAAATATGAATCCCAAATAGGAAGACAAATAAATACTTCTTGTAATGAATGACAACTGGTAGTATTAAATGAAAATACATCAATGACGCACTTTTCAAATGGAAAATTAGAGATCAATCAAACAAAATAAAGCTTAAATGAGGTAACTAGATCAAAGAAGCACCTCCTCGACTGTCAAAATTTTTAAGTAATCACACATGTATTTGGAGCATAATATAAAAAACATGCATGAATAGCTTTGTAGGGATCCTCAATGCCTTTCCAACACCACAATAATCTCAAAAATTGGAGATAGTGATAAAAAGTTACAAGCTAAAACGATAAACTAGCAATTGCACCCCAACAAGGTGCAATGGTTACGTCGATAGGAATATATACCCAAATAATATTGATGGGTAGGGAATTTTTTGAGTAAAACCACATTTTTGCCTTATTTTATATGAACGTGTTCTTTCTTAAGATCATCAACCTTTTAATAAAATTTCCCATTTCCACAAATTCTCCCTTGAGCCCAAACAAAGAAAGGTGGGGATTAAATTTTAAATACCCACATCTTTTTGTCTTATTTCACACAAGCATGTTCTTTGTGTCTTATTTGAGTTCATACTATCTATTTCCTAATCCTTTATTGATGAATGTTGTTTTCTTGAATGATGTTTTCAATACAAGTGCATCATGGATCATGACTTCCAAGATTGGTATTTATTCATTGGGTTACATGGTCAAAGCATACCATGGATAAATGGAAAATGAAAAATGATGAAAAATAAATTGTGATTTAACTTCTACATATGAAATTCTAGCCTCTTCTCACTTATATTTATTTAGAAACTGCATTAAGCATTATTTTCAAGCACCATGCATCTATACAATCATGATATAATAAAATTAAAATTTATAATCTCAACTTCTATATGGGTGAACCCACAATAGTGGGTTACATTTTTTTGCCTGAACGGACACTAAACTCTACATTTTGAAAAAATCTTTCAGATTCTGATGCATATTGTCGTTGAATCGTTTGAAATCAAAGGATGAAGTAAATTAGAGGCTTTTAGGATTTTCTGGCTAGATTATATATATATATATATATATATATATATATATATATATATATATATATATATATATATATATATATATATATATATATATATATATATATATATATATATATATATATATATATTGAATTGACTTGAATAGCTTTTTCTTTCTCCCACAAAAATTGGTATGGTGCTAAAAACGTCATTTTCAAAGAGTAACATTGTTTTCATAGAGCATAACTATTTTTTCTAAAATAGATATGAATGTGATTCTTTCGAATTTAGTTTTGTAACATCCATACAGAGGGCATGCAATTGGTTTGATGACATTATCACGATTATTGCATATTTTATTAATGTTTGAAGTTGACTAAACCATAATTTTGGCATACCTTAACTACATAGCTTATAACTTGTGTATTTATCGAATTTGAAAAAAAATGATAGAAAGTAGACTCAAAGACGGAGGGCACTATTATTATTTTTTTAAATTCCCTTTTTTACTATTTTTCATTGAACATCAAACTCAGGGGTTTATATTTGATAAAAAAAACTTACATTTGATTAACGTCAAAAACCATTCTCAAAATTTCTTCATAGTTTACAAACATGGCCTAAATTAGGTACTTTTGATAGAAAGTACTTTCTATCGAAACTTTTGACTTTTTGATTTAGTGTCAATTTAAGTCATCACTAAATTACTTTAGATAGAAAGTACTTACTTTCTATAGAAAGTTAAAGTTGACTTTCGATAGAAACCTATGTGAGCCTATTTGGTGTCGTTACGGGTTAATAACGATTACATATAAATAAATGTATTTTTTCTCATCTCATTAATCCGAAAGTTGCAAAATAATTCGCATTTAGGAGAGAAGACTTTTGAAATTGTATTTTTTTCGAATTTTGTCAAAATTTGGTGGAACAATTTTGCAACTTGTGATGGGAAATAAAAAGAGAAGGCTAAACAAGAGTACACAACATTATTCAGAAGAGGTTGAACAAAGACTACATGAAGAAGCATGAGAAAGAAATTATCGTAGGAAACAAGGTATGTCTCTGTCTCTCTCTTTGGATATTTTAAGTTGATGGTCAGTACTTGTCTTAATGAATCATGTAAGCGTGATATTGCAATACCTAATTAGACCTATTTTGATAAAGAAGACCTAATTAGACTTAATAAGACTAATTATTACCAATTAGGACCTATTATGACCAATTAGAGGTCTAACTAGACCTAACTAGACCTATTAGGACCAAGTAGACCTAACTAAACCTAACCAGGACCTATTAGGACCAATTAGACCTATTAGGACCAATTAGATGTATTAGGACCTATTAGGACCAATTAGTCCACCAATTAGGACCAATTAGACCTATTAGGACCAATTAGAGGTCTAACTAGAGACCAATTACACCTAACTAGACCTATTAGGGCCTATTAGGACCAATTAGACCTAACTAGGACCTATTAGGACCAATTAGATCTATTACCTGACCTATTATGACCAAATAGACCTAACTAGACCTAACTAGGACCTATTAGAACCAATTAGACCTATTAGGACCAATTAGACCTAACTAGGACCTATTAGGACCAATTAGACCTATTAGGTCCACCAATTAGACCTAACTAGACCTATTAGGTACTATTAGGACCAATTAGACCTAACTAGACCTATTAGGACCTATTAGGACCAAGTAGACCTAACTAGACCTAACTAGGACCCATTAGACCAATTAGGACCAATTAGACCTAACTAGACCTAACTAGGACCTATTAGGACCTATTAGACCAATTAGGACCAATTACGTGACCTATTAGTGTACACACTAAAATGGTGCACTTCTATGAACCATTACATGCAAGGTTGCTCAAGAATGAGGCCTCACAAAGCGGCTCATAGCTCTCTATGCATGGAGTTGCAAGGGACTATGATGTGTTTGCTCTCAGCTAGAGCTACAAGCTTGTGACCTTGCTAGTCAACCATACAATGAGAGATTCACAATGAAGACAAGGGCAACAATGCCAATATCTCCAAGAATCTAATATGTAATGCAATGCAAGCTATATGATGATGCAATCTAAACTATGAAAGGAAAGTACAAACTATGCTATGAAAGGAAAGAACAAGTATTACCAAGCCTTCCTATTTAGTCTATGTGAGCTTATTCTATTGCATAAAAAGAAATCTATACTAAGAATGCCATTATTATGCAACTATGAAAGCAAATATGAACTAGATGATGCAATGAAGCAAGTCTTCAATATCTTCAAACTCCAAATGCACCTAAAACCTGCAGCATAACATTAGCATAAAACAAGTGGATGCAAATAAAGGAGAGAGCTCTCCTTTTATAAGAAATGAGGTGAAATGGACCATGGAGATTAAGAGGCAAAAAGTCTTAATCAGTGGTGGGGGTTGAAAGAGGAGCAATCCATGTGCACAAGTATCCTCCAATGAGAGTGAAGTGTTGACTTTTGAGCCTCATGTGAGACAAAAAGTGCTTTTTTCCTTTTTATAAAATATGAATAATGCTTTATTTGTGCAACTTAGGATAAGAGGAAAAGGTGGGGGCTTTTTATTTAATCAAAAGGGGAGGAAATATTCCTTTTGAATAAATAAAGACTTAGGATAAATGGCTAGCCCATAGGATAAAATCCAATATATGATCAAATTTTAAGATTTGATCAAGAGATTGATATTGTTGAAAATATTGATTATTGATAAAAATGATTCAGAGTTGATAAATTGAATAAATGGGGCCTAAAGTCTAGGCGACCATTTTTGGGTGCATACAATTAGGACCAATTAGACCTAACTATCGTAGACCTAACTAGGACCTATTAGGACCTATTAGAGATCTAACTAGACCAATTAGACCTAACTAGACATGTATTAAGATCTATTAGACCTAACCAGACCTAACTAGGACCTATTAGGACCTATTAGACCTAACTAGACCTAACTAGGACCTATTAGGACCTATTAGACCTAACTAGACCTGACTAGGACCTATTAGGACAAATTAGAGGTCTAACTAGACCAATTAGACCCAATTAGGACCTATTAGACTTAATTGGGTCCAATATGATCTATTAGGACCTAATTAGACTTAATTAGACCCAATATGATCTATTAGGACCTATTTATACCTATTAGGACCAATTAGACATAATATGAACCTATTTAGACCTAATAGGACTTAATATGACCTATTAGTCCACCTAATTAGACTTAATTAGACCTAATTAGGACATATTAGGACCCAATTAGACATAACTAGGACCTAATTAGACTTATTTAGACCAATTAGGACCCAATTAGGACCTATTAGGACCTATTAGACCTATTAGGACTTTGATGCCTAATTAGACCTAGTTAAACCAATTAGACTTAATATGAACCTATTAGGACCTAATATGACCTATTAGGACCCAATTAGACCCATTAGGACCTCTTTATACCTATTAGGAGGTCTATTTATACCTATTAGGACCTAATTAGACTTAATTAGACCAATTGGGACCTATTAGGACCTAATTAGACTTAATTAGACCAATTGGGACCTATTAGGACCTAATTAGACTTAATTAGACCAATTAGGACCTATTAGGACCCAATTAAGACCTATTTAGACCTATTATGACCTATTAGGACTAATTAGACCTAACTCTAGACCTATTAAGACCAATTAGACCTATTTAGACTTAATTAGACCAATTAGGACTTGATTAGACTTAATTAGACCAATTAGGACCTAATTAGACTTAATTCTAGACCAATTAGTGTAATACCCCAAAAATGGGCTATATGTTCATTAACCTCCTACATCGACAAATCGAACAAAATCGACATCAAAGTCCTAACCTAAGGCACATCTGAACATCATCAAATCTAATTGATTATCTTAAATTCTACATCAGGAAATATTCCTAGTAATATTCCTAATCATCATAATTATTTTTAATTTTATAATTATTTGGCAATAAATCACATTTATCCTAAAATTTGATTAATTGAATATTTTCATATTTAATTAATTAGATTTAATATTTGCCACTTAATTGTGTAATTAAATTTAATTCTATCTATTATTAATTATATTATTTAAATTTTGACAATAAATCCAATATCATATGAATAATTGATTAAATTCTTATTTAATTAATTAAAGCATGTTGTCATTATTTAATAATATAGTTTTTAATAAAAGATTAAATAATTGATTAACCCATAAATCAATTGTTTTATTTTTAAAAGCAGTTAAGTTGAGAATAAATCACTTTATTATTAAATTAATTTATAAATAAAACATGCACAATCATAAAAACAAACAACTATCAATTATCAATTAAAGCTAAACTCTATTTTGAGTTAAAGCTTAGCTTTTGCATGTTTTTGTGACTTAATTATCCTTTATTTAAAAATAACTCAAAAATCAACCTAAGTTATTTGAGTGATTTATGGTTTTTTTTCCCATGCACCTCCAAAGCCCTAGATTTCTATAAAAACAAGGCTCATCTCTTCATAACTCATCTCTCAATCATCTCTCAAATTTGCATCTACATTCATCTCATATTTTTGCACAATCACGCTGGAGAATTGGAATTGAAGAATCAAAGCTCTTGCGAATCGACATCTTTGTGAGATCAATCTTATTTTTGCATTCATATTGCATATCATTGTTAGATTAGCATTGCATATCAATTTTCAATAGCATTCATAGCATATCAATTTCATCTAGCATAGATTTCATATCAGATTAATCATTCTTATTGCATAGAAAAATATCAAAAATATAGCTTAATTGCATTCAATCTCATATCCATCTTTTGCATTCAAATCCTTCATTTAGGTGTCGTCTAGGTCACTGATCTCGATTACAATATGAGAACATCAATCTCGCACCTACTAGAAGGCAGTAAATCGCTTGGTTAGATTAGATTTCAATTTTGCACGATTTTGATTATAGCTAACCTCTAATATTTTACTGAAGTGTTGTGTCTACAGATCAGGTACAATTTTCACACACACATTTTTGGCGCCCACCGTGGGGCAACCCACCTTTGCATGTTGGTTTTGATTTTTTTTGGAGCTAAAACCCTGAAGTTTCAAAGATTTAATTTTATCTCTCAAACGGCTTGGATTTTTGGTCTGAATTTTTTTTTTCAGATTGGTGACATATCGGGGAAGCTTCGATAAAAAATTCAAAATTTTCTAAATTTTTTTGAATTTTTAATAATTTTTTTTATTTTTCATAAAAAATTAATTTTCGGTGCAAATCAGAATATTTTTTAAAATTTTTTACATTTTTGGAAAGCTCTTCAAATTCTACAGGGGGTCTATTATTTGAGTTTTAAATTTGGATGCAATTTAATAGCTCAAATAGTCAATTTGCAAAAACTGGTCTATTTTGATAAAATGGGTCTCTAGGGCACAAATGAAGAGATTTTTCTAAAATTTTTGCATTTTTGGAAAGCTCTCTATTTTTTAGTAGGGGTCTCTATTCTGAATTTCTATTTTTGTGGCCAAAATCATATCAAAAAAATTAGATCTTGTTGACTAGGTCAAATGCAGTGCAAAAAAATTAAAATTTTGTGATGGGTATGCACTTATTTTTCATATGATTCAATGCATGATATGAGTTGTCATTTGGATTAATTTCTGGTTATTATTGCTCCTAACAGTTGATTTTTAGATCTAAGCCTAGGGTTTTCATAAGTTGAATATACCTTGCATATCTTGTTTGCTTGTTGGCTTGTTGGAGAGTTCGTAGCTTGCTTGCATAGTAAAGCTCAACAAAAATTGCTAAAAATCAGGTAAAATCTACTAAGCGTGTTGCAAGGATCCCAGGTATTCTCCTTCATCTAATAACATTTCGATTTGGGACTTAAAATAAATCTCTCGTGTGTCTAGCTTGGGTGATTCTTTTCATGCTTTTGTTTTACACACTTGCATAATTGATACTAGGTTGTGACCCCTTAAGGATTCATTAACTAGTCTTAGAATACTTGTGATTGATCTTGATTGCTATCTTGGGTTATTGGACTCGCTAATCCGCCGGCCCCTCATTTCCGCCCCTTGGTTGCAATCTCAGCGCCATAAAGGGGAGGGGTCAACAGGATAGAAGCGTTAAGTGTTCCACTTGGCAACCCTTTTGTGTTTTTAGGAACTCACTTGTTTTCTAAGTTGGGGACTCATTTTCAGCTTGTGTGAGGTGTTAAGTGTTCCACCTTGTGGACTCATCTCATATTTTCTTTAAGCGTTAAGTGTTCCTCTTTCTACTTTTTGGGTGCTTTTGGTAGATTTGCTTTCGGGAATATATCTATGCTCACATAGTAATTAGGCCCTATGAACACTATTCATAATTCTTGAGAGATTGGATTCCTAGCGAAATCTTTCTTGACGAAAGAATCCTTGTAGGCAGGGAGGATACTTAGTGCGTTTCACATTCAACTTGGTTAGTGCGTCTTCTCTTATTGATCGACACATTCTCTCTTCGGAGAGGTTGATAGATCACGTGGGGTTGATATCACGAGCTTTGGTGAATCAAAATTGGTTAGTGCATCTTCTCTTATTGATTGATACATTCTCTCTCCGGAGAGGTTGATAGATCATGTGGAGTTGATATCACAGACCTTGGTGGAACAAAACTTTGTCTTAGCGTGTCGGATTAATCTGCTTGCTTTGTTTGGGTTAAAAGTGAAAAGGTGTCAAAAACCTTGGATTTGGAGCCAAGTCCCCTTGTGGTATAAATCTGTGAGTCACCTTTAGAGAGGGTTAACCGTAGCGGACAATCCCTTCACAGGGCAAACTGCGTTGACGAAACCTCAAGCGGTAATAGCCATTTTCGCCATGGTAGTGACAGCCGCTATATAAATATCCTTGTGGAAGAAATCTCCACGGGTATGGTTCATTGTTGGGTTGTTAGATCTCCCTAGCAGCTCTTGAAGATTAAGTTCTCGGACTGTGTCAAAACCCTGGTGCACCGGGATTGGAGTTCACCCCTTTGAATCATAAAAGTTGCAGAGTCAAACCATTACTAAAAACCCTAGAGAGGCCAATTTTTCACTTTCAAGTATATGTGTGTTATTGCAAAACTTTTCAGAACATACACAATTAGTACTCTCAGGGATTAGCACAATTTGGTCACTTGATTGTTCATGCACAAGGTTGCTTTTGCCCTTGTTCATTGTTTTCAGACGTGCTTGGAATCACTTGCTTGTTATTCTGCGTGCTTGTTTATCTACTTGGCTATTAAAAATGATCAAATCTGGTATAACCTTCAAAATCTGGACAGTACAATTTGCAAACAATCCAAAATTGAAGACCTTAAATTTTGCAAAAATTGACGTAAAATCTTTCTGGAGTCAAAAGTTGTACAAGTTTTGTCAAGTGTCATTTCAGTATTGCCCATCTATTGTACGATTGAGAACCCAGTGTCGTACGAGTTTTCAAACTAGCAAATTCAAGAAAGTCAAAACCCTGTTAGCAACTGTCGTACGAGTTTTGTCAACTATCATTTCATTGCTACCCAACTGTCGTACGAGTTTAGCAACTATCGTTTCATAGACTACCCAGTGTCGTATGAGTCTGCAGAGTGTCGTTTGGAAAAATTTGAGAGAGTTGTCAGAAATTGTCAAATTGCAAGATATCCAATGTTTCCAGCCTAGTTCCAGAATCTGTCAAAAATATCATTGTGTCAAGAACAAATCAGTAGCTATTGAGAATCAGTACACATGTCTCAAAGAATCAGTACACATGAGGAAGAAATTCTGATCGCCGCTATGATGAAGCAGCTACAAGCTATGCAAGTCTAGCTTGACAAACTTGAGAAAGAAAAGGAACCTCTATACTCTTTTCCATTTGATAAAGACTTGTACATATCACCATGCCCCTGAAAAAAATTTGAGCAATATGATACCTCTTCCACGGAGAGTGACACATCTAGCTTTGGAGACTATGATGACTATGATGACAGACAATGTAATGATACCTATGACACCTCTATTCCTAAGAGTCCTCCTCATCGTTCATTCTTGCTTACTACAAATGGGCCATCACATTGGATAGATCATGATGGTGATCCATATGATTCTAATTTTGAGAGAGACTTTGATGGCTTTTGTGGACAATACCTTGATTATGATCCATCTACCACTGTTGAGGACTATAAAATACATCGTGCTAGCTTGAAATGTTAATACTATAAGAATTTCTCCTCTAAGAACTCTCCAGCTGAAAATAAAGATTACACTCTCAAGCAAGATCATGTTAATGCTGAACCTTTGTCTGGTGATGGTTCCCTTCCATCCCCTACTTCCTCCAATACCCGTACATTTCTTAAAGCTTTCGAGTCTTTCAAATCTTTCACAGAACCTTCATCCGACACAAGCCTTGATACTTTTCATGCGGTTCCCTATAGTTATCCTCCAGGGCTACCTCTTAAAGAAACTCAAGCTAACCTTCACTTGGCTGCAAAGACTTTCAATAATGATAAACCTAAAGAGCCTAAGCCTTCATATGCTATAATCCCTACTTCAGCTAGTCCTCCACCATCTCTTCCAAAGTCATCCATACAATCCCAACATGCTTCCTTGTCCTTAGAAGTGGCTCTATGTCAAGAGGACTCTAAAAATGATGAAGAAAAGAACATAAAGAAAGATCAAGATCAAGAACCCTCCAGGTCATCCACTCTTTTTTCTGATGTCTCTTATCTGTTTCATGGTTCTTTTGATCCTACACACCTTTTTTCATGCATTCCACCATGTCTTAAGTCTTCGCCTAAGCAAGATCAAGCTACTACTTACACTGTTGAGCTTACTGACAATCAAAATAACCTTACTACACTTGCGCTTTACAAAGATGATACTTCCATTAAGGTTGTTAAAAATGGTGTTGTTACTTCCAATGTTAAGCCTATTGAAAATTAAAAGAAAAATTATGCGCTTGTGCTATCCAAAGATCCTTGTCAAGATCAAAGTCTTCCATCTTCTTGTTCTACCACTCCATGTTCACTTCCACTTTCTACTCTTCCTAAGTCTTTGCAAGCTTTGAACAATACAATCAAAGAAGGTGCTCATATTCAAGATGTCCATGATTCTATTGAAAATTTTAATGCTCACTCTAAAGATGCTGATATCCTTGGTTGTCATATAGATGCTGATGAACTTGTTGATTATCCTTTTGCATCTTCCACTTCCATCCTGGGTCCTCTTCCACCATTACAAAAGGCTTCACGTCTTCCTTCCATCTTGGATCCTTATGTTCCTTCGCTTTCCTCTCCTAACTCTCCTAATTCACCATCCATCTTGGGTCCTTACATCCCTCCATCTCCCATCTTTCCTCAAGATCAACATAGATGCATACCCTTGAATCCTTTTCATCCATCCACCCATCTACACCAGTCATATTATCCTTCTTCTTCCACACGTCCCAAGTCTTTTGGAAGTAACTTGAATGTTCAATACAAGAAAAAGAAGCAATACAAGAATCCATCAAAAAAAGATCACCATGTTTCCTCTAATAGACATGGAAACATAAAGTCAAAAGAGATATCTAAGAAAAAAACTACAAGACAAGTATGGGTTCCAAAATCCATATTGAAGATATTCTCTCTAGATCATCAAAAGGAAATAAAAAGCCTACGGCTATATGGATTCCAAAGTCTCTCTTGAAAGAGTTTGGTGTTGAGCAAAAAGTGAAATTGACATTCAAGCTTCCAAAGGCTTCCACTTCATTTCCTTCCAAAAATATTCCTCCATTTCATGCGCCCAAACCTCAACCTCTGCTATCCATTCGCCATATTCCTTCACATATTCCTTCATTCACGTTTCCTCCACCCTCTCACCACCCTTCAAGGTGTGTGTTTACGTTGATCTTGCCTTCCTTTCCATCTACCCTTTCACAATCCTTCCATTCATTAACCTTCTACCTTCTATCCTTTTTCCTCATTTGCCTATTCCTCCTATCTTCCAACCTCACTCGCTTTACATAAAACCCTATCCTCCATTTTTCTCTTCCATGTTCCTTTCCCTATCAGCATCTTTGAGCATATCATTTTGAATCCTTGGCATATCATGGTTTATCCTTTCAAGGAGCATTATCTAAAAAGCTTGCCTTCTTCCAAAAAAATAAAAATAAAAATAAAATAAAATTGAAAATGTGCCTTGGTGAAAACTTGGAAACAAGCACCTTGGTAGAAAAAGTAAAGAAAAATAAATTCATCCTATGGTGAAAACCACTTCCTTGTGGCACCTTGGATAAGTACCATGATGAAAACCTGGCAATCAGGCATCATGCGTAGTTCTTCTACATATTTCATCCATTCCATCTTCTCTCTTTGATCTTAACAATGTTGATCTATACACGAATGTTTGGCTATTTTGTGAGCTATCTTACGGTGATCTTGCTTTCATTCCTTCCATGTTTAGCCTTCATATCCATCTTCCTCCATTCATTTTCGCCTATCGCTATCCTTTTCCCCTTTGGTCTTGATCTAATAAAAAAAGAAAGAAAGAGTAAAACACAGTGCTATGAAGCCTCTTGACATGTCTACTCCTTTGGATTGCATTCTTTCCTGCTCTTGCACTACGCTTTTGTGACTTATCCTATACTAGCCTTTCCCTACTTATCCAAATATGCTTTACATGATGATTTTTCCCTAGCTTGAGTATTCTTGAGGAGTTTTCCCTTGAGGATTTCTTCCCTTCATTCTCCTTCATTCTCTTGTCTTCCATCTCTTCCACCAGCTTGCTAATCCCTCTTGTTCTCCACCTTGCTAGACATTGGGACTGCATGATATGATCTTGCTTGGGAGTTTGCAAATGGAAAAAGATGCTATCAAGTATACCAAGTATCAGAATAATTATCAGAACAAGTATTAGAACAATTATCAGAACAAGTATCACAACCAGTATCAGAACAATTATCAGAATCAGTATCAGAATCAGTATTAGAATCAGTATTAGAATCAGTATCAGAACAATTATCAGAATCAGTATCAGAATCAGTATCAGAACTAGTATCAGAACAATTATCAGAATTAGTATCAGAATCAGTATCAGAACCAGTATCAGAACCAGTATCAGAACAAGTATCAGAATGGGCCTACAGAACAAGTATCAGAACACCTACCGGGGCTACACCTTTCGCTTTAGTTTATGGGTCTGAAGTGGTACTGCCTATTGAGGTTGAAATCCCATCACTCAGAATCAGAATGCATGGTCTAGTAACTGATGATGACTACAGAGTGTCTAGGTTACAAGAACTTGAATTACTAGATGAGCGCAGACAAGTAGCGTATGATCATCTCAGAGTGTATCAGAAAAGAATGTCTAGAGGGCTACAACAAGAAAGTCAGACATAGAGAATTTCAGGTTGGTGATCTAGTGTTGAGAGAAAATCTTAAAAATCAATCACATCGAGAATGCAAGGGGAAGTTCGAACCCAATTGGCTGGGTCCCTTTGTTATCACTACTACTTTTGGCTCTGGTGCCTATCAACTCTCAATGACTGAAAGAGAACAGCTCCGAGAACCAATCAACGTTCTCCATTTGAAGAAATTATACGCCTAAGGCATTCAGTCTATGGTAAAATATCCTGAAAAAATTCTAAAAATCAGAAAAAGTCCTTAAAAAATGAACATCTTGGTGAAAACCTAGCAATAGGCACCTTGATGATTCACAAAAAAATATCAAAAGTATAAAAAAATTTAAAAAAATGAAAAATACAAAAAAAAAGAAAAAAAAGAAAAGGTGCCTTGGTGAAAACCTGGAAACAGGCGCCTTGGTAGCAAAAATAGAATCTCTGCCAAGATGGTGAAAACCCAGCAAACGGGCGCCACTTGTTCAAAATGCTCCATCTATCAGCACAATCTTGGTCTTTCCCAGCTTTTAGTCTTGCTTTAGTCTGTACATATCTCCCGGTTTGTTTCAACATTTCCAGTTTTCAATAAGTCAGTTTGTACACCAACCAGCTCAAGCGTATGTATCCTATCAATGTTTAACACTTGGGGGCAATCAATGTCATATCCTATGGTCTCCCATGTATCTTAGACGTATCCTATCCAGTCAGAGTCCTTTGAAGCTTCAAGTATAGTCAGTCAGTCAGTCTCATCTCCAGAAAAAATTTTGCATCTACAACAATGCAATCAAACATCAAAACTCAACTGAAAACAATCTATGCTTTTTACATGCTTTTATCTCCTTGTATGCTTACTGATTCGCATTGAGATTTTTCCATATTGTGTCCCTTTGAGCTCTTCGATGATGTCCTTTATAGGATTTAGAGAGTGATGACTGGGGGCATAATCTTTGCTTTGTCTTTTGCTTGTATATGAAAATCTAACAACTTTGGAAATTTTGGATTGAAATGGTGTCCGACTATAAGAGCCTCTATCTCGAATTGGATGGCCATGCGTACCTCAACCATTGATACCCAGACAATTCAAGGACATTTGATCTAACTATTGTCTTTTTGAGTAAGTTCTTTCTCCTACTGTGGAACGCGATCTTGCCTAAGGATGTGAACGATAAAGGGTCACTACGGGTAATTCACATTGGATTTAGAATGATCTCTTGACTGTTTGATGTGTTTGCAACGCAAGGCGTACTCAGGTCATCATGACATTTATGTTTTGATACTTGTACAAATTGCTATATCAAAATGGACATGATATTCAGGTCATCCTGGCGTTTGTGCCTTGGTGCTTATATCTGATCCAACATTCTGAAAACAAATCAATATTCATATGTCCATGGTTGCCTAGCCAGTGGGTGTTGTATTGATTCTTGCGCATACAAATCAATATTCATATGTCTATGGTTTCATAGCTAGTGGGCATTATATTGATTTATCCGGTTACCTAAAAGTTCAATGATGATAACAAATCGACATATGATCAGTGACTAGGTCCTAGGTCTTAGGTTGCATTTCATTTTGCATGTCTCATTGCATTTTTCATGTTGCATGATCTCACAATGACTAAACGAACTTCAATGCTTCAACAATTCTTCAATCACCTCTTCCAATCTAACAAGAGCTAAATCCCACATGAAGGTTCCTCCAATGAAATAGCAAGTAGAATCCTTTTTCAGGATCAAAATTCAAATCTGAGATCATTCATATTATTAACTACTTGCATATTCGACCTTCTATCATCATAGAAATCCAGTATTCAACTTAACTGATTATCTAACATCAAACTATCAAAATTTCAACTTGGTCAACTATGGTCAACTCATGGTTTCACCTAGTCAAACTTGGTCTTTTGGGACCTTCTAACAATGCAGAATGCATTCCTGGATGTGTTTAACCACTTCTCAAATCAATTAACATGCTTCTAAACTATCAACGCTGACTTTTCTTGTCAGATTTCAATTTTAATCCCGAAGGGGGCATGGTATTGCATATCATTCAAAGTCTGTAATCAAATTTGAAATCATATCTTTTTTTATCTATCAATATCTTTCATCAGTAATCAAGACAAACAATCACGTCTAGTTGCTGATTCATCAAAAGTCCTCATCGCTCGGGGCAAATCTATCATCACTTGGGGCATATCAGATTCATCAAGATCCATATCAATCTGGTATTCTCCTAATCTTGTAAACTGTATTAGTTTTTGCAACCATCGGATCATAGTGGTCTTTCCTTGGTTCTTCGGCGACTGAAGGGTTTGCATGTGATACCTGCTAGTTCTGCTAAGACAATCAAGTCTAGAATGGGTCACTCACTTCTTTGCAATCCTAAGGTTTGGAATCAGGCGTTTTGACACTTTTTCGCAATCATAGGTTCATTTGCTGTTATAGTAAACATTATCTCTGGTCATTCAGGACCTCCTATCTCAATATCTTTCAATCGGTTTCTATCTTGAGATTGGTTTATCTTTTGAATCAGTTTCATATCTTTATCAAACACAGACTATCTTTGAACCACTGCGCTTCGCACAGTAATTCAAAGAGGGGCAAAATGTAATACCCCAAAAATGGGCTATATGTTCATTAACCTCCTACATCGACAAATCGAACAAAATCGACATCGAAGTCCTAACCTAAGGCACATCTGAACATCATCAAATCTAATTGATTATCTTAAATTCTGCATTATGAAATATTCCTAGTAATATTCTTAATCATCATAATTATCTTTAATTTTATAATTATTTGGCAATAAATCACATTTATCCTAAAATTTGATTAATTGAATATTTTCATATTTAATTAATTAGATTTAATATTTGCCACTTAATTGTGTAATTAAATTTAATTCTATCTATTATTAATTATATTATTTAAATTTTGACAATAAATCCAATATCATATGAATAATTGATTAAATTCTTATTTAATTAATTAACGCATGTTGTCATTATTTAATAATATAGTTTTTAATAAAAGTTTGATTAAATAATTGATTAACCCATAAATGAATTGTTTTATTTTTAAAAGCAGTTAAGTTGAGAATAAATCACTTTATTATTAAATTAATTTATAAATAAAACATGCACAATCATAAAAGCAAACAACTATCAATTATCAATTAAAGCTAAACTCTATTTTGAGTTAAAGCTTAGCTTTTGCATGTTTTTGTGACTTAATTATCCTTTATTTAAAAATAACTCAAAAATCAACCTGAGTTATTTGAGTGATTTATGGCTTTTTTTCCCATGCACCTCCAAAGCCCTAGATTTCTATAAAAACAAGGCTCATCTCTTCATAACTCATCTCTCAATCATCTCTCAAATTTGCATCTACATTCATCTCATATTTTTGCACAATCACGCTAGAGAATTGGAATTGAAGAATCAAAGCTCTTGTGAATCGACATCTTTGTGAGATCAATCTTATTTTTGCATTCATATTGCATATCATTGTTAGATTAGCATTGCATATCAATTTTCAATAGCATTCATAGCATATCAATTTCATCTAGCATAGATTTCATATCAGATTAATCATTCTTATTGCATAGAAAAATATCAAAAATATAGCTTAATTGCATTCAATCTCATATCCATCTTTTGCATTCAAATCCTTCATTTAGGTGTCGTCTAGGTCACTGATCTCGATTACAATCTGAGAACATCAATCTCGCACCTACTAAAAGGCAGTAAATCGCTTGGTTAGATTAGATTTCAATTTTGCACGATTTTGATTATAGCTAACCTCTAATATTTTACTGAAGTGTTGTGTCTACAGATCAGGTATAATTTTCACACACACAATTAGGACCTATTAGGACCCCATTAGGCCTATTAGGACCCCATTAGGCCTATTAGACCCAATTAGACCTATTAGTCCACCAATTAGTTACACTTTGATGCCTCTTAGGACCTAATTTAGACCTATAAGGACCTATTAGTACCTATTAGGACCTATTAGTACCTAATTTAGACCTAATAGTACCTATTAGGACCAATTAGTACCTATTAGACCTATTAGTCCACCAATTCGTTACACTTTGATGCCTAATTAGACCTAGTTAGACCAATTAGACATAATATGAACATGTTAGGACCTAATATGACCTATTAGGACCCAATTAGACCCATTAGGACCTCTTTATACCTATTAGGACCTATTTATACCTATTAGGACGTAATTAGACTTAATTAGACCAAAGGA
The DNA here is from genome assembly GCA_027943335.1 of Chamaecyparis obtusa. NCBI lineage: Eukaryota > Viridiplantae > Streptophyta > Pinopsida > Cupressales > Cupressaceae > Chamaecyparis > Chamaecyparis obtusa. The sequence goes on from BSBK01005636.1 coordinate 250,413, forward strand.
TCTATTAGGACCCAATTAGACCTAACTCTAGACCTATTAGGACCAATTATACCTATTTAGACCTATTTAGACCTATTTAGACTTAATTAGACCAATTAGGACCTAATTAAACTTAATTAGACCAATTAGGACCTAATTAGACTTAATTATACTAATTGTGACCTAATTAGACTTAATTCTAAACCAATTAGGACCTATTAGGACCTAATTTAGACCTATTAGTACCTATTAGGACCAATTTGTACCTATTAGGACCTATTAGACCTATTAGTCCACCAATTGGTTACACTTTGATGCCTAATTAGACCTAGTTAGACCAATTAGACATAATATGAACCTATTAGGACCTAATATGACCTATTAGGACCCAATTAGACCCATTAGGACCTCTTTATACCTATTAGGACCTCTTTATACCTATTAGGACCTATTTAGATATATTTAGACCTATTTAGACTTAATTAGACCAATTATGACCTAATTAGACTTAATTCTAGACCAATTAGGACCTATTAGGACCCAATTAGACCTATTAAGACCTATTAGACCCAATTAGACCTATTAGTTCACCAATTGGTTACACTTTGATGCCTCTTAGGACCTAATTTAGACCTATTAGTACCTATTAGGACCTATTAGTACCTAATTTAGACCTATTAGTACCTATTAGGACCAATTAGGACCAATTAGGACCAATTAGTACCTATTAGACCTATTAGTCCACCAATTCGTTGCACTTTGATGTTTAATTAGACCTAGTTAGACCAATTAGACATAATATGAACCTATTAGGACCCAATTAGACCCATTAGGACCTCTTTATACCTATTAGGACCTAATTAGACTTAATTAGACCAATTAGGACATATTAGGACCCAATTAGACCCAATTAGGACCTATTTAGACCTATTAGGATGTGATTTATTAATTATCTACCTGAATATGAATGTGTATTGAATGCATGTTGCAATATTTTACTTTATTAAATCAAATATCTAAGTTAATTAATTCTAGGTCATGTGGATACAAGTACTCTAACTTTGGAATATGAATGTGTACATTGAATTTGCATGTTACATTAGGACACATGTTTTAAATATAAAATCTATAAAGTACAACAACATTAAATTAAAAGTACATGCACCTATTATCGAATGTAAATTTAAATATAAGTAAGATTCAATCAAACATAGGTCTCAATTATATAGCTCACATGTGTCATTTACATCATTCATTACTTTCATAAACATGTAATCAAACATCATTCATGTGTTGAATAAAAAACAAGTACATAGATTAAAAACACATAGATCAAGAACTTGTATGTAAACTGTATGCATGTACATTTAACATAAAATTCATATATAATCCAACATGTACACATGTATTTAAATTAAACACATGCAATCTATTGAAAGTATTGAATTTACATTTATAAATTAAAAACACATAGATTGAATTTACTTATTGTGTGACGATGATAATCACCTTCATGAAATTAAGATCAAATTAGCCACAATTCTAAAGTAAATACAATGCAAATCTATTTAAAAGTGAAACTAAGATCTATAGCATCTCATGGCTCTCTAGAAAGAGGTGGTAAGTGAAGCTCTTAGCTCAAATCTCCACTAGCGACACTTCTAAAATGAGAATGTATGTTGTGCTATGCTTCTACAATGCTTCTATGATGATGATTCTAGCTCAAATTGACAAAAGTATAATGCAAATGCTCTAAATGCTCTTAAAATGCTCTTCAATTGCCTATAGTAACAATGCTTTGCAAATGAATTTCTAAGATATGAATTGCTCTCAAAATGGTTCATATTTATAGTAAATTCTCAAGGGTAGGGTGTAGAGTGAAGTAATCATGATTAACCCTTGGTTGAGTCAAATACTTTGCTTTGTTCATAAATGGGGGGACAATTTAAATGTTTGTCTCAAAGCTTTGGACAAAAGGACAAAATTGAGTGGTTGAGATTGAAACTTTAAAATGAGTGATTAAGATTCATCCTTTTTGAGTGATTTGTGTCTTTTTGTCCTCAATTTTCATTGGTTGCTCAACTTTGTTGAAAGATATTAGGAATTATTAAATTTAATTAATTAATTAAATTTAGCCATGTAAGGGTAATAGGTTCATTTTGATTTTTGATTTAAACAACTATACAACTAATTGATTAAAATCAATTATGTAGTGTTTTTCACCCCTTTAAGCTTTGATTTAATTATTTAACCTCATTATTTGATTTTTCTTTTGCTTTTAATTGATTTTGTCCAACTTTATTTAATTATGTCCATTTTAATTGATTTGATCCATTTTTTATTGAATTAGTGCATTTTAATGATTTTGAGCCATTTTATTGATTTTAAAGCACTTGTCCATTTTTGTGTGTCTACAAATGCATGTCTTTGAATTGATGTGCGAAGAACATTGATTCAAAGATTCTTCTAAGTCCTGATTGCTAATTCACTGATTCACTGATTGTTGTCTCTAATATGAGATTGATTACTGTCTTTGATACTATATGATAAACTACTCTGATACTGATAAAATGATACAAATTTTTTTTGATGCCCCACTGATTCCAATGATGTTTGTTTTGATACTCTACTGCCCCCTCAGAAATTAAAACATATTGATTGCTTGATTTGAAAATTTTTGATGATGTTGATTTATATGTTTTCATTTCTGAAAAACATTGATGATATGCCATGATTCAAGAATATGCCTCGGTTGATTTGATAGGTCAATATATAGATCTTAGATAATTTTCACCTCCAAAATTAGGTCAAAATAGCTTAAATAGGTTGAAAAACCTTGATTTACTATTCATTTGCATTTTTGACTTTGGTGATTTTGCTCTGGTCCTGCGATGAATTTCGAGATGGTTGTCCCTATTCGAGAGCATTGATTCGAGAGGTGTCGGTGATATGCGAGGCCACCTGACTATGGACCTCCAGTGAGTTATTTTGAGCTGCCTCTTTGCATTTATTGCTCATTTATTAGCATTTATTGCAATTTTTCATTTCATCATTGCCTTGAATATGCAAATTCACGCTTAGGAAAATTTCATTGTTGCCTAGACCTTATTACTGTCGCATCTATGCTTTTCACTTACGCAGCCATGTAGTAAAATGTCACCTAAGAAACCTTAATTCTCACCTGAGAACAAAATGTTCACGCGTAGAGCTAGGGCAAAAATGCCAATTTTAACATATTTTACCGCGTAGGAAACCCTAGAAATTTATTGTTGCCTAGGTCAAATTTCATTATCGCCTAGCATGATTCAGTGTTGCTTGGCATGAGAATTATCGCGTAACACCTGCAAAGTGTCACATGACAACTTTTTGGTACCACTTAAGAGAAATGTCGCCTAGTATGATTAAAATCATGCCTGTAGACTTTTGAAATTTTTTTACACTTGTACTTAATTTGTTCTGATGAAACATTTGATGACTTCAGATGCTCAATTTGAATGATTAGATTAGGTCTGTTGCGTTCAACAAAATAATGGATTAGGATATCAGGATAGTGATACCAACAAATGTGATTTGTCAATCTGATTAGGATAGGATATTGATAGGATAAATCAATCAGTGTGAAAATCGATATGATTTGATATTGTTGATAATTCATTCTCAGGACACAGAGACACAAACAAATGGTACTGGGTGTGATTACTTAATACTTTTGATAGAATTGATTAACTTGAGATAATTCCTTGATTTGGTATACTGATATGATTCCTTTGCTTTTCCAACAGGCAAACTTTCCTACTCTGTACATCCAGACAGTTGCATCTTGGGTCATTGATTTGGGTCAGACACTTACGAATGCTGAGTTTCATGTGATCGAGTTGTGCAGATTGAGCTTCCTTCTTGACCTTCCATAATTCCAATTGAACCACGGTTTATTTACTGCAGTGGCAGAGCGATGGCACTCCGACCACAATACATTCCATTTTCCTTTTGGAGAGATGACTATCATGCCTGAGGACATGTATAGATTGCTACATATCCCATGCAGAGGAGAGGTAGTTTATTATGATTCCATATATGATTCCACTGTCTGGCGATGAGTGTTTGGGGAAAACTCTATTGATGATGACACTATCACCTAGCCTCAGTTTACTTCATTTCCTACATTGCCAGCAGTACTTGGTGCACTGATCGGTGGTTTGCTTCTTCCCGACCGGCGAGGTCGTGGTTTTTCTGTCGGATGAGGTAGGATTCTGGAGGATTTTCTTGCTCATCCTTGACACTTTGACTGGGGTTCATGCATTCTTGCACAACTCTATCATCATTTGCATGAGGTAGTCTATAGAGAGAGTGCTTCTTTGTCGATCGGTGCAGTTATTCTCTAATTATGGATATGGGAGCATCTTCCCATCACTAGGCCTATTTCTGATAGGGTTCGACAACGTGGTTTTCCATATGCTTTTCTATATAGTGGTATGGTTGTTCAACACCATCTGGGTCATCTTGATTACTGGCGATGACAGGTTGATGATCTCGATCAGGTTCTATGGCGACCATACATTGGTTGTGAGTGCTGGAGAGAGGATGATGATGAGTTACCTTACATGTTTGCCCCTCACTGGATGATTGGTCATACTACTACTACTATTGAGTGCTTCTACTTTGGTAGAGTTTCTAGACATTATGGTCGGATACAGGATATGCCTCAGCATGCAACACTATATGCTCGGGTACAGGTAGAGAGATCTACGTGGGGTCCTCTCATTGATTATCAGTTTGCATTGGATTAGATTGCTGGTATGGCTTACTACAGATGGGAGATGATTCCTGGTATGGCAGATGTAGGTATGTCTCATGAGTATGTAGATTGGTGGGCTCGTAATAGGTTTTCTCATTTCACTGATCCAGCAGAGCCTATCCTAGGCTGGGGTGATGGTGGCGGTGGTGATGGAGGTGGTGGTGGTAGATGACGGAGATGAAAAGGATAGAGAGATCCTCCTATTATTGGTCAAGTACGGGTGAGAGGTGGGCATGCTAGAGATAGAGACCAAGCCAGAGGACATGATGATGTAGTTGATGTATGCCCTAGAGTAGCAGATAGACAACATAGAGCTCACAAACAGCAGAGATAGGCTCATATTGATGTTGCTAGGAAGATTCCAGGTGGATTAGATCCTTTGGTTCAGTTACAGAGAGTTTCCTTGGCTCAGTAGGATGATGTTCTAGCACAGAAGGATCAGGTTCCGGCACAACAAGTGCCTACACAGGTTCATTCACAAGTTCAGCAGCCACAGGATCAGGAACAGAGTTCGCAGGATGCTCCTACTATTGGTACTTTATCACAGGATGTGCAATCACTGTGGATAGATGTATCCACTATTTTTGGGCATTTAGATCAGGTTCCCACCTTGATGCAGTAGTTTATGTCTACTATGGTTCAGAGACAGAGCAGAGTGAGCACTTCTCAGGCTCCTCCTCCACAGGATGGTATAGGTCCAGATGGATCTGGTGCTACAGGATCTTGATTGAGTGATGATAGATTCACTCATTGTTGATGTCCTTGTATCACATGTCATGTTATTTGATTGATCGGAACATTTGATGTATCACTTTGTATGACATTGTATCTTGATATACCAATTGGATGGATCATTGATGAACACTTTTTTGATGATATATGATGATATACTCCTTGGCTCTCCTTGATGAGTTGTTATGAGATTATCTTTTATGTAGCTATATGATGTTTTATGCATGTACTTTGATTTATGCTATGGATGTAGTTATCTTATCTTATGATATACATAGATGAATGTAGTGATGTATCGATTTATGACATATTTTTTTCTCTTTTTCAATGTATCGATGCAAAGTGTTTCATGAAAATGCATATGTAAATGCCCCTATGTTTTTTATTTTTTTATTTTTTCAATGTATGCAATTCTATCCTTAATTATATGTATGCAAATGATGTATGATTCTTTTTCTTTTTCTATCTTTTCTGGTATATGGATAATGATTAATGACTAATGCTATGCATGAATGCAAAAGATAATCTCATTTTCTTTGTTTTGATTTATCGAGAGTAAGATGTTTGATTGAACCCCTCATTTCTTTAATGTTTTGACTAACCAAGATTATTGATGTACCCCCCTGTCCTTGGAAAATTAACCATAAACAAATGCAATTAATCTAACATGATAATGCAATGCAATGTAACCTATGTGTCACCAGTTTTTAGCAAAGAAATGCCATGGAGATAAATTTTCATCATTGAGCATTTTGGGACCGGAAAGCAAGTATAATCATCACTAACCACATCATGATGATATGAATACCACTTTTTATCGCTTTTTGGTAACCTCTTTTTGAACCTAGTACAACCCTCACTAGTTGAATGACCAGACTATGGGAGTCTGAATAACGATGTCAATGGATTCAATGTTGCAAGTGGATTTTTGGTATTAAGATATAGAAGATCTAAATAGCCAAGGGATCCATTTGTGTAAACAAGCAAAGGTCAATCCTTCCTCTTATGGGATAGTCCTCGATGGTTCTTTGATGACCATGTCGTTTGACGAACTCTCATAAGTTGATGAATTTTCCTCAAAACAATCACTCAAATGCAAGAAAATATCATGTCTCTATCATGGCTAATCTAGTCGAAACATCATCGAGTAGCTAAAAAGATGTGATAAAAGTCAATTTCGTAAAAGTATCAAAAGAAAGCTTCAAGTGTTTTGCAATGTTTCATGATTTTCAAAAAGTATTTCCAAACATTCTGATCTTTAAGGTGTTTTGTCAATTTTTAATCCCGAATAATAAAGTCAATGAAGGCTCAAGAATCAAGTTGTAGGATTAAATACTTGGGTTTGAACAATGATATCTATCAAAGGTTCGACAAACTTTCCACTCTTCTGAAGCTCTGATGAGTCTCTCTCTGACATGACTGATTATAGCACTTATTGAATCCATTTGGTACCAAATTTCCAATCCTTTCCTTCCCCTAAGTGATAAATGTGATCTTGTGACAAACTTAGGGCTGTAGGAAATGCAACAATGTGACTGAAAGGCTTTATTATGATTATGCACAAATGACGGATGCAATGAAAGTTTTACAAATGGGATGTTGGAAATGCAATATGTACACATGTAACTTGGGAAGACAGACTTAAGGGAACAAAAGGTGCTTGTTTACCAAGTTTTCACCCTTTGGATTTTTTTATTTTTCTTTTTCACTTTTTTTTTCTACCAAGGCGCCTATTGCTAGGTTTTCACCAATGCACTTTTTCTTTTTCTTTTCTCTTTTTTTTTGTATTTTTCTTTTTTTCAATTTTTTTGTATTTTTGAAGATCTCTTTGACTATGTACAATAAATATGATGCTCCTCATCTGATACTCTTTATACTCTTTCATCTACCTCATGTAGAGAACCTTTTGAGATGAATGTTGTTGATAGGTTCTTGGAGTTCCTCTCCTTCACAATCTGATAACTTATAGGTTCCCGTTCCAAATGAGGACACAATGATGAACGGACCAAGCCAATTAGCCTCCAATTTTCCTTTCTTTTCTCTGTCAGGTTGATTCTTTGGGTTTTCTCTTAACACTAAGTCTCCTACCTAAAAGACTCTCAGTTTGATATGCTTATTGTAGCTCCTTGAGATTCTATTTTGATACACTTTCAGGTGCTCATAAGCTTGTGTTTGGTGTTCTTCTAACAACTCCAATTGTTGAAGTCTAGCGACTCTATAGTCTTCATCGGTTATCAACCCCTGCAATGACACTCGTAAAGATGGGATTTCAACCTCCAATGGTAGAATTGCTTCGGCTCCATAGACTAATGAAAATGGTGTGGCTCCCATAGGTGTCTAAATGCTAGCTCTATAGGCCCATAATGCTGGATTGATTTGCACATGCCATTCTCATCCTGACTTATTTACCAATCTCTTCAAGATTTTCAAAATGTTCTTATTTGTGGCTTCAGCTTGTCCATTTCCTTAAGGATAATAAATGGATGAAGAATGGTGAGTGATATGAAATGTAGCACAAAGTTCATCCACATCCTTGTTTTTGAATTGCTTTCCATTATCTGTTATTATGGCATGAGGAATACCATATCTGCAAATGATATGATTCAAGATGAACATGGAAATCTGCTTATCTATGGCCATGATCAAAGGAACCGCTTTGACCCACTTAGTGAAATACTCTATTGCGGTTATGATGTATTTGTGCCCATTTGAAGAAGGTAGGTATATTACCCCAATCAAGTCAAACCCCCATTGATAGAATGGCCATGGTGTAACAAATGGGTGCAATTCTTGTGCCAGTACATGTATCATGTCACCATGATATTGATATTTTCTGGATATCCTGACAAAGTGACAAGCATCTTTTTCTAAGGTCTTCCAAAAATACCCTAAGCGAAGGATCTTCTTGGCTAGGTTTAAACCACTTGAATGTGACCCGTAAATGCCTTCGTGAACCTCATGTAAAGCTAACTTAGACTCTTCTTCCTCTAGACATCTAAGTAACGTCTCATCAAGACCCTTATGATACAATGTTTTTGAAAGGATTATGTAACAGGCTGATTGGCGTATGAAGTTTCATTTTTGGGCTCGGGATTGGTCTAACGGTAGCACTTGGTCTTTGAGATAGGTATATATAGGGCCATACCAAGGTGAGTCATGTCCATGAAGTAGGACAACAATTTGGGTTTCGGGAAGGTCGAATGTCAATTTTACCAACTCTTCCACCAAGAACTCGTACTTCTCATTTTGATCTAGTTTTTGTAACAAGGAAGCCAAGGTGGCCATTGCATCAGCTGCTCTATTTTTCTCTCTCGGAATCTACTCAAAAGTGATCAAGGCAAAGTACTTCTTCCATTCGTCAATCATAGTCTTATATGGCATCAACTTTTCATCTTTAGTGTTGTATTCATTATTGACTTGATTGATTATGAGTTGAGAATCTCCATATATTTGTAGCTCAGTGATGTTCCATTCTAAAGCCATTTTGATGCCTATGACTAGAGCCTCATATTCCACTATATTGTTTGTGCATGGGAACAAGAGCTTGTAGGACTTAGGAATGGTGTACCCTTAAGGAGTAACCAATAATATGTCAGCCCTGGAACCTACTTGTGTATATGAGCCGTCAAAGTACAACTTCCACGTTTTAGCCTCTATATTGACAATTGTGGAATCCAAAAATTCCACTTGAATGGTTTTTGTAGAAGTCATTGGATTTTCAGCTAAGTGATCTGTTACCACTTGTCCTTTTATTTCTTTTCTATCGACATACTCAATGTCGAACTCACTCAATATCATGACCCATTTTTCTATCCTACCCATTAAGGTAGTTTTACTTAGCAAATACTTTAGAGGATCAATTTTGGCAATTAATTTCACCTTGTGCATCAACATATAATGTCTCAATTTTTGAGATGCAAAAACAACTGCTAGAAAATCCCTTTCCATGAATGTGTAGTTAAGTTCGTATTTGATCAATGTCCTACTCAAATAGTAGATTGCTCTTTCTTTTCCTTGTTCATCTTCTTGTGCCAAAAGCACTCCTAGAGACCTTTCGGTAGCAGATATGTAGAGTAGCAATGGTTTTCCCTTGATTGGTGGCATTAGGATCGGTGGATTGATTAGATAAGTCTTCAATAGAGTGAAGGCTTGGTCACATTCATCATCCCACATAAACATAGTATCTTTGTGTAGCAACCTTGTGAATGAATGACATTTTTCGGCCAATTGAGAAATGAACCTTCTTATGGATTATATTTTGGCTTGTAGAGATCTCATTTGGCTGATGTTCTTTGGTATCTCCATATCCATTATTGCTTGTACTTTTTATGGATCCACTTCAATTCCTTTTGCTAAAAATATATAGCCTAACAATTTTTTGGATTTGACACCAAAGGCACATTTCTTTGGGTTTAGTCTCACTTTGAATTTCTCCAACCGAATGAATATCTTTTTCAAAATTTGTAGGTGATCTTCTCTTTTGTGGGACTTGGCCAATATGTCATCCACATAATCTTCTAAAAATGTGTGCATCATGTCATGGAAGATAGTTGTCATTGCCCTTTGATATGTGGCTTTGGCATTTTTAAGGCCGAAGGGCATGACGTTCCAACAAAAGGTACCCCAAGGACATGTAAAGATGGTTTTCTCTTGGTCTTCGGGTGCAATTTTTATCTGATTATATCTGCTAAAACCATCCATTAATGAGTACATGGAGTGACCCGTTGTCAAGTCAACTATTGCATCAATGCTCAGAAGTGGGAAGTCATCCTTAGGACATGCAAGATTCAAGTCTCTAAAATCCATGCATACACGAATGGATTTGTCATGCTTTGTGACTGGTACAATGTTAGATATTCATTCGGCGTAGGCTATTGCTCTTATGAATCCCACCTTCAACAATTTTTCTAATTCCTCCTTGACTAAGAGAGCTATATGTGGGTGCATTTTTCTCAACTTTTTCTTGATGGGCTTAACCCTTGGTCTAGCATTCAAATGATGCATTATGAATTCCGGATCCAATCCAGGCATGTCGGCATATGACCATGCAAAGTTCACTTGTTGTTCTTGGAAAAAATTCATGAAATCCTCTCTTTCTAGAGGTGTAAGTGATGCGGCCAAGTGTATAAATTTTGGATCCAATTTTGTCCCAATGTTGACCTTTTATGTCATCTCTATGAGAATAGGTGACCTTTCTTCCTCATGCTTGGGTAGGGTATCCAATCTCTCTTCCTTTGGTGCCTCAGTTGGGTTTTCACCATAGGAAACATCTTTTATCTTTACTTTTTTTGGTTCTAGTGCTGCCACATAGTGGTTTTCATCACTAGAACTTTTCATTTTTTTATTTTTTTATTTTTTCCTTTGACTAAGAGATTGGACCCCCACTGTTCTCATCATGTTCGGTTTGAATTTGTTGGTGAAAGAGGGTTCAACCGCATTAAGGTATTGGTTCATTGCTTGGTCATTTGGAAAATAAAGCAAGTCACTTGGCTCGGTTTGGTCCTAATCAATAAGATGAGGATTTATCAAGGATAAGGTTTCATTAGGAAAGTTTTCATCAATTGGGTTTATGGACATGACTTCATTTGAGGGTTCATACATTGTATCATTTAGATCTATGACGTGAGCTTCCTCGAGATGGTCCATGGAAGAAGGCTCAAAATCCCCTTCACTTGAGTCCTCATCAACTTCTACGGGAAATAGCGTGGGAAAAACCATGAGTGGATTAAAACTAACATTTGAATCTCCCTCCTCCAAAGGCATCCAAAATGTATCTATCCATGGTGGATTAGTAGGTGCTTGTCCTATGTTAAGATCTTGTATATTAGGCTCTTCATTGGCTCGAGTTTCTTGCCTTGGGAGCTTTGCATAAGTATGTATTGTAACTACTTCTTTATCATGACATGATTCATCAGATAGAGTGTCCCACTTGTAATCTCATGAATCATCACTATCTACATAAGATTCCAATGTGTTTACTTGAGGATATGAGTCTTGCATTGGGCTGGAGCTTTCTCCTTTGTATTGGTAGCCTACTCCAGATCTTTCTTCTTTTTCCCTCCAAGAAGGTTCGATGGGTTCTAATAAACCTCTATTTCTTTGGCCTAAGGGTCCTCTTCCCTTGTATCCCATTTTCTGCATTATCTCAAATCCTTTCCCATACTGATAAGTTTGAATGTTGATATGCTGGATTCTTTCTATGGGAGTACTTGAGGTATCATCTTCATCATGATAAAGCCATTGAAGGACTTCATTCTCCTCCTTGTTGAATGTTGGTTTGTCACTTTCTCTCATGAAGTAAGAGTTATACTTCTGAGGTAGGTGTTCTTTTGATGGTTTGCCATGCATTTTTGGAGATGTGGGAAAGTAAAATAAGGAAACGGAGTATTCCCCTACTCCTTTGGAACTGATTTTACATTGTTTGTCAAATGCATCCATCATCTCACTCATTTTCTTGTAGTTATCCTTTTTAGCTTCATCCTTTTCTTCTCGGGTGGATTTATAAAGTACCATCTCTGATTTAGGTGCTTGATATGAACCTTCATTTGGAGTTGGACCCTCATAGCTCACTTTTTCCTTTCCCTTAGCTAATGTTGATGAGCTAGCTTGAGGAGGGTTTGAAGTAGCACTTAATGTTATCATAGGATCATCCATTTTGATATCTTCAATGGTGGCTCTTTGGATGATTCCTTCTCAGTTATGTGGAATAAATAGCTCATGAAGGGGTTTGAGTGCATTGCAATATTGAAATGGATTTGAGTCCCCTTCAACCATGATTTCCTCACCCATGTACGAAAATTTGATGCATTGGTGATATGTGGATGGAATCGCTTGCATCTCGTGGATCCATGGTCTCCCCAATAAAATATTATAAGTTAGCTTCATGTCCAATACTTGGTAGTTTGTGTCCTTTTTGACAGGTCCCACTTGAATGGGCAATACAATCATGCCTTTGGAGGCTCTTTTAGCTTCATCATAGGCCTTTATGGTGATTCTTTTCATAGGGTCAATGCAAGACTCAGACAACCCTAGGGATTTGACAAGACTCAACATGCAAATGTTAAGGTCGGCTCCCCCATCTATGAGAGCTCTTTTGACTCTATGGCGTTCAATCAAGAACTCTATATGCAATGGTAGATTTTGGGGATGAGTAATAGACATGTCATCTTGGTCAGAGAATGACAAGAAATGAGGCACAATGAGATGACCTACCATGTTTTGAAACTTCCCTTCTTCTAAGTTGGTAGGAAAATTCATTTCTACTAGAGCTTTCTCTAAAATTTCCTTATGGTTGGGAGATAACTTCAATAGCTCCAAGATGGAGATTTGTGCTGGAGTTCTTTGTAGATGATCTACCAAGCTATAAGGTTTTGCTACTATAGAAGATTGCTTGATCACAATGTTGGACTGTGGAGTGCTAATAATTTTAGGATCAACCCCTTGTAGGGTAATCCTTGAAGTCTGCCCCCTAGTAATAACATTGGATGTCTCTTTTTGGGGCTGTTCTTTGATCACTATAGCATTCACAACATTATCATAAGGTGGCACAAAGTTAATATTATTGCTGCTTTGTTTCTTGCCATTAGATGACTCCCCTTTGTCATGTTTATAGAAGGGCTATTTGAAATCTGTATGATCTTCATTTCTTTGAGGTCCATCAATGGTGATCATGCCACTATCGATTAAGTCTTGCACTACATTCTTTAGCTACAAGCATTCATTGGCCATGTGCCCTCGAATCCTATGGTACTCACAATGACTATTTGCACTCCACCAACTAGGCTTGTTGTGTAGCTCATAAGGCTGAATGCTAGGTAGATTAATGATGTTTTGAGCTATGAGGGTCTTTAATGCCTTTTCGAGGGGTTCACCCAAGGGTGTGAAGTTCCTTTGAGGAGTTGGCACCAATAATTTATCATATTTATTACTCCTTTGATTATTTCCTTGGTTGCCACTATTAGCATTGTTGTTGGAAGGTGCATTGGAGGTTTGGTTTGCATTATTCACCTGATGAGGTGTTCTTGTAAGAGAAAATGAAGTCACCTTCAAGTTTCTAGAATCAACAACCCTGTCATTGACTATTCCCTTATTGTTGTTTTTATATCGATTATTGCTATTGAACCAATTCTTATTCTGATTGGTGCCATTGTTGGAGTTATTGTTGTTGGAGTTATTTTTGTTATCTTTATACAATTTCAACTCTCCACTTTTAACCAACACTTCTTCTATTGTTACTCCATTTTCTACAAGGTCTTGGAATGTCTTGGGGCATTGCATTCTCAATCGGTAGTTCATCTCGTTGCTCAAACTATTAATGAATATATCCATTTTCTCCTTTTCAGGCACACTCCTAGGATACCTAGCAAATATTGTTGTCCACCTTTGTAAGAAAGTGAGGAATGCTTCTCCATCCTTTTGTTTGGTATTACATAACGTTATCATCATGATCTCATGCTTGATGTTGTATGAGTAATGGGCCACAAATTTTGAAGCTAGTTCTTCAAAGGTTTTGATGCCGGATGGTAACTTAGAAAACCACTCCATAGCCATACCTCCTAAGCTTCTTGGGAATAGTCTCATTAAATAGGTGGTATCATGCATGAACTCTAAGCTCAATGCACAAAACTCCAACAAGTGATCTTATGGATCCGACATTCCTTCATACTTGTCATATTTGGGGAACACTACATTGATCAGAAATGGTGCCATTACTAGACTTTTATCAAATGGGAATGGACACAATGCTTCAATAGAAAAGGGTTTAGGAGCCCCACTTTGCTTGATTGTATCCAGTTGCATTTGAAATATTTTGAACTATTTGTTCATGATGTCAATGGAACTTTCTTCAACTTTGCGTGGTCTAAGTTGATTCACATCATAATCTCGTGGAAGCTTAAGACCTGTTCGGGCTAGGTCCATGAAGTACTTCTCTTTATCTCTTGCCATTTCTTTTTCCATGAGTCTTAGGAAATAGGGGCATTGAATGGCTTCATCATCTTTTTCATCGGTGGCATCATCGATGGTTGGTTTGGTATTAGTTATTTGGTGAGTGGTATCAATTCCTTGGGTATTTTGATCTGTTCCTCCACCATTGGTATTGCCTTGATTATTCATGTCAATACCTCCATTATTTGCATCACCTTGGTTGTTCGGATCAATGCCACTATTGTTGTTATTACCCAAGCCACCATAGTACATCATGTTGTCTTCTGCTTCTTGTTCGGGTGATTTTTGGGTTACTCTTGGAGTGATAGAATCGTCACCGGGGTAAGGGAGCTCTTGCCTCAAATAAGTCATGTTTGCTTGCAAGGTTTGCTTGACATAGTTGGATCTAGTAAAAGCAGGCATGAACCTTGGAGAATAAGAGTTAATATTGCCCATGGTCAAATCCTTTGTAAAATTTACAAAAATTATGTAGAACAGGATTTTTGACTGGGCTGAAGGTTGGAACAATAAGAACACAGAAAAGGGTATTCAAATATATGATCAAAATTTTTTGACCCCCTCTGCAAATACTCTCTGTTTGCCCTTTTAGATTTTTGGGCATCACTGACCTGAGTGTAGGCGTGACTAAATTTTTCATACGCGTGAACTGGTATATTGTTAGGCAGCACATTGTAGGTATGCAGGTGGCACTTTGCTATTGATAAGCAATTTTCTAGTTTTAGCAGGCATGTTTCAATATTTTCTAGGCATGACTTCACTGTTGCTACGCATTTTCATATAAGTCACAAGCATGATTGAGCCTCTGATAGGCGGGATTGTTTTGTGCATAGGCGGCACTTCTCTGACCAGGTTATAAGATTTTAAATTTTTTAAACTTTTAAGATCAGGTCCTTTGAAATTTTCTTGTTTGAAAATAAAAAAAAATCACAACACACACATCAATTTTTCATCATGTCCCTAGAATAATCTAGTGTGTATATTCTCGAACGTTTCCACAAGTATAACACAAGAAAGAATTCCAAGCAGCCTACCTAAAGTCAAATTTGGCTCTTAACATTTTGGCTCTAAAAGGGTGGTCTTGCTACTTTAGCAAGGATTTATTATGGATTCCGTTCAAATAGATCTTAAAATTTCATCCCCCAAGTATGTTAAGGGGCTTCCCACACGCACCAAGGTACGATTTTGTGTAATTTGTGAGGACTACTAGAGGAAGTTTGAAAAATTTAAAATTCATTTGTCACACACCCCATTAAGGATGTATGTGTTTCATTTTATAGTGGGTTGGATTCCCGCAGCAAAAACAAGTGTATCCCACATTGGGCTGTCCCTCTCACCGGCCTCATTAAGGCACAAGTCGAGAGGTGAGCCCACTAATTCTCTAGCATGTTCATTCAAAGTAAGGAAAATGGAATTAAGGTTAAGCTTTTGGGAATTTGGTTCACTGAAAGGTGAAGAGCATATCCCTAACTTTCCCTTTAGTTCCCAAACACAATAGACAATTTTGTTCAATTTCTTTCACCCACTAACTATAGGGATTTGAGTATTTCTACTCTCTTCCACAAACAAGGGGCTTTTGATTTATGTGTTTGATTCCTTAATCCTTCTTAATTACTAGATTTTAAATGCACCAATGCCACAAGCTAAGGGAAAATATTGACTAGTTTAGGCTTACCTTTTCCTTGTAGCTAACCAAAGTTAGGGGCATTTTGTATTGATTTCATTGTTTTTATCTTACCTTGGCAAATAGCTCCTTCTAAGTATGTTTGTCCACTAGCAAGTTAGTAAACACCAACAAACACTATAAGGGGAAACCAAATTGAAATTGATGAAGCAAAGAATTATGTATGAACTTTAGGCACCTTATTTGCAAATTTTTAAAGAAAAACTTGAACTAAGGACTAAAAATCCAATTGAAAGAGACAAATTTCATTTTGTAAGCTTCAATAATTGCAAGATAGTTCTGGAATACCTGATTGTCCTCCTCTTGTGTAGTCTCAAGGACAGCCTTAATATGTGCAATGTTTTCCTTCTTAATCGTCTTGGTTAGCGCCTTTCCTTCTTAATTGAATATGCTTTTCAGCTTCTGTACCTTTCTGTGATTGCTCATTTACTGTCAAATCATGTAAATAGAGAGTTAGAAAAATGATTTAATCAATTTAATAGTAAATAAAAGCAACAGATAACAGGCGACATTGTCCAGCTAACAGGTGTGAAAAAATTGTCAGCAGGCGTAACTTTAGTGACAACAAGCAACACTTTGCAGTGACACAAGCGACACTGAAAATAACACAGGCATGAACAATTTATCACAAAGCATGAACATAATTTAAAATTGTGGAAAATGATTTACGCTGAGCAACAATTTAATAATAGTAAGCATGAATTGACAGATTATAAGTGTAACTGTTATTTAAAATTGCAAAGCAAAGTGTAAAGACAGGCGATAACAAATTACGGCAAAGTGATACTTCCTGAGTCATAGGTGTGACTTTAAGCACAAAAGGCTGAATGATTTGATCTCACAAGCGTTAGCTTTTGATTCACATGCGACTGTAGAGAAATCTAGACTAAATAAAAGTTGTATGCCAGGCGTGAATCTTCAGCTAACAGGCGTCAAGACAGAGATCTTAAGCGGTAGTAAAATAACTGTAGGCATGTTTAAATCTCCCGTAAGCGTGACTTCACCTATTTCCTACAAAATATTCACGGAAAATAGATAAAACAAGCATGCAAATTATGATGAAAATGATAAAATGAGGCCTAGGGCCCCACGGTGGGTGCCATTTTGTGTGATGATGATAATCACTTTCATGAAATTAAGATCAAATTAGCCACAATTCTAAAGTAAATACAATGCAAATCTATTTAAAATTGAAACTAAGATCTATAGCATCTCATGGCTCTCTAGAAAGAGGTGGTAAGTGAAGCTCTCAGCTCAAATCTCCACTAGTGACACTTCTAAAATGAGAATGTATGTTGTTCTATGCTTCTACAATGCTTCTATGATGATGATTCTAGCTCAAATTGACAAAAGTATAATGCAAATGCTCTAAATGCTCTTAAAATGCTCTTCAATTGCCTATAGTAACAATGCTTTGCAAATGAATTTCTAAGATATCAATTGCTCTCAAAATGCTTCATATTTATAGTAAATTCCCAAGGGTAGGGGGTAGAGTGAAGTAATCACAATTAACCCTTGGTTGAGTCAAATACTTTGCTTTGTTCATAAATGGGGGGACAATTTAAATGTTTGTCTCAAAGCTTTGGACAAAAGGACAAAATTGAGTGGTTGAGATTGAAACTTTAAAATGAGTGATTGAGATTCATCCTTTTTGAGTGATTTGTGTCTTTTTGTCCTCAATTTTCATTGGTTGCTCAACTTTGTTGAAAGATATTAGGAATTATTAAATTTAATTAATTAATTAAATTTAGCCATGTAAGGGTAATAGGTTCATTTTGATTTTTGATTTAAACAACTATACAACTAATTGATTAAAATCAATTATGTAGTGTTTTTCACCCCTTTAAGCTTTGATTTAATTATTTAACCTCATTATTTAATTTTTTCTTTGCTTTTAATTGATTTTGTCCAACTTTATTTAATTATGTCCATTTTAATTGATTTGATCCATTTTTTATTGAATTAGTGCATTTTGATGATTTTGAGCCATTTTATTGATTTTAAAGCACTTGTCCATTTTTGTGTGTCTACACTTATATAAAAATCACATGAACTCATGTAGAATCAAACATGTACATGTATAAATTAAAAACACATAGATTGAAAGTATGTACAAGTTCATCACACATGCACACGTATAGAGTGAAAGTATATCACATGTAGGAAACATCAATCATAGATCAAGTAGTGTAAACATGAAACATATGGACCAATCATGTTTCAAACATTATATCAAAAGGGTCTAGAAATGAAATATAACATCAAACACATGTGAATATATGTAATATGTAATATGTCTAGGTCAAATATGAAAGTGCCTAGGACTCATCATGACAACTCCTCACTAAGCGGTCAGATCCAGAGTGATTATCATGTTGTGAAGGATGTGCAGATCCCTACAAAGAAAGAGATATATAAATTAATATATAAACATTGTACACATCTTAAGTTTGATAAAATATTGTACAAAAAAATATGTTATAAAGTGTGTAAACACATAGTACATGTACACACATCAATAAATTAAAAACTCACATGTCCACTACTGATATTATCATCGAGTGAGTCTCGATGACATACATGATCAATGCTCAAAGGAGTAACAAGAGGCATATCCTAGTAGAGAAAAAATATATCATATATATATAAATATATATATACAGACACACACACACACACACACACACACACATATGTACATATATATATCACGTACATTGAAATTTTGAAAATAAATAAATTAAATTGTAACATTAAATATATATAATCTGATTTATACCTATGTAGGTGGTGGCACCTGATAGTACTCAGACTCCCTAGCCTCGATCCTATCAACCAAGATATCAAGATTTTGTTGCGTCTCGTCAAATCTCAACTCTGCATTTGCAAAATGAGTAGATCGCACATGTCTCTTTAATGATGAATGCAATGGACTAACCAAATGAGATGGCATGGAAGTTGTATCATCATGTGTCAGCAAATCTAGGTAACCCGTAGTGGTCATGCTGAAGTCAACATCATCAAGGCCAACATCAAAGAATTGGTGCCCTAAACTGATTGGAGGGTCTGTACATTGTACCTCTCCCTGTGCAACAATAGAGTGGTTAGTAGGTGGATCCTCACAAGCACTACCACTATGGCCACGATCTAGGTGAGAAGGATGTGGCTGAGTGTATCTGATAGTACCCACACGAGCTCTATCATCCAATATGGGGATATCATGCTTTGCTACTATAAATACATATGCATCCAAAATATCCTCAGCCAAACTAGTCAATGTGACCCATGTCATCTCTCATGTAAGTCCCTCTAGGCTAGGAACTAAAGGGGTGCCTACCGCACTATACATGTCATGTGTGGTCCTGCTAGAGAATGCTCCACTTGAAGATCTAGAGTGTCGTCAAGACATCAGCTACTTACCAACTTGATCACTAGATATGGATGAGGCAACTGCTGCAATGTCTTCCACACTATCAATCGCACCTCAAAGCTGGGTGCTATGAATAACATCATCTACAACAGGACCCAATGAAGGAGCTATAGCAGGTGCCCTCTGACCAACAATGGCCCTATGTATTGGCCTCTGGCGACCAGCTCGACAAAAAGAATCTCTATCACCAAGTCTGCCATGCCCCTATCCTAGATGTGCTGGCAAATGTGTGTAATTAACAACCCTCCCTAAATGAACCTCAACAAAAATTTGTTGTGCAAAGTACAATGGAATTTGGCCGCTATTTGGATAATGACCATGGGCAGCTAGAAATCGTGGGTCTATCAATGTTGATATAAAAGGATCCTGACACCTAGTAACCTGATATCTCTTCACATACTGTAAATCCACATAAGATGGGAAAGCTTCCATTTTTGGGGTCACTTTAGGCACTAAAGCCTGTACCTCCTTAAGAGAAAGACCAGAGCCAACCTCTTGTCTCTTCCTCTCAAGTATGGCCTCTATAACATCTGGGGGATAGGGAGTGGTACCATGAATGTCATCTCTATTGCTAATAAAGCTAGTAAGCATGGATTGACATGTGCTCTTATAGACACTAGAGCTAGTCGGATTATTTATTAAATCTTGCAACCGTTCAATTTCTCTATTAGTGCGTGCAAATAGTTCCTCGGGGGGAATCAGTGCAATCACCATGTGTGATGTGCAATAATATATCTAATATATCTATATATGTGTACCTAAAATATATCATTTACTGTCAAATGAAGTCTACATATATACATTTTCCTAATTTAATTGAAAATAAAATTAAAGTATGCACATTTCACTACATTATTTCAAAGTAAAATCAATTACATAAATTACATTTAAATGTAAATAAATGTGCACTGTACATATGTACACACACACACATACATACATGTGCACATATGTATGTACGTATATATATAAATGTGTATGCATACATATATACATGTGTACATGTATGTGTGTGTGTGTGTATATATATATGACATGTATACATGAATATGTACATACACATACATATATATTATATATATATATATACACACATATATATCATATATATATGACATGTGTACACATGTATTTATATACATGTACACATACATATATATGACATGTATACATGTCATACATATGTATGTATGTACATATGTATGTATATACATGTTATATATATGTATGTGTATATGTATATATGACATGTATATATATGACACACACACACACACACACACACACATATATATATAGGACATTTATGACATTTATTTACATACACATACATATATATGACATATATGTGACATATATATACATATATGTACACATGTATATATATACATGTACACATACATATATATATGATATGTATACATGTATATATGTACATACACATACATATATATAACATATTACATGTCATATATATGTATGTGTATATGTATTTATACATACACATACATATATATATGATATGTATGTACACATGTATATATGTACATACATATACATACATACATACATACATGTATATACACATACACATATATACATATATATACATGTACACATATATACATATGTATATATATGTGTATACAAATATATATATATATGTGTGTATACATATATATATACACATGTATATACATGTACACATATATAAATGTATATATACACATATACATGTATATACACATATGTACATGTGTGTATATATATATACACATATATATGTATATATACATATATATACATATACATGTATGTATATATATACATATACATGTATATATGTACACATATATATATGTATATATACATACATACATACATACATACATACATACATATATACATATATATATATATACATATATATATATATATATACATATACATGTATATATATAAATACATGTATATATACAAATACATGTATATATATACACATATACATGTTAGAATAACTGAGAGGGGGGTGAATCAATTAAATCAATTATCCTACAGTCCCAAACTCCTAGATGTATATTACAAAACAATTTTAATAATTTATGCAGCTCGGTAACATAAAATATCAATCTATCTATTCACTTTACCGAATACCAGTAATTATCCAACCTGTGATTACTGAATAAATCAACTATGCAGTATGTAAAGTATGATAGCAAAAAAATCATAACAAGTAACACATAACACAATGATTTAATGTGGAAACCCTTCTAAGGGAAAAACCACCTGGGATCGGTAACCCAAAATAATCCACTCTTCTGAAGTGAGCTCGATTAGGAGCCAACCTTGGTAAAGGTTACAATGCACATTGTTAGGTGTGAGCTGGTTAGAGGATTTATCACTAACAGTTAAATCTTGACCAAAATTCACTATGGGGTCAACAAGATAACAATTTACATTCATTGAATGTCATAGGGTAATAGAATAAGACTGTTAAGTCCACTCGGTTAAGAGATTTTTTGAATAAATGGTTAAACTGATACAATTCTGATCTGATTCAAAATACAACTCAATTGCAAATATTCAGATCTATGCTATGCTCATAAAATCCTCTTATCATTAATCAATTCACTTCCTCAATATTTTTCAACTTACTTCACTCTGTAAATAGTTCTTTGATGCTCGGTAATGTCTGCAGCTCGGTTCTTTCTGTAACCAGTTTGATCAGGAATGCATGAATAAAATCTTCATGTAAAATCTTTGCAGTCTCTATTTGTCCGGCATGTTTCAACAATGAAACTCATATCTCTTAAATAGACAAGAAAACCATTTTCATATCAGCCATCAGATTTTGGCTCTTAATCTCCTTCATCCATTTTCCACTTAAACCTTCCTCGGCAGATGTGTCCTTAACATGTTTCAATATCATCCTTTATATCATCTCTAAATTTTGTCAGTCGTGGATCTCATTACTAACTTCATCCTTTTACCTCGAAATCATAACAACTTCCAGCTGATCAAATTCAGTCGACTGTTCTCAACATTTAATGTTTTCATCCATACTCGGTTAATACTGAAATGCATCGGTGATAACTAACTCAGTTATTACTATCACTCGGTATACACTGCACAGGCTCGGTGTATATAGAAGTCTTCAATTACCGACCACATTGACTTGTTCAATTCAAATCTCTTCTTCATAATATATTAATGTAACATGCTCAGGTCAACAATATAAAGTCATAGACTCATCAATAAGTTACCTACTATTTACCTTATCCTTATCTGTCATATCTATCTTTTCCTTATGTAGATATCTTAGTTCTTCATCTTTTCTTCCTTCTACAGATTTTCATATATTTGTAACTATCATGATAAGTATTGTCAAAACTAGTTGACATCAATGACAACATATTGACTGATTTAATCATCTTACATATCACTTTAGTAGCTCAGTGATCTCTATTCACTATTCCTTCAGTTCATCTAGATATTCAATCAGTTGTAGATCATCAATACATGTATATATATACACATATATATGCATATATACATATATACATACATGTATGTACACATATATATGAATATATACACATATACATACATGTATATACACATATATGCATATATACACATATACATACATGTCTATACATATATATATATATATATATATATATATATATATATATATGTGTGTGTGTGTTTGTATATACATATATACATATATGTATATACACATATATATGCATATATACACATATACATGCATACACACACACACACACACACATATATATGCATATATACACATATACATATACATACATATATATAAATAAATAATAAATAATGTAAATAAAAAAATGAACATCCCTGAAAATAATGGTTGACAATCATAAGCCTCTAACTGTCAACCCCGCTGAAACTGTGAAAGTGATAGTTTCGGCGGGGTTAAAAACCCCACCAAAAATCATACTTTCTGACTTTCGATCGAAAGTTCCTTACTAAATGACTTTCGATCGAAAGTACTTTCTTACTTTCAATCGAAAGTAAGAAAGTGCTTTCAATCGAAAGTACAAATTTTCCATACTTTCGATTAGAAGTTCTTCAGTTACGATTGAAAGTGCTAGTCACTTTCTATCGAAAGTAGGATGGGTTTTTTTAGTCAATCACGCTTTTTGAGACTAATTCGTTCCTCCAAAAAAGTGTAACCCACTATTGTGGGTTCACTTATATATAGTTGAACCATTACAATTTATCTCAAAATAAAAACAAAATAAATACATAATAGTTTTTAATTCATTTCACACATAACTAACAAAATAATTGAAGTAATTTATTATATTTTTAAATATATATTTTTGTGTACTCCACCTTATTTATGTGCACGTATATTCATTCTATCTATTTGTTCAAATTTGAACTATCATATTAATGTCACACATAAAGATTAATCTTATAACTCACAAGGATTTCCCATACACCACTTGAAATGGAATCTTCATTGATAATATATTCATCGAGTTGTATGCAACCTCTACTTACACCAACATGGAAACCTACCACATAATCTTTTCCCTAATAAAGACTTGAATAGATTGTCAAAAGTCCAATTAATCTCGTTGATCACTTCATTTGCAAATTATATGCGAAATTATAATTGAGCTAAGTACCCTATTTCACCCTTTCCAAATTAATCCTCTAACATGCCTCATCTGTTATTACCACTTGGATTGGTTCTCGAAGCCCGAGATTTACGCAGATCAACCCTAGAACCTCCTGCGCAAGTGTAAAGAAGTCTTGATCCACCAACAAAAAAAATACACCATCGAATTTGGACAAGTGTGTGACAGTAATAAACCATAGCAACAAACATTTTTGACAACCACATCAACCCTACGGTGACTTACGGCCTAGCTCTTGGTGGCCAGATCACCATTCTCTGGGGAACATTTTATTGGGTTGCACAGCTTGGCGACTTTATCATTGCCTGCCTCCTCTGCAAATTTATCATTGGTTGCTTGGTAAATCGTTGCTCATATTCCTACATCGTAGTATTGCAACGGCCATCTAGCAAACTAAATCATAAAAGTATATAAAGAAAGTTTGGTAAAAAAAACTCAATGATCCATCAAGACAAAATTAATAAAATGGTAAGAAAAGAGAACTTACTTTTTATCACCTCATCTATTCTCTTGTTCTCTTACTCTATGTTGGATTGTAAATTACATTCCAAAATGTTGGCAATAAAAATTTATCCTATCAAATTTTTAAAAATAATTAATAATTAATTTGGACTTATAGAACATAATGCAGAACAAATATAGTTAGTGGAAACAGGAAAAAAATTTACACGGGCTTTAAAATAGAAACAAAAAGAAACTTCTATAAGGTTCGTTGTATTTGTGTTGTGGTTGTAACTTGTAGAGATAAGACCATTAGAAAAGACACAATTATAGTGAGCTTTCCTTCAAGGCTTTCTCTAACTCGTAGTTTTGATCCATATAATTTTCTTAATTTGTAATGCACTTGTTTTATATAACAAAAAAAAGTTTCTTATATTATATACTTTTTAATAGTTTTTTGAATGGCAAATTCTCACATTTCAGCTATACGTTTCCATAAATCCTCAATTTTTGGAAATAAATTGTAAAACATGCCTACAATCTTCAGCTTCCAGCTTAGCTTTTGGAGAATAATTTTTTATTTATGTATTTGGAGCATAATATAGAAAACATGCATAAATAGTTTTGTAGGGATCCTCAATGCTTTTCCAGCACTACAATAATCTCCAAAATTGGAGATAGTGACAAAAAGTTACAAGCTAAAATGACAAAATATTGAGAAATCACTAGCCCCATGAGAAAGGGTAACGACTATCCAGCCATATCATTTGATATGGTTGGATGCATGTTATACCCGTCCCATTCCACTGACTGTACGAGGCGCAACAAACAAATTTATTAAGTTGAAGTACATGCCAAATTTATTGAGTTAAAAGTACATGGAATATAGCCACACATATTTTCAATATAATTTTAAAGGTAATGCTAAATAGCAAAAAATTATAAAGAGGCGACTGAAAAAAAAACACTAATTGTCCCCTTGGTAAGATAGGCGTTTAAGTTTGTTGTTTACACGTTGCCTAATTTTAAGTAAATATAATGATTAAAAATATTAGCATATATTATATATTAATTAATTTAATTATTTATTTTAGATATTTAAAATATTATATTATTTTAATATATTTTTTTAATTTGTTAAGTTATAATTATTAAATTTATTTAATCAAATATTATCATTATTTTATAATTTTAATAAATTAAGAAAGGATTATTTTAAAATTAATTTTGATTTATTTTTTGTGATATTTTTAAAAATTTGTTTTATAATTAATTTCATATAGAAAACATTTACTTAAGTGTCTATGAATATTATCATTTTTATTTAGTGTTAGACTTTCAAAGTATTTTGTATTTATAATCTTTTTTTTCTCAACATTTTAAACAAACTTCTTTTTCTGAATTGAATTTGATATTATAATTGAAAAAAAATCTTTCAAAAAACACTAGAAAACAAAGCTTAAGTTTGATGGTCAATATTCATTTTTTTTACTATTACCAACTTATTTAAAATTATCATTGAAATACCAATGTCTAAGTTCTTAAAAATCTCACTCTTACACATTATATTTATGAAAAAAATCTTATCTAGAAGTTAAAATTTTTTTTTTTAATACATTATTTCTAATTTTTTGATTATATTTTATAAAAAATAAAAATACCTATAATTACAAAAATACCAATATCAAATGAATTTATATCATTAATTAATAATTATTTATTATAAATATATTATATCATTAATTCCTAATTATTTACTATTAATATATTCAATATATTAATATTAATTTATAAATTTATTTCTATGAGATAAATTAATGAAAAAGCTAATTTATATAATTTAAATATTATATATAATGTGTATAATATTTATATTATAATTATAATTTAATTTTGATATATCATATATATAGTATAATATAAATTTAATAATTTAAATCAATTTATATATAATTTCAAAAATCAATAATTTAACATATTTATATTAAATTAATAACATTTATTATTTATATATACATATTTACTTTAAATTCAATCATTATATTAAACAATATAATATTATAATTTTTTAAATGAAGATATTATAAATAAATTAATATATTATAATTAAATTAAACGCCTTATATATATTAATTATTTAATTAATTAAATATATATGTAATATAATATTTAATTTAAATTTTGAATCCTTTTACACTTTACACTATCAATTCATAGCCATGGTGTGTATTTACTTCACTGATTTACAAACTAATACATTTAACATACAACATGTATCACTATTGGTTGATTTACTTTCTAATTCTGTAGTACTTTTACTGACTGATGTTTCTGTATGATTACTGATGAAGGTTGTAGTAAGTATTTTGTATACTCGGTATCTGATGGCATGGGACGCATCCAACCATATCGAATGATATGGTTGGATAGTCCTTGCCCAAAACAAACACCTAGAAGCTAAAAAAAAGTCAACATGTCACAACATGTGACCAAAGGTGCCATATGATTGAAAACAGTGTCACCCACCTAGATAGTGAGGAGGCATTATTAGGCAATGAAGGTGCACACTGAGCTTTGGGCGCTATGTGGCACACACAAAGTATGAGTCTCACATAAAACAAAATGCCAACCACTTAAAAACATTAGTCATCATAAAGAAATGTACCCGACCTTTAAAAAAATGCAAGCCCAAGAAAGTAACACTCTACCCTGCCAAAAGTTAATGCATCCACAAAAAAACACATTGACATGATATAATATGTTTTCCTATAGGTAGAAAATCAACTAGTCTTCAAATATGGCCTACCAAGAAACAACAAAAGCACTTGTCCATAGAATAATGAAGGCACCAAAACAATAAAATTGGGCCAAGAAGGTACGCATGAGCTAATGTACAATGGACAACACTAGCCAATGAAAGGTACAAAACCAACACCAAATAAAAAAATACTAATCCTGTCATGAATCAACCCTCTTGACTCCTAATTTTTGGGACTATGTGTGTCTTTTAGACTACAATTGTTATCTTTTCAATAGGTTATACTTATATGTTTTCGACTATGTGATGATGTTATGTTTTGGAATTAAATGATTTTCTAAATTTTAAATATGTTCATTAAATATATGTACTTTCTCTTTAGTCAAATGCAATGAATTGATGTATAGATGTTTGTATAGATATTATGATGTATATGCAATAGGATATTATGATGTATATGCAATAGAATATGATGTACATTTTGATTTTGATTATGGTTTTGGATACTAACCTATTGATGCAAATTGAGTGGTTGAGTGATTGGCAGGTTGAAAAGCAGGGGTATGGCCTAGGTAGAGGAGGTTAGTTACTTGGTAGTGGTTAGTTAAGATGGTCTGGCACACACCATGTAGATGTAGCATATGCATTCATGACAATATTAAATATTTATTTCTACCTTACTCTCAATTCTATCATGTGTGTGTGTTTGACATAATTATTTATTTTTAATGTTGTTAGCAAAGAAAAATTTAATGTAGTAATTGGAATGTATATGTGATATATTTAGTAATAAATTGTTATAAGAAATCTATGATTTATCTTTTGAATTTGCATTATATCATGATAAATTAATGTAGTTATTTTAAAAGAATGGAAGTTGTAAGATTTTACATTTGAATGTAAATGTTGAATTAATACAATTTAATGGAATTATGGAAAAAATATATATTTCTTGAATTTCAATTACAACAAGGTAAATATATGGATCAATTTGAAAATTCTCTAAAAAATGAAGATAAGACAAATTCTCTCCCATAACTACATCGTGAGATATTTATGGCAGAAAATGGTTAATAAAGGAAGAGGGATATTAATGAGGAAGGGAGAGACTCATTTTATACACAACGAACTTATAAAAAAAAAGAAAAAAAAGTAGAGATAACACGGTTTCTAGATTTGATTGTGTGTAAGTTTTTTTGCATCAACTTTTTGAATCACACTTTGTGATCCATCATCAGGATGAGAAGAGTTGAAAGAGCAAGAAGGAAGGAGGTGGTTTTCTTTTAGGAAAAACACAAAACTTACAAAAAAAGAAGGGACTCAATTCCTAGCGATAGATAACCAAAGAATACAAGAGAATAGGAGAGGAGTTAAGACCACAAAGAACTTTGTAATATAGGTTTTTCTATATACCATGTTTATTTTTCAGAAAAATAGAGTTAGTCAACTTGACGTAAACACTTGAATAAGTTATCAATATCATATTAAAAATATGTAAGATTAGAGTATGTAGCAAATTGAATGTAGTTTCTAAGCTAGTAGTTGAGTTTTGAAAAAAACAAATCTTTTTGGTGAAAATTTGAAATCTCAATGCAGTAGTACAAAAATTCAAGAAAAAGATAAGTAGGTGTACGTCTGACCACCTTAACTACAATCAAATGATAATATTTTTTTACAAGATTCTAGATATAAATAAAAGACTCATGCCCAGATGTGACATTTTTTTAATATTTTTTTCTAAGTAAATAATTAAGAATGATTTTTTTACAACTTTTCTAGAATATAAAACTTGTATATTTCACCACCGTAACTATTATACACTAAGTTTGCACCCTTGTTTCAAGCTCTCTTAGTCTTGATAACCTAGTATAACATGGGAATCATCTCCAGGTGTGGGACCTATGCTAACTGAGATGAGACCTCCAGGTTCTAGGCTGGTTCCTCTTGGATAATCACCCTAATTTGCTTCTTGACATGAAAAGTAAAATCTTTTGGAGGGAAAGGGATAGAAGGAATGCATGAAAGGGAAATGACTTGAAAGCAAACTACCTACTAGGTGATACACCAAAAATATGGTATGAAATTTAGCATAAAGGATGAAATTAGTAAAGAACTTAGGTCTAAGAGATCACAACTTACTAAATAGGCTTGCATAAGTATTTCATAGAGAGGTCTGAACATAAGACACAAACTATGACCTGCAAGCAAACATTCACTTCTGCAACTAGGTATGGGAATGAGACAAGCTTGTCAGGGGGTTGAAGTATACCCACAAGAGCATTCAAATCAAATCAAACACAGTAATACACAAATTGCAGAAAGAAAGAGGGACCAGGAACCCTAAGATATCACTGAGAACATGCATACACTTCAATTCAGTAAGAGATAGTTCAAACAAGAAAGGATAGGGACAGAAAGAATGTCACAAATACCTCAGCAATGTCTAAACAATCAATGAAAGGTTACAGAATGTAGAAAGCCAGAGGGCAGAAAGAATGCCACAGATAACTTTCTGAGAAAGAAGAACTCTCCCTTTTACAAGTGTAAAACTCTGAGCTCTAAAAGGGTCGAAAACAATATATACACCTCCCTTTGGCACACAGGCTAGAGTAAAACCTAACTAGGGTTACATTAATTTGCATAAAAAAATCAAACCCTAAATGTCCTTCTGATCATCATGTATTTTTGAAATATCTGGCCGATCAGATACTATCTTTGCATGTATATCTCTTTACTGAGTCCACCTGCAGACACAACTACCTTGATCCATCTACCCTTCTACAACTTGAACTCACCATGAATGCTCCATATCCGATCTTTACAGATATTTGAGTTTTAAATTGTATAACCATCAAAAAGGTGGTGCCAACTCTTAATGTTTCTCTAGCACAATAATACGACACGGTACCTCACAAAATTGATAGGCTCCAACTATCAGATCCTGTTTCATCATTCCCTCAACCTCCACTATCCTGAGGAATTCAATTTCGAGCTACCCATCTTGTCGTAAATGGCTGCTGGATCAAAACCCTAGCAAAAAAACTTGCAAGAAAATACTCAAATTTGAATTTAATGGCTAGCAGGTCAAATTTTAAAACACGACCATCGATCATAGTTCTCCCGACAAATGAATGGCTCAAATCAACTTTAAAAATAGTCAAAAACCCCTTTGAAAAGTCTTTAGCCACCTTGATAGATCGAAAACCAATTAGAAATGAGCACATCAGAATGACATGGCACATATGACCCATGACCAACTGAGAACTCCATCAGATAGTTGTCATTACACTGCAATGCTAAACAATGAGCATCTCATCCTTGCGGTGTAACAATGACCACAAGATTTGATCGGACTTTAATCCTTTGAGAAAATCTGACCCCATAGGCCCATTGACAAATGTCCATGTCACAAACCAGCTGGCCAACAAGAAACTGACAACTCAGACACATGTAGCAGGCTA
Source organism: Chamaecyparis obtusa (assembly GCA_027943335.1). NCBI lineage: Eukaryota > Viridiplantae > Streptophyta > Pinopsida > Cupressales > Cupressaceae > Chamaecyparis > Chamaecyparis obtusa. The sequence goes on from BSBK01005636.1 coordinate 281,327, forward strand.
CCTCTGATAACAGACCCACTGTCAGAGCCTGGGTTATAAAGTAGAATCGACGATTATCATTATACCATGGTGCTAAGTCTCACACATCTTTTATCAACAGTATAATGAAAGCCACAAGAAGCATCCGATCCATAACCTTCGGGGAGAAAATGGCCCCACTGACAACCTACCAAGTCAGAACCTACCGATGAATCAAAAACCACCATGTTGGACTACGTGGCACTAGACCCACTGACAACCTACAATGCTAAGTGAAAAGGAAGATCGATGACCATCGCTATGCCGCAATCTTAAAACACTTGCATCTTCACTCAATGGAATAGCGATGACCATCAAATCTGACCAATACTTAGCCTTTCCAAAAATTGAAACCGTGATGCCAAACATTAACTGCCCACTAGATCACCAAGTGTTAAGAGCTAGACTGCCAGAAATAAAAGATCTAGCGAGCACAGTCGCCAAGTCGCTGAAGGTTAAGGGTATTCGGTTGGGGACTAGGAAATTTAGAAATCGAAGGAAAATGAAAAGCACACATGCTGAATAAGGATTTTAAGTGGCTGAAAAGGTAATGAAGAAACATAATCGGCCAAAGGTTTCTTAGGGTTTTTTTTAAATTCAATGGCTACTTTTATGAATTTTGACCTAGGTCTTTTGATGCTAGAGACAAAACAAAACACTGCAGAGACCAAGGGAAAGTTTCCAAAGCCATGAAATTTTCTCAAGGTGCTAACAGGGCTTGAAGCATGAGGACAGAACCTGACCAGGCCAAAATTGCATGGAGGGAAATTTTGGGCAACATTTTTTGGTGATTTCTGCTGTATGCCAACCTGCTAGACATTGATTAGTGGCCTTGACATTTACTCATTGGGCATGGAGTCATTTGAACACAAACTTGACAAAGAGACAAAACTGGAGCTGTGCTAGAGCACTTCTTGGAAAAAACTAGAAGAACTATCCTAGAAAGTAGGAATAGAAAGCAGGGAAACATAATTATAGAGATTTACAAGGAGGGATTAACCTCAAAATAGGGCTTCAAGTGGAAACCATTGACTGATATAGGTAGGGAAACTCCTTCAAGAGTTGATAGTTGAAAAGCATTAGGCCCTTTGGACTATGTAATAACAAATGGTCCATCCCAGAAAGAGTCAAACTTTGTATGTCTACCAGGCCTTGATCTGTATTCATCCCACTTGAGGACTACATCTCCAATCTTGAAGTCTCTAACCCTGGTTCTTTTATCAAAGTTTCTCTTTGTCTGAACTTGATGGAACTCCATATCTTTCATGGATTTGTCTCTGAGTTCCTCTAATTCCATCATCTAAGCATACCTGACCTATAAAGGATCTCCTTCAAACATAACATATTGAGTGGCCAAATCTAGAGCTAGCAATTCAGTTGAAATGGACAACTTGGACTCTTTACCATATACTAACATGTAAGGATAATTCCCAATGTTCTTCTTTGGGGTAATCTTATCTAACCATAAGGCAAATTTCAATTTAGTATGCCAATCTCTTTGGTTATCCTGTAGAGTCTTCTTGATTATCCTAATCAAGTTCTTGTTGGTTGATTCTGCTAAGCCATTTCCTTGAGGGTAGTAATTTGAACTTGTATTCAAATAAATGTCATTTTTGATTGCCCATTCTGAGACTTTAAGGCCTATAAATGCCAATGCATTATCTAATATTATGGAGTCTGGAGTGCCAAATCTATGAATTATATCATCATAAAAACTCAAGATAGCACTCTCATTTGCTTCTTTTAAGGCAATTGCCTTTGTCCATCTAGTGAAATAGTCTATTGTAGTGATTATCCACTTGTGGCCTACACTAGATGGAGGATTAATCATGCCAACAAAGTCTATGCCCCATTTCATGAAAGGTTGCTCTATTCTGATTGGCTGAACGGGTAAAGCTGCAAGCCTTTCTTTTTTGGAAAACATGGCACACTTGATGCATCTTCTTACATAATCATGACTATCTTTAAAGATAGATGGCCAATAGTATCCCGCCCTCATGATTTTAAAAGTAGTAGTCCTAGGAGAGAAATGACCTCCAGAAGGTCCATCATGAAACTCAAATAGGACATTTGTTATCTTTTCTGAATCAATGCATCTTAAAAGGACACCATTGTGATCCTTTCTAAAAAGAAATTCATCTATTAGCACAAAAGGAACAGATTGCAATCTATAATACCTTCTTTTTGTTGAATCTAGGCCTGCAGGGCATTGTCCTATCCTCAAAAAATGAATCATGTCAGGCAACCAACTTGTTGCCTTGGCATGCTCTTCTATAGAATGCACAACCAAAGATACATCCATTTGCTCTGATTTCTTTGAACCTTCATCCCCAGCCAAATGCTCACAAAGACCCCTTCCTCTAACCAGCTTGGTGGTTTGGATGTCAATGTCATATTCCATCACCTTGGTGATCCAACCAGACCTTTTTTCATTTAGGTCCTTGGAGAGAAAAAATTCTTTGACACATGGATGGGTAAGTTTCAAATGTACCTTGCTATGGGTCAGTAGATATCTAAACTTTTTAAGGCTCTTTACCACAACAAGCGCATGTTTTTCCATAAAAGAGTATCTTTGTTCATACTCCTCTAAACCTTTGCTAAAGAAAGCAATAGGTTGCTCCAATCCTTCTAAATTTTCTTTAGTCAACATAGCAGATATAGCATCCTGACCTCCATAAGCATAAAGGATAAAATCCTTACTGAAATTTGGGTTTAATAGAGCAGGAGCTTCTGTTAAGGCCTCTTTGATAGCTTGGAAACTTGCTTTCCCTTCTTTAGTCCAGTTGAAGGCTGAACTCTTCTTTAACATGGCTATTGAAGGCTTCAATAAATTTGCAATATTAGGCAAGAAACACCTAAAAAAATTAATCTTTCCTATGAAAGATTGGAGACTTTTCTTATGATGTGGCAATGGTAGCTCTAGAATGGCTGCAATCCTCTCAGGGTCTACTGTAATTCCTTTTTGGATACTATATATCCCAACAATTTTCCTTCATGCACTACAAACACACATTTCTTGGGATTAAGAGATATCCCAAACTCTCTACATCTTTCAAAGATTTTCCTCAAATGTTTGATATGATCTGCTGCATGTTTAGAATAGATAGTTATGTCATCTAATTAGACCAATACAAATTTGTACATGAGGTTTTTAAAGGCCATATCCATTGCTTTTTGAAAAGTAGCACCTGTATTTGACAAACCAAAGGGCATCTTTTAATAAGCCATGGTTCCCCACTTGGTTGTAAATGTAGTCTTGTATTGATCCTCTTCATTAACCAGGATCTGATTATATCCTAAATAGCCATCCAATAATGAAAATCTCTCAGATCCAGAGACACATTGTAAGATTTGTTCCATAGAGGGTAATGGATGGCGGTCTTTTAAAGAGGCCTTGTTAAGATCCCTGAAGTCAACACATAACCTCAGGTCCCCATTCTTCTTCCTAATAGGAACAAGGTTGGAAACCCAACTAGTATGTTTAATGGGGTTTATGATACCACTCTCTATCAATTTGAGCACTTCTTTATGGATAAGTGGCTCAAGCTTGGGATTAACAGGCCTTTGCTTTTGTCTCACTGGTTTGGCATTTGGTTCTAATTTAATAGTGTGATGAGCAAGGGCTGGGTCAAAACCTTTGAGGTCCTCATATTTCCATGCAAAAACATCATTGAATTCTTTGAATAATTGGGTGTAAGCCTACTTTTCCAAAACAGTATTTACTTTTCCACATTGTAAGCTTTTACCTAGTTCCAACTCTAATTCAACACAATGTTCTTGTTGAACTACCAGGCCAGCTTTGTTCTTCTTAACTTGATCATCCTTATTGAAGACTATCTCTAAGGTGAAAAGACCTCTAGGCATCTTATTAGACTTAAGTTGTATCACTTGATCACCATAGTTCTACAATAATCTATCCTGATTATGCTTTGAGAAAATATCTTATTCAAACAAGAATTGCAAAATTTGTTCATCATTGTCAAACACTTGCCAATTGACATCATTATCAGGGATAGAAGGTTTGACAATAACCTTGATGTGTTGTTGGGTCTCCTCCTTTGAAATACTATTAGGAATGTCATACTGAGATCCAACAACAGCGAATCTATCTATATTTTGATTTAGCTTCCTAGGGATGGCAACAATGTTGAAAGCTTGGAAATCTTCAATTGCATCCCAAACTCTATGTTTGTATGCTCTCATAGTGTCATTTTTGGTTGCACTTATCCCTCTCACTACCAACTCACTGTCACCATAGACTTTTAGAGCTTTGAGCCCTCTTTTCCTAGCCCACTCTAGTCCATTTACAAGGCTTTCATATTCTGCAGTGTTGCTAGTGCAGGAAAAACTAAATCTGAAAGCTGTATAGTATCTTTCTCCTTTTGGGGACACTAGCATAGCACCACCACCAGAACCATGTCTATTTCTAGCACCATCAAAGATTAATTCCCAAACCTGATTGCTTTGATCCTCTGAATCAACACTATCCTTGAAAAGGTTTGGTTCTATGGCATCACTTTCTTGTATTAAATAACTTCCCAAACCAGCATCCTAAATAACATTTTCTTGGGTCTCTTAAGCTCTTTCATCTAGAAAAATATCAAGGATATTTTCTATCTTAGTGCTTGGTTCTTTGATAGTTTGGAAGTCATTGTGATCAAATATAGGGCAATTTGCATTGATCATATTGGATACATATGGTTCTATATGATGTGCTACCAATTTCTCAGATTTAATGGTAACCTTGGTACCTTATCTTGTGTGGAAAAGCATGTGAGACCAATTAGAAGAAAGATAGCCTCCTATCTTGGCTGTAAACTCCCTTGACAGACATATAGCAAATAATGCAGGGAGATCTATGATATATATATATCAAGTGAAATAGAAAAATTAGGACTTGCATTGAGGATTAGACTGGTATCCTTGGCCACATCTACAGTATTGACTAAGGATCCATCAAGTTGTGTAACCTTCTTTTGGAAGGGTTCATATTTAAGTCCTAATTGGTTAGCCACCTTTTTTGGGCATTACAGTACTAGTAGCTCCACTATCTACCATACAATTATGTACTAAATATTTTCCAATGATTAAAGACACATAAAATAGAGGTGGCTTTGAGTTCCTACCTTGAATGGTATTTCCTTTGGAGTTGCAACTTGGAGCCTCCTTTTCTTGATCAGTGTTAACCAACACTGGCTTTGCAGCTTCTTTTGCAGGCTGAGGTGTAGTCATTTCAGTCATGGCTTTCTTCAAAATCTCAGGTTGCCCTGGATTAGCCAAAGAGTCCCACATAGACATGGTAATGTTCACCTTCTTCATGTTGTCTACAATGTTGAAAGGTGTCATAGTGTGTACTCTTTCTTGTGCTTTTACTATGATGGGCTCTACTTCTTTGAGAGTCTGGCCTTCTTTGCTTGTAATGGTAGGAGCCTTCTTGAATGTGATAGGAGTAGCTTGCTGTACTGGCTCTACAGATGTAGTGGCTTTGGTCCTAGAGTCTGCCCGCTCCATATCTTGAGCTCTTCTCTTTGACCTTGTGTTGGCAGCAATGGAAGGTTCACCAATAACTCCATTGAAGTCTTGCTACTCCCAATTGAAGAGAGCAGTCTCATTTTCTTGTGATTCTTGTTGAGGAACTAATCCACTAGAAGAGGCCTTTGATTGAGCATATGAGGCATTTTGAACCATTAGGGCTTGGTTCATCCACCCATTTGAACATTTAGCTTGATTATGAGGCTGATTACAAGGAAAATACCATTCATTTTCCATAGCCCTATTATTTTGACTAGGAACCATGTCCCTGACTAGATTTGTAGAATTGAGAGGTGCAGGGTTGTATGGTTGGAATGGTCTTTGATTAAAATTTTGTCTTTGTCCCTGATAGCCTCCTTGGTATTGTGGCCTATTTTGTTGATAAGGATGTCCCTAATTCTGATATTGCTGATTAGGACCTTGGCCTTGTGGTTGAAAGGGTGGTCTGATTTCTTGCCCTTGCCTCTTTAGGTTTGTAACCTCTTTAGTCAAAGTCTACAGAAAATTTGTCATTTCTTGCTGACTGCTTTGTTGACTATTCTTTATTTCTTGTAACTCTTGAGAGAAGCTTGCTTTTAATTCTTGACCACTAGTACTAGCCTGAGGTGCTAGTATGTTAGGAATAGGGGTAAAAGGAGGTAGTTGTAGAGGTGCAACAGGTTGAAGGCTAGGAAAAATGGGCATGGGTGGCCTTCTTGCTATCATGCCTGCTTGGATTAAACAATTTTCAGCCTTGACAGCTAGGTCAAAAGCTTGGGGTAAAGAGGTACCACCCATAGATTGGATCATGAAAAAGATCTGACCATTCAAGATTTGCAAGAAATATAGGAAGGCATGATTAGCAGATGGTCTCACTGAGACTGGAATTCTATTCCATGTCTTGAGGAATCTATTATTATAATCTGTCATTTGCTCTTGGGGGTCTCTTTTTATGGTTGTCAACTGCTCAACCAAAGACAAGTTGTCTGATTTATCTTCAAAATGCTTACTTAATGCATCCCCTAATCCATCCCATGAATTGATGGAACCAATAGCTAGAGTTCTAAACCATTCAAGAGCCTTACCCTTGAGAGAGGCTGCTAATAATTTGGTGGCCACATCTTCATGAGTTATGTTGTGTATGTTGCAGATAGTGGTCACATCTCTTATGTGCTCAAAAGCTATGGTTTGTCCTTCACCTATGAAATTAGGTAGACTCTTTAATGCCACTAAGGGCACATCATTATGTAAAACAAAGACTAATGGACTCCCCTAGTTGAAAGGTGCAAAAGAAAACTATCTAGCCATTGTAGGAACTGAAACCTGCTGAGTAGCAACTGTGTGGGTTGTATTTGATGTAGGATTTGAATCTTCTTCTAGATCTCTGGTTAGAGATCTTCCTATTCTCCTGAGATGAAAGGAAAAAGGTCTCCTTTTTGAAGTATCAGGTGGTGTAGATTGTACTCTCCTTGCAGGAGAAGTTCTTTGAGTTGTCCTACCTTTGTAGCTCCTTTTTGAGGGCAACTCTAAAAATTCAGTAGGCTTTGAGCTTCTAGTCTCAATCTTTCTCATAAAATTTGAACAAGGTTAGCCTGGATCTGTGAAATCAATGGAGTCACTAGATATACTTGGTAGAAAGACTTCTAAAAGTCTATATTATGCAATCAGTATATCAAAGATAACATAATATTTTCAAAATGAACTTCTTTTGTTGTCAGAAATGTTATGCCCAAGGTTAGGTATCTTTGAATCTGAATCCTTGGACTTATAAAAACACCTTAGAACATAAATCTAAACTTGGTTCCACCGGGCGTGCCAGAATTGTTATACACTAAGTTTTCACCCTTGTTTCAAGCTCTCTTGGTCTTGATAACCTAGTATGACATGGGAATCATCTCCAGGTGTGGGACCTATGCTTACTAAGATGAGACCTCTAGGTTCTAGGCTGGTTCCTCTTGGATAATCACCCTAATTTGCTTCTTGACATGAAAAGTAAAATCTTTTGGAGGGAAATGGATAGAAGGAATGCATGAAAGGGAAATGACTTGAAAGCAAACTACCTACTAGGTGATACACCAAAAATATGGTATGAACTTTAGCATATAGGATGAAATTAGTAAAGAACTTAGGTCTAAGAGATCACAACTTACTAAACTTGCATAAGTATTTCATAGAGAGGTCTGAACATAAGACATAGACTATGACCTACAAGTAAACATTCACTTCTGCAACTAGGTATGGGAATGAGACAAGCTTGTCAGGGGGTTGAAGTATACCCACAAGAGAATTCAAATAAAATCAGACATAGTAATACACAAATTGTTGAAAGAAAGAGGGACCAGGAACCCTAAGATATCACTTAGAACATGCATACACTTCAATTCAGTAAGATATAGTTCAAACAAGAAAGGATAGGGATAGAAAGAATGTCACAAATACCTCAGCAATGTTTAAACAACCAATGAAATGTTACAGAATGTAGAAAGCCAGAGGGAAGAAAGAATGCCATGGATAACTTTCTAAGAAAGAAGAACTCTCCCTTTTACAAGTGTAAAACTCTGAGCTCTAAAAGGCTCGAAAATAATATATACACCTCCCTTTGGCACACAGGCTAGAGTAAAACCTAACTAGGGTTACATTAATTTGCATAAAAATAATCAAACCCTAAATGTCCTTCTGATGATCATGTATTTTTGAAATATCTGGCCAATCAGATACTATCTTTGCGTGTATATCTCTTTATTGAGTCCACCTGCAGACACAGCCACATTGATCCATCTACCCTTCTGCAACTTGAACTCGCCATGAATGCTCCATATCTGATCTTTACAGATATTTGAGCTTTAAATTGTATAACTGACAAAAAGATGGTGCCAACTCTTAATGTTTCTCTAGCACAAGAACACGACATGGTATGCCACAAAATTGGCAGGTGCCGGCTATCAGATCCTATTTCATCATTCACTCAACCTCCACTGTCCCGAGTAATTCAATTTTGAGCTACCCATCTTGTCATAAATGACCATCGGATCAAAACCCTAGCAAAAAACCTTGTAGGAAAATACTCAAATTTGAATTTAACAGCTAGCAGGTTGAATTTTAAAACACAGCCATTGATCACAGTTCTCTCGGCAGATGAATGACTCAAATTGACTTTAAAAATAGTCAAAAACCCCTTTGAAAAGTCTTTAGCCACCTTGATAGACTAACAACCAATCAGAAATGAGCACATCAAAATGACATGGCACATTGGACCCACGACCAACTGAGAACTCCATCGGACAGTTGTCACTACACTACAATGCTAAACAATGAGCAGCTCATCCTTGCAGTGTAACGATGACCACAAGATTTGATCGGACTTTAATCCTTTGAGAAAATTTGACCCCATGGGCCCATTGACAAATCTCCACGTTGCAAACCAGCTGACCAACAATAAATTGATAACTCAGACACATGTAGCGGGCTACCTCTAATAACAGACCCACTGTTAGAGCCTGGGTTATAAAGTAGAATCGATGGTTGTCGTTATACCATGGTGCTAAGTCTCGCGCATCTTTTATCAATGGTATAACGATAGCCGCAAGATGCATCCAAGCCATAACCTTCAGGGAGAAAATGGCCCCACTGACAACCTGCCAAGTCAGAACCTACCGATGAATCAGAAACCACCATGTTAGACTACTTGGCACTGGACCCACTGATAGCCTACAACGCTAAGTGAAAAGGAAGATCGATGACCATCGCTATGCCATGATCTTAAAACACTTGCATCTTCACTCAATGGAATAGTGATGACCATCAAATCTGACCAATACTTAGCCTTTCCAAAAATTGAAACCGTGATGCCAAACATTAACTGCCCACCAGATCGCCAAGTGTTAAGATCTAGACTGCCAGAAATAAAAGATCTAGCGAGCATAGTTTCCAAGTCGCTAAAGGTTAAGGGTATTCGGTCGAGGACTAGGCGATTTAGTGACCGAAGGAAAATGAAAAGTGCACATGCTGAATAAGGATTTTAAGTGGCTGAAAAGGTAATGAAGAAACATAACCAGCCAAAGGGTTCTTAGGGTTTATTTATTTATTTAACAGCTACTTTTATGAATTTTGACCTAGGTCTTTTGATGCCAGAGACAGAACAAAACACTACAGAGACCAGGGGAAAGTTGCTAAAGCCATGAAATTTTCTTAGGGTGCTAATAGGGCTTGAAGCATGAGGACAGAACCTGACCAGGCCAAAATTTCATGGAGGGAAATTTTGGGCAACAATAACTTAGTCAAAACTTTATAAAAATTAGATTTTTTTCTTATAATATGCAAAGCATAGAATGTGACACATGTTTCAAATTTAAAAAATGTTATACCGTTTCAAAGTTATAGATTTTTTTCAATCAAGACTTTAGATGTAATTCAATTAGCTCTTGAAATAAATAATAATTATTTATTAAACTCAAAATTAGACAACATTTATATAGATGGAAAGCTGAGAATCTCCTTACGAAACCCTTTTCTTTTCATCAATTTTTTGGTAAAAAAAAGTTGTTAGCTACATGGTCAAAGTCTGGAGATGCAAGGAAATCTCAAAAACACATTTTTTGGGTTGACTTTCCAAGTTTGACACCCCAAGCCAAATCCCATTGCAATTTGGAGGCAAATGACAAGGCAACAAATTTATGTCAAAGGTATCATATATTTGATATCAGATGTGTTTAGTATGTTTTATCCTATGTGATATTCATCTATGATCATCTTACACTTATTTTAAAGAGATGACCTATAGCTAACAATATTGATGAAAAAATTATTTAGAGAAAAAATCAATGTAGGAAAGGTGATAGCAAAGAAATCCTACATGTACATCACTAACAAATTTTTTTGTTCCTCCTTTCTAGGAGATAAGTTTTAGATAAAAAGGGTATCACCAAAGAAAATTATTTATGTGTTGTTGAAAAGAGATTTTCTTTGCTTGTGATAGATTGAAATTGATGGGGTGGCATGGAAACTAAAGGTGTCTAAAGTGTGAGGTTGATAATGAAAAATGCTCATTAATTTCTTGAATGCACCATTGCAAAACAATTATGGGAAATGACAATAAAAAATGTATGTAGGAATTAATCCCTCTAACAAGCAAAATATAACCTTTTTTTTATAGATAACAAGCACAATATAACTACTAGTTAGATAGAAGTTCAAAATTAAGAGACTTAGACTAAAAATAATATGGGATCTCACACCATCAATAACTATATGAAACATCTTATAATGCCCTACCAGGGAACCCGACATGACGACATGAATTTACTAAGAACATGGAATTTTTTTTTACTTTAACTGTTACAATTAGCATTTAAAATCACATAATGATACAACTTGTTAGAACATTGTAATAACAACACCGCACCCTCTCAGGTTCCCTGATGTTTCTACTAAGCAATACATAGACATATAAACAATTGAACCATATAGAGGAAACATTAAATCAATAATGTTATTTATATTCCTTTATTAAACCCACAAATTGATAACAATAATAACCAGATACATAATCAATATAAATATTACATGTCAATTACATATCAATACATGTGAGTAACATATTTATAATCATTTACATTAGTACATGCTTACACAGCCAAAATCCATAATACATCATATGGAACAAGATACAATTATGATATTCCATCATGATGCTAAAAATAAGGTACAAAATATATGAAGATTCCATCCAAAAAGACATGAACCAACAAATGAAGCTTGATGGAAAAGTATTTGCCACCAAACCATATGGAAACTTGTGGACCACTCCCTCTGAGCTAGGAGATAGACATAAAGCCTCACACCGACAAAATATAAAAAAATAAAACATGTATCACATGGAAACACAAGGAAGACCAAATCATGACATAAAACATACCCAGGGGACACAAAATATATAATGTAAGGAGATAAACTCAGGTCACAATAAAAAAAAATCAAAAGATACCACAATATACCAAAAGATACCAAAGGTGAACCATTAGAAAAACTGAAGAGAATCCTAAGACACATGCATGAGAGTGTCATCACATAGTCCCCACTATCCTGTGTTAGCTTGACATGTCTCTCAAGACCTCAGCCCTGAAGTGAGAAATCGTGTGGAACCAATGACTTTTGATGAGTACAAGGAAGTTGATTTTCCAAATAAATGACCCACAGATAACCATTCCTTCTCTAACCCATCCTTGGTCTATACAAGAACTCAAGGTCATGGGTGAGGTATCTCATTTATCTTGATTAATGTGTAACCTAACCCAGTTCATTTTAATTATGTTTTCACTTGATTACAACTCCACAATGGGTTATCCTGGACTAGCCACTTAGGGCCCTAATGCCCATTGTGAGCCACTCTCCTAGTTGTGCTCCTAGAAAACCCTCTCCACAAAATTGAAAATCAAACTCTCAAACAAAAACACATTAGGATCCAAGTATACCAATGTATCCAATAGGACCTCATTCCACATCAAATAAGTAAGAGATCTCATAGAAAATAAATGAACTTCTCCATGTTCCAATACTCAACAAATGTTCCACATCATATGTCATCATAAAATAAGCTCATAACAATATGTGGATCCTCACAATAAATGCCAAAAGTCATCAAAGACTTCTTGTTACAATAACACACCAACATAAGATACGACTTCATAAATAAATGACATAATCCTATTAAAACATAAATCATAATATCACAAAATCATCCATTGGAGACCTCATATGCTATCATTTCCACGTGGGTGCCAGAGAACACAACATATACATTTCATGGCACAAATTACATCAAGACATTGATAAGTCCAAAAATGATAATCCACATATTGACATAATCCAATAACATTTTGAAGTCAAATCACTGACTCATCTATTAATAACTCAAATCTCTCACAAACCTTATAACATAAAATGATCTCACAAAGGACCATGAACCATAAAATATCATCACTAGAATCCCAAATCAATCATCACCCAAACAAACCAAGATTCCAAATCAAATAACAATCCCCAAGCCTTTGGTATAGATAAAACCCCAAAAAACTAATCTTCATAAATAGCACAATCACATCCTACAATAATACTTATAAACACGAATAGTACTTACACCTCAGAGCCTCACATAAGAAACAATTATACGAACAATTTAATAAACCATTTGATAAATAATAATTGCACTTAACCATTTTATAAGTATTTACATCTACATTATGCTACATTTCAATCTACATCTAAAACTTCATTAGACAATAAAAGAACCATTTATTTCCCAATTCACAAGATCACTAAACAACAAAAGACACCAAATTGCACGTAATCTATGACAAAATCAAGTGTCAAACCTTACAACGTACTACACCAAACCACAAGGTATGCCTACAAGAAAAGACTTCCAAAACCAAAGTTAATCAACAAAAACTACATGTAGTTATAACAATACCAACAAGGGCTGCAGTACAGCATAGTTCCTGCCAAGTGCAGGCAGGGCGGGTGTGGAAGATAGGAGGGGAGGAAGAAAGAGCGTAGTCCACAACACTTCATTTGTTGTACATTTTCTAGGCTTGATTCCCACGAATGCCCCTACACACCACCTTCCACCTTCCATTTGATGTCTTCTACTCAAATTTGGTTAAAAAATGATCAACTTCTACCCCTGCGAACATTAGAAATAGATATGATACAATTTACACTTCTTTTTGCCAATTACAACAGAGACTAAATTTCAGTAGGTTTTAAACATTAGCAAAAAATATTGGTATTAATTATGGAGTATCCCAACGTTCAATCTAATTTATGCAATAAACTTTATTGAGATTAGAATATACCAATTAAGAACAATATCAACAAGAACAAGGCATGCAACACAGTTTAGGCGGTATGCAAAAAAAATTGTCATACCAATTGAAAACATAGAAAGTGACAAAAATATGTGGTTTGATTGGTAGAAATGCATTGATTTAATATAATAAAAATGGTGGAAAATGCATGTGGTGGATGAAATTCCTTTGTGTAAGGACTAAAAATCTCTCCTACTACTTACAAAGAACTTACCCAAAAATAGATGGATAGTTAAAATATTGGTCATTGTTAACTTGTGATCACCTGACTCATTTTCTCCCTATATCACAAAGAGGAACAAAACTTGTATTGAACAAGTGAAAATGGAGAGAGGTGTTGTAATTTCTATGTTTTTGTTTCCCTGGGAAATGAGGGCTTCTCTACCTCTACAGAATTTGCCTTGCCCTCAACAAGGAACTCTCAAGGAATATCTAATTTGAGCAATCTGAGGTACCTCTTCTAGGACAAAAATAAATCCTGGAGGAATAGCCAATTTAAGAAATATGGAGTACCTTTATCTAGGCAAAAATGAATTGACTAGAATGACTCCAAAAGAAATAAGCAATTTAACATATCTAATTTGAGCAATCTGAGGCAACTCTTCTAGGACAAAAATAATTCCTAAAGGAATAGCCAATTTGAGAAATCTGGAGTACCTTTATCTAGGCAACAATGAATTGACTGGAATGATTCCAAAGGAGATAAGCAATTTCAATATCCATGTTTACCTTTTATTGGAGGGCCACAATCTGTATGGCATAGTTCCCCTCTTAATGAGAAATTGTTCATTAACAAGACTAATGCTTTTGAGAATTCATTCACAGGGCCTCTGCCTCAAACCTGGCTTTATACATGGCAAAGAAAAAACAAAGTTTGTTGAAATCTAAGATTGTGTATGTTCTCCATTTCTTAGAATCAACAATAGGCACCTCTGCCAAAAGCCCTTTGCAAACCTAAATGTCAGTGGTCTTGATTGTTAATGTGCAACTTTTCCATGTTGCATAACTTCTGCTACAATCTACTTAATAAGCAATGGCATCACCCACAGAGGCCCCTAACTTAAATGACTATGCCCAAATTAAATAAATGCACATAAGTGAGATGAAAATATGAACCGGATTGTTGCAGTGATGAAAGTAACAGGGCTTAGAGAAATTGTCCCGAATAACAAATATTGCATTATAGAAGGGATGTTGCGATTTAGATGGCTAATCATGAGACTCAAATCAAAACTAGACTAGAAAACGTTACCAGACCATAAGCCCAATTATTAAGAATTAAAAATTAAAAGCATTCTGAGACCTATTACCCTAAATTTTTTGTGTCTATTTAAACATTTGTGGGTACCTATTCAGAATGGAAATAGGAAACCAAATCACAAACTCCAATTGTAAGAAAATGAAGCAATCACGTGAATATCAGAATTATTGTGTAGAATGACATCTAGCAGCACAAGCTCAGAATATGGAATTTTAACATTAGGGTTTAGCCTAGAGTCTATTGTGTGAGAAGAATGTAGTCATACTAAAACTGTAGCTTATGAATAAACCAACCTTCCTTATCATGTTATAAACATTTCTACTCACACATTCACCAGGGGAAAAAGGCCAAACACATAGGCTTTTTACTGCCCCAGGGAAAAAATGAAAAGCCAAAAATGATTTTTGTTGACCTAGCATACCAGAAGAATTTCCATTGATGGGAATAGAAGGCATACAAGGACTAAAAGACATACAAGAAGAATGTGTCAAACTCCATACCTTGAGGATGCGCACACAAAATGAACAATCGTAGAAAGGAGCTGCAGATAAATGTTTTTACTACTTGTTTTCTTTATTATCCCATCTCCAAAATTGAAATGAACGGAGCCTACAAAATATTGCACATGGCTCACCTGCATGCCAAGCCAAGTGTCGATGCCATTTGTAGAAACGGGAACCTCAACACCCTTTGTGATAATGGTAGTCCCAACACATTCGGTATTCGCCCTCCTCATGCCAAAACCCAACAATTGTGAAGACAATCTGCAAGAATGATAACTCCAACACTGTCACTTCGATTTTCACTTCTTCTCTTGCATTGAAACTTGTGAGAGCCTCCGATCTAGCCAAAAACAATGTTCCAACATGCATATTTGGTAGTCTTCTAGTAACAATCGATCATCTTCTCCTTTAAGAAAAAGGTGAGAAATTGAAAATGAACATTGCAAAAGGATAATGAAATAATTTGATTGGTCGTGGAGCAAAGATTAATCACGTGTTATGTTTTAGCCCTCCGCAAGAGTTCTCTGCTATGGTAGGAACTAACAATGTGCTACAATTTCCATCATTATACAAATGAAATAGTAATACCTAAGTAGCCCCCAAAACAATTAAATGATGATGCTCCACTCTATGTAGGAACTAGTGTATTGCACCAGAATAGAGATAAAAAGGATACCACAACTTCTATAACCTACATAGCTCCAATACAAAATAAAAAGCACTAATTGTCTCCTAATATACAATGAAAAAATTTGATAATTTTGCCCAATATAGAGATAAGAACACATCAAATGGAGAGGTTTAGCCTCTACCACCCGCTGTCCAAACAACTTTGCAAGAATGCATCCAATGGAGAGGTAATGGTAATGGGAAACAAATACAAGGGGAAGAACAAGAAAAATAGAAGGAAAGGAAAAGACATAGAAAGGATAGGTGAATAGTTGTGCCTTCAAGTACAATCAAAACAACATGTAGAAACTAAATACCCATAATCAACATACACCCAACAAGAACGAGGAGAGATTTTGCTTTCTCAAGCTGCAAATGAAACCATGGAAAACTGGATATGAAAACAATCCATGCACAAGAAAATAACCAGTGGGGTAGTGGTGAAAAGGCACACTAGCCACAAACACACTAGAATCTAATTCATTTCAAAAGAAAGAGAATTCAATATTTGCGTATGAGAAAAAAAAATAAGCTACTAAATAAATTTAAAATGCTTACCTCTAAAATGCAAAAGAACTAGAGAATGAATGCAATGAATAAGTTTCAAGATATGAAAATCCAATTCAGTCTACACACTCCTAAAATTGATTAAATGAATCCTTCCAAGAAAACCGATCCCAAGTACTCTATCAATTCACTCCTCCCCTTCCAAAAGCTAGAGAAAAATTTCATAACTTGAAAGAAAGACTTCAAATCTTTAATCTCTTCAAATTACGAGAAACCTCTTCAACTCCCATTCAAGAGAAAATCAATTAATTATTTAATTAACTACATAAGACTTTTAAAATTATAATCTTATAAAATGGCTCTAATATTAAAAATAAGATTGTCAGTTCTTACAAAATAACAAAAATCACATAAAAGTCACAAACCACTCATTTTTAAAATTTATTAATTACTATTACAAAAGAGCACAAGACATAATATTAATAGATGTTAAAAAATCATTCAATATCTTATTAACCATAAGCACATAACAATTAAATTACATTAATATTATTAGTCTATTGACATTGATATTTTATAATATAATACATTTTAATCCAACTTATAATGTAACGATAATCATATAAATTCAATTAATTGAGTAATATTAACATGTTGATCAAACTATATTTGATACTTCATTAAATATAATGATAATTAATAACTAAATTAAATCAAATTGATTTAATGATACTAACATTATCATGATTGCAAAAGTTTTGGACATGAACTTCCTGAACTTGGTTGCTAATGGGAGTATATAGGGAATAAAGGTGGCCTCTACTATCTCCCCTCCATGTTACAACAATTTGTGGATAATACCTTTCTTTGTGGAAAATCCTCTATGATTGAGGCTAAACAATGGAAGTGCCTTTTATCTGGTTATGCTACTGCTTCAGGTCAATGCATCAACTACACCAAAAATCTTCAATTTCTTTAACACACATGTGGATGTGTAGACTAAGATACTTAACATATTGGGTTGCCAACTAGCTAGCCTTCCTGGAACCTACTTGGGCCTTCCTCTTTCTGAAAATTCCTTAGTAGTGTTGGAAAGTTCCAACTCCATGTTGCCTCACTCCAGAGCATTCTAGTCTACTTCCTGTAATACCCCAAAAATGGGCTATAGGTTCATTAACCTCCTACATCATCAAATCGATCAAAATTGACATCAAAGTCCTAACCTAAGGCAAATCTGCACATCAGTTTATCAAAAACCTAAGTGATTATCTTAATTCTGCATCAGGGAATATTCCTAATTTATCATAATTATCTTTAATTGAATATTATTTGGTGATAAATGTCATTATTTATCCTAAAGTTAATTAATTGAATATGATGAATATTTAATTAATTAATTTAATTCTGCCACTTAATTATTTAATTAGATTTAATTGCATTTATTCCTTATTAATATTGTTTTAATTTTGACAATAAATCAAAATTCCTACAAACAATCAATTCAATATTTATTTAATTGATTTAAAATCAAAGTTGTCAAATTTAATGATTTAATTGGAATAAAGTTTGATTTAATAATTGATTAACCCGTAAATCAGTTATTTTAAATTTAAAAATCAGTTAAGTTGAGAATAAATCACTTTATTTTTAAATTAATTTATAATTAAATCATGCACAATCAGAAAAGCAAGCAATTAGAAATTAACAATCAAATTTAAATTTAAACTCAACATCTGATGATGAGTTGAAATTTGATCTAAACTCTATTTTGAATTAAACACTGCTTTTGCATGGTTTTTGTGAGTTAATTATCTCTGATTTCTTGTTAACTCAAAAATCAACCTGAGTTTATCAAGAGTGATTTATGGCTTTTCTCAATGCATCCTAAAGCCTTGGATTTCTATAGAAACAAGGCTCAGTTCTTCACAAAGATCAACACTTGAATTTGCACAATTACTCTAGCAAATTGGTGATTGAAGGATTAAACACTTGCGACAGGCGATTTATGAGATCTTTCATTGTTGATCATAGTTTTGTATAGTTTTCATATCATAGCATTCATATCAATTCATATCATTCTTAGATTAAATCTGCATTCAATTTCATTCATCTAGCTTAGATTCATACAGTTTTTGATATTATTGCACAGAAAATACAAAAATATAGATTAATCTACATTCATATAGTTTTTCATTATTTTGCATTCAAATCCTTCGTTTAGCTGTTGCATTGTCACTGATCTCAATTTCAATTTGAGAACATCATACTCACACCTACTAGAAGGTAGTAAATTGCCTAGTTAGCTTAGTTTCATTTATTTGCAGATTTCAATTTTGCTAACTTTTAATGTTTTACTGAAGTGTTGTGTCCACAACTAGGTACAATTTTCACACACACATTTATGCTCCCACTGTGGGGCCCTGAAATGGGTTTCCATTTCTTCTATATCAATTTCTATCATTTTTCTGTTATTTTCTGGTCAGTTATGCGATTTTATTCTCTATTCGTACATTTTTCATATGAATTTTGTTAGAAAGCCATACTAGAAGCTACTTGTTGTTGTACATCAATTGAGGATTTTGAGGCTCATATCATAACCTACAGATTGTCATTTGGAAACTCCTTTGTCATTTGAATAGATACCCACTGTCGTATGGGATTTGGATTGTCGTATGAAAGGTAACCCATTGTTGTACGAGTTTTGATACTAGTTTTCCATTGTCATTTCAGATTTTGGGCAGTTTGTCGAATTTGATTTTCAGATTTAAACTAACAGCTAACCCTAACAATTGAACTCTGATGTTTCTAATTGATCTTTGCTGATTTTGATTGGGAAAAGTGTAACTAAATTGCTAAAACAAGTAGAATCTACTAAGCGCATTACAAGGAACTCAAGTATTCTTCTCAGTCTGATAACACTTCGATTTGGACATAAAACACACTCTCACATGTCAAGCTTGTGTGAATTTTCTTTCTTTCATATCACAGACTTCATTTTTGGGCTATAAAATGAACATAGATTTGCTTTCTGCATATCTGTTACACATAGTAAATAGGCCCTATGAACACTATTTGTGGATGATCTTGAGAGAGTGGGCTTCTTTCACTTGTTTATGCATGTGAAGATCTTCTTGATGAAGGATCCCCTTGTAGGTAGAGGATACTAAGATTGTCTTGCGTTCTACTAGATTTTTGAGTCTTCAACTTTTGATCGATACATTCTCTCTCCAAACAGATTGATAGACCATGAGCGGTTGACATCATAGATCTTTGTGAGATAATTTCAGTCTTAGCGTGTCGGATTAATCTATCTGCTTTGTTTTGGTGAAGTGAAGAGGCTAGGGGATTATGCTCTACTTCCTTTTTGGATAGTACCAGAAACCCAGATCCTTGAATCCGATCTAATCCCCCTGTGGTATCTTTTTTGAGTCACCTTTAGAGAGGGTTATCCATAGTGGACATTCCCTTAATTGGGTCAACCATGTGGATAGAACCTCAAGCAGTAATAGCCATTTTCACCGTGGTAGCAACAGCTGCTATATAAATATCCTTGTGGAGGAAATCTTCATAGGTGTGGTCTCTTGTTGAGCTGTCAGATCTCCCTAGCAACTCCTGATTGATTAAATTCTCGAATTGTGTCAAAACCCTAGTGCGACTGGATTGGAGTTCACCCTCTTGAGATCACAAAAGTTGCAAAGTCAGACCATTACTAAAAACCCTAGTGAGGCCAAATTTTTCATTTTCTAGGAATATGTGCATTATTGAAAAATGTTTTGGAACATACACAACTAGCACTCCTAGGGATTAGCACATTAAGTCACTATTGCTTGTTCATGCGCAAGGTTGCTTTTTCCCTTGTTCATTGTTTTCAGATGATTGCTTGCTTCCCTTGTTATTTTGCGTGCTTGATATCTACTTGGTTACTTAAGATAGACTATTACACAGATCTTAAAAATTGGACAGAAAACTTTGCCAACCATCTGAAATTGAAAGCCTAAAAATTGCAAAATCTAAAGCAAAATTCCTCTTTGGAGTCAAAAGTCATCCCACAGTCTCAGATTGTCGTACAAGTCTTTAGCAAACATTGTTTCATAACCCCTGTATTGTCGTACGGGAGTCAGTATTGTGTCGTATGAGTGTTGTCACTAGAAATTAAAAGAACATTATCCTTGGTAGCAATTGTCATACGAGTCCTGTTAATTATCATTTGAGAGCATACCCTGTGTCGTATGAGCCCACAAAAACTTGTTTGAGAATTTTCAAAAAGTTCTCAGAGACTTGTCAAATTTGACAAGAATCCAATTTTTACAGCCTATTACCAGATTCTGTCAAAATATTCACTGTGTCAGAAACAGAGCAGAAACTAGAAAGAATTTGATCGTTTAACTAAAGTGGTCTCTTGAGTCTGATTTAGCCTTTTGATTTATCGATTTGAGTCTTTTTCATCTTGTGTCCAAAACCTTGTCAAGATTATCTTCAAACTCAATCTTCATACAAAATGGCTAAGTGTTGTGAGCTCATGTCCACCATCTTTTGGGTGTCTACCCATACTACTAGGGCACAGTATCCTTCATTTATGTCCAATCTAATCTTCAATCAATCCAATCTTGACAAGGTTGCATCATTTGATCTTCTTGAATCAAGTCATTCTTCAGTTGTCTTCATCTTGCTCTCTCGCTTCACCCAAGGTTAATGGTTGAAACTAGAGCTTCATCACACAAGAAATCTAGAGAAGCACCTCATACCTTACCTTTGTCTACTCACATGGGTCCAACCTTTGAGGAACTCTACAATTCAGGTCTTTATGAAGATGACAGTCTTGGCAATCTTTGATTAAAAATTGGTTACATACCCCCTCCTCCATCAATCCAAGGAGTCAATCAACAATCTCTACATCAATCTATCCCAAGAAGTCCTAAAACTCCTAACATGTCTCAAGGAGGGACACACCATGGGTCTCAAGGACATCATTCTCAATGTTGATCAAGAACCTACACCTTCTGAAATTGCTTGATATCAAAATTGTTAGGAATGAATGCTGAAGCTTTGGAAGTCATTCTATAGCAGTGGTTGTTGTATTCATGGCTATGATTGTCATTGATGTCAACACAATGTTATTTTGGAGATTAGCAGAGAAGCAGGCACAGTTTTGTTTTGCACACATGTTATATTACAGATTGAGTTATGTGACATTGATGTTATGTTCTTTGGTGTGTTATTAGCCTATGGTTAAGTGTGCAAAAACAAATTCACTTATTCATTAAAGTTATAAGCATTTTGGTGGAAGCAGTATTCTGGCAGTGTTCCTGAGTAGCGATTTTTGGTAATCGGAGGATATCTCCTAATCAGGATGGAATCTAATTCTACATAGTTAAAGAGAAGTTTGAGACTCATTGGTGGTGATGTGGTTCATAGTGAAAACTTTGAGGTCACATGAGTGAAAAGTTACAATATCTGAAAGCCGACAATTTTATGTAATTTTGTAGCGTGTTGAAATTATTATTTTGTATTTGCATGTCGACTCATTTGTAATTATTTGAGTGTGGTATAAAGGGAGAAATGTTTTCCTTGTTGTAAGATCGATGTGTGATGGTTGTGATATGGAATCATGATATTGGGATGCAAATGTATGCATGAAGTGAAGAAAATAGCTAATTCAGTGATGAAGGAAGACTTGTGAAGTACAAAGATCTGGATTTGTGATCTTGTGTAGCAGAGAGTGTGGTTTTTGCACAATGTGAAGGAGGTAACATATTTCATATTATTCTGTTAAATAATCCTAAGATCTGTTGGACAGTGAGTTCAGAGATCTTGCCTTGAAGCTGTTTGGGCAGTGGGTCCTTCTATCTTCCATAACTCCTAACAGGGTTAGAATCTTTTAACAGGGATTCAAAATCTCCTAACAGGGATTCATATGTACTGAATGTATTTCATAAGACTCCTAACAGGGTCCATCCTCTAACAAGGAACTTTCATATTAGTACATCATTTTGTGGGCATCATTCCCACCAGGGTTTACTCTTTGATCAAAAGGTTCCCTAGTTAACATATCTTGTGTTATTGTGTCATTGTGTTGTGTGTGTGAATTTTGTACCTGATCCGTAGACACAACACTTCAGTAAAACATTAGAGGTTAGCAAAAATGAAAACTGTAATGAATTGAAAGCTAAACTAACCAGGCAATTTACTACCTTCTAATAGGTGCGAGTATGATGTTCTCAGATTGTTATCGAGATCAGTGACCTTGACAACACCTAAACGAAGGATTTGAATGCAAAACTGATATTAAATATGAATACAATTAATCTATTTTTTTTATTTTCTATGCAATGATATGATGAAAACTGATATGAATCTATGATATGTGAAAATTGATATGCTATGATCATCTAACAAATGAAAACTAATATGATATGAAAAACTATGCAATGTTGATCTCACAAAGCTTGGATTCGCAAAGATGATTCTTCAGTCTCCAATTCAGCAGTCTGATTATGCAATTCTTGTGGATGATTTGTGAAGAGATGAGCTTTGATTTTATAGAAATCCAGGGCTTTGAGGATGCATGAAAGAAAGCCATAAATCACTCAAATTAACTCAGCTTGATTTTTGAGTTATCTGATTATAAAGATAGTTTAATTCACAAAAACATGCAAATCATGCAAAAATAACTTTTTAACTCAAATTAGAAGTTTAGATCAACTTTAAAACTCAAAAATGATGTTGAGTTCCAAAAAGTCAATAACTTGCATTGATTTTCTGATTTGGAGTTTAACTGCTCTTTGATTGTGCACATGGATAATTATGAATTAATAAATAAATAAAGTGATTTATTCTCAACTTAACTAATTTTTGAAATAAAACAATTGATTTATGGGTTAATCAATTATTTTTCAAACTTTTAGTCAAAAGCAATATCATTAAAAATTGACAACTTGCTTTAATTAATTAAATAAGAATTTAATCAATTATTCATAGGATTTTGGATTTATTGTCAAAATTAAATAATAATAATTTAGGAATAAATAGAATTAACTTCAATTAAACAATTAAGTGGCAGAATTAAATCTAATTAATTAAATATTGAGAATATTCAATTAATCAAACTTTAGGATAAATAGGATTTATCACCAAATAATCATTAAATTAAAGACAATTAAGAATATTACTAGGAATATTCCCCAATGCAGAATTTAGGATAATCAATTAAGATTCGATGATGTTCAGATGTGCCTTAGGTTAGGACTTCGATGTCAATTTCATTCGATTTGTCGATATAGGAGGTTAATGAACCTATAGCCCATTTTTGGGGTATTACATTTTGCCCCTCTTTGAATTGTTGTGCGAAGCTCAGTAGTTCAAAGATAGTCTATGTTTGATAAAGATATGAAATTGATATGAAAGATATGATGATTGAAAGATTTGAAGATATTAGGTCCTGAATGACCAAAGATAATGTTAACTATAAAAATGATGAACCGATGATTGTGAAAAAGTGTCAAAACGCCTGATTCTGAACTTTATGATTGCGAAGAAGTGAGTGACCGATTCCAGACTCGATTGTCTTAGAAGAACCACGTTGGTATCACATCTGAACCCTTCAATTATCAAAGAACCAAGGAAAGAACACTGATGAACCGATGGTTGTGAAAAGATGATACAGTTTACAAGATTAAGAGAATATCAGATTGATATGGATCTCGATGAATCTGATATGCCCCAAGCGATGATTGATTTGCCCTGATCGATGAGGTCTTTTTGATGAATCAGTAACTAGACGTGGTTGTTGTCTTGATTACTGAGGAAAGATACGATTTCAACAAAGATATGATTTTAAATTAGATTACAGACTTTGAATGATGTGCAATACCATGCCCCCTTAGGGATTAAAATTGAAATCTGACAAGAAAAGTCAGCATTGATAGTTTAGAAGCACATTAATTGATTAGAGAAGTGGTTAAACACGTTCGAGAATGCATTATGCATTGTTTGGAGGTCCAGGAGACCAAGTTTGACTAGGTTTGACCTTGAGTTGACCATGGTTGACCAAGTTGAAATTTTGATAGTTTGATGTAAGATAATTAGTTAAGTTGGATTCTGGATTTTTGTGATGATTGAAGGTCGATTATGCAAGCAGTAGACCATCCTGGGCCCAAAATTGTAAAGCGTGATTTTGACATAATAAACAATCTCAGATTTGAATTTTAATTTCGAAAATGGATTCAGAACATCAAAATTAGCCAGGGGTGCAATTTTCATGGAAAACGGAGCACTTTTGAAAATTAGGTCAAAAGCTATATAAAGGCTGGAAGGGTCATTTTCAAATCATTTCAACTATTTGACTTTTGAGATCTTGTGGAGCCCTCTGAGTAAGAAAATGGTAGATCAGTGAGAACCAAAGGTACCTGTGAGTTCTCATCGATTTGAGCGTAGCCGGAGACATGATAGACCTCGACAGTATGGACATTCAGTATGTGGACCTCTGTGCCCCTCTGAAAATTTAAATTTTTCATGTTTTATAGCATTTTAGACATTTTTCATACGCGTTTTCATTTTTGAATTTCATATGTATGAAAACTCGTACGAGTCCCAACCCAGACTTGTACGACATTCGAATTGTATTTGCTTTGTCATTTCATGACCCACCCAGTGTCGTATGAAGGGGACCCATGAGTCATACGACATTTCATCGGGTCCCTCAAAACTTGTATGACGAAGTGCCCAGTGTTGTATGACCATGGATTGTCGTATGGGCTACTGTAGAGTGTCGTATGACTTTCGGTGCCAGTCTGGACTGTTGTATGAATAACAGTGAGCTCAAAACTCTATTTTAGGTCAAGATTTTTGCTTTTCTGATTGCTTATGCTGATAGCTGACCTTTTAACCTACCTTCTGAAGTACCAAATTGTCCAATTTCTGTACTATTAGCCTATTGTTGAACTCAATTTTTGATAGAATTCCCTATTTTTGCATGATATAGGTCACATATCCAGATGTTCATGTCCGACATTCATACCTAGTGACTCAGAGATTATGTATCTCACTTCCTGACCCTATGAGGGTTCAACTTACTGCATGTGGTTTTGAGTATTTGATCCATTTACCTGATATTAGGGTAAACCATGGCCTGTTGACTGCACTTATCGAGAGATTCCACTCTGAGACACAAATGTTTCATTTATCGACTGGAGAGATCACTGTGACTCTAGAGGATATTTATAGGATACTATGCATTCCATTCCATAGTAGTCGGTGTCCTAAGTATGTGAGTTCTGGCCAGACAGGTCTTCATGCGTTTAGGCATCTGTTTGGAGATGACACACAGTTGATGGGGTCCATTTCCTGGGAGACCCTTGTATAGAGATATGGTCAGACGCACTGCTTAGAGTGCATTATTGTTGGGATGATTGGTGAGCTTATCATGCCAGGCCTTCAACAGAACGGTTTCTTGATGGGATGGGCCTTGATGGTAGCACTTCTTATGGTGACCCCCACTGAGCTTGCTTGGGGTCAGTGTCTTTTGGCACATGTTTTTCAAGATGCACAAGGTTGTATATCAAGATTGCAAGATTTTCACTTCTGGAGCTCTTGTGTTACAGATATGGGCCTGGGAGCATATCCCAATTTTGAGACCAGTTTTTTAGACACAGCGTCAGCCACAGGAGCCAGTGATATACACATATGCTGGTTATGTCACACAAGTCCGCATGGGCCATACTGAGTATTTTAGATGATGCTTGGATGATATGACTTTTGTGCATTGGAGACCATACTTGCAGATAGAGGCTTGGCCCACTGTGAGGGAGCAGTACAACTTTCTGTTCTAGAGTCATGTACTTATTGGTTGGTCTCCCACTATTTTGGAGAGATTTTTGATTACCAAATTCTGGTGTTAGTATCGACGGAGATAGGATGCCCCGCAGGAGTATACTACTTATGCTCACATTGTTCATGAGATCAGGCTCAGATGGACATAGAGGCTCACTTATTCTTTATGTTCAGATGAGTACAGTAGGATCATAGGTAGAGACTGGGACTACCATCCATAGGTAGTTGATGCAGGGGTCACAGATGGATACATTTCTTGACTTGTAGACCACCCTGTCCATAGATTCTCGAATCCTACTGAGTTGATACCCTCCATGGAGGAGGTGATGGATGTGACAGGAGCTCCTATGCCATAGGGTCTGATGATATGTCCTACACCCCTGAGACCCAGAGTGATGGCCCCACCACAAATACCATCCAGATAGATGAGGCCTCCTCATCCTTCTACTTCTACAGCAGGTACATCCACAGGTTCATAGAGATGGACCAGGGGTGAGAGTGGCACTTTGGGTGATGTTGGTTCTACAGATGATGTTTTAGCAGCTAAGCAGTTTGTAGGTGGTGATGTAGATCCCTTACAGGCATATACCACTTTTGATCTAGGAGCTAAGGTTAGACACCGTAAGGTGCATAGAGTAGATACCACTGACCAGCAGCCAGAGCAGCCAACACAGGACATAGAGATGCCAGCAACTGAGGCAGATCCTACTATTCCTCTTACTTCATCAAAGACTATTAGACATCTCAGAGCTCAGGTCCAAGACCTAAAGGTATAGAGTGCTAGGTGGGAGGAGAGGTATCTAGAGGCAGATAGGTAGCGCACAGAGCTTTGTGCAAAGTTTCATTCAGAGGTTCAGAGATTACAGACAAAGGTGACCCATTAGACCTCTCAGGCTTCATATTATGTTGTTGTCCCCGCTGCATAGAGAGTACCCACTTATTCATATCACATGGCAACCTCAGAGGGAGCTAGGGCACTGAGAGTAGAGGTGATACCAGATGCACCACCCCCTCCTCCACCAGATGCCAAGGAGCATGATGATAGTTGATTCATGTTCTTATGTTTTGATATACGCTGTTCTTTTTTATCACTGATATACTATTCTGACTCTGGTAGCTTTCTGGAGCTCATTCTTTTGTATATTGTGCTAGTAGTGCACCCCTAACACATTTTGAGTTGATGATATATATGAGATTGATATTTTGGATCGTGACTTCATTTGTACTTGTCATGTTTGGATTTATGATGATATCATGTTATGTGTATGCTATGAGTAGTGTAGAATGTATGTATGGATTAATGCAATGCAATGATTTCTTTCATATGTATGGATGTTATGCAAGTGTAATTGATTATGAAAAGATGTATGTATGATTTATGCTAATGCACTAGATGTAATGTAATGCAACAAATGGTAATGATATGAGATGTAAATGTAGTGATACACATGATATGTTTTTGTAGGTTGATGAAGACAAGTACTCAGTCTTATGTCAAAAGGATGTTTAACCTAGGAGGGTTACTGCTTGTGGTTCGGTGAAGAGACCTTCGAGTGAGACTCAGCTCTTGTTAGATGTGAAGAATTGATATGAAGAAGTGTTTCCAAACATTTGTGAGATCTTGCAGACGTGCAAAATGCAAAGAGACATGCAAAATGAAGTGCAACCTAAGACCTAGGACCTAGTCACTGATCATGTGTCAATTTGTTATCATCATTGAACTTTTAGGTAACCGGATAAATCAATACAATACCCACTAGTTATGAAACCATAGACATATGAATATCAATTTGTATGTGTAGGAATCAATACAACACCAACTGATTAGGAAACCATGGATATATGAATATTGATTTTGTTTTCGAAATGTCCGATTAGATATAAGCACCAAGGCATAAGTGCCAGGATGACCTGAATATCATGTGCATTTTGATATAGAAATTTGTATAGGCATCAGAATATAACCATCATGATGACCTGAATATGCCTTGCATTACAAACACATCAAATAGTCAAGAGATCATTCTAAATCCAGTGTGAATTACCCATAGTGACCCTTTATCATTCACATCCTTAGGTAAGATCATGTTTCACAGTGGGAGAAAGAACTCACTCAAAAAGATAATAGTTAGATCAAACTTCCTTGAATTTTTTGGGTATCAATGGTCGAGGTATGCATGGCCATCCAATTCGAGATAGAGGCTCTTACATTCGGACACCATTTCAATCCAGAATTTCCAAAGTTGTTAGATTTTCACATATAAGCAGAAGACAAAGAAAAGATTATGCCCCCAGTCATCACTCTCTAAATCCTGAAAAGGACATCATCGAAGATCTCAAAAGGACATAATAAGCAAAAATCTCAATGTGAATCAGTAAGCATACAAGGAGATAAAAAAAAGCACAGATTATTTTTAGTTTGTGATTGATGTTTGATTGCATTGTTGTAGATGGAAAATCCTTTCTGGAGACAAGACTGACTGATTGACTCAAATGAAACTTCAAAGGACCCTGACTGGATACGATACATCTAAGATACATTGGAGGCCATAAGATATGACATTGATTTCCCCCAAGTGTTAAGCATTGATAGGATATAGATGCTTGAGCTAATTGGTGTACAGACTGACTTATTTGAAACAAGGATATGTAGAAACAAACCGGGAGATATGTACAAACTCAAGCAAGACTGAAAGCTGGGAAAGACCAAGATTGCGCTGATAGATGGAGCATTTTTGAAACAAGTGGCACCCATTTGCCGAGTTTTTGCCATCTTGGCAAAGATTCTATTTTTGCTACCAGGGCGCCTGTTTCCAGGTTTTCACCAAGGAACTTTTTTCTTTTTCTCATTTTTTTGCATTTTTAATTTTTTTAAATTTTTTTGTACTTTTGATATTTTTCAATTTTTTTGTGAATCATCAAGGCGCCTATTGCTAGGTTTTCACCAAGATGTTCATTTTTTTAGAACTTTTTCCAAATTTTAAGATGGAGAACATTGATTGGTTCTTGGAGCTATTCTCCTTCAGTCGTTGAGAGTTGATAGGAACCAGAGCCAAAAGTAGCAGTGATAACAAAGGGACCAAGCTAGTTGGGTTCAAACTTCCCCTTGCATTCTCGATGTGATTGATTTTTAGGATTCTCTCTCAAGACTAGATCGCCAACCTGAAATTCTTTGTGTCTGACTTTCTTGTTCTAACCTCTAGACATTCTCTTCTGATATACTCTGAGATGATCATATGTTGCTTGTCTACGCTCATCTAGTAGTGCAAGTTCTTGCAACCTAGACACTCTATAGTCATCATCAGTTACTAGACCATGCATTTTGATTCTTAGTGATGGGATTTTAACCTCAATAGGTAGTACCACTTCAAACCCATAAACTAAATCAAATGGTGTAGCCCTAGTAGGCGTTCTGATACTTGTTCTGTAGGCCTAGAGAGCTGGATTGATCATGAGATGCCAGTCTCTTCCTATCTTATTAATTGTTCGATGCAAGATTTTCAATAGATTCTTATTAGATGCCTCTGCTTGTCCATTCCCTTGGGGATAGTAGATAGAAGACCAATGTTGTGTGATCTTGAATTTGGCACATAGATCATCTAAGTCTTTGTTTTTGAATTGTCCACCGTTATCTGTGATTATGGAATGAGGTATCCCATATTGCATATGATATAGTTCAATATGAACATAGATATTTGCTTTCCAGTTGCTTGTGTTAAAAGGACTGCTTTGACCCATTTTGTAAAATAATCTGTAGTTGTGATTATATGGGTATGTCCATTAGAAGAATGAGGGTGAATGGACCCTATAAGATCAAATGCCCATTGTTGAAAAGGCCATTGTGTAGTAAAGGGAATTAGATCTCTCCCTAAAGCATGAATTAAGTTGCCATGTACTTGGCATTTTTGACAATTCTTAGCAAACTTGATAGACTCTTTCTCCATTTTAGGCCAATAGTACCTAGCCCTAATAAGTTTTTGAGCTAGTGTTAAACCATTTGAGTGTGACCCACAAATACCATCATGGACTTCCTCTAATGCATGTTGAGACTCTTCTCGTTCTAAACATCTAAGTAGCGTACCATCTAGACCTCATTTGTACAGATCATGACCAATGATGACATATCAGGAGGCATTACGGATAAGGTATCTCTTTTCATGGTAGTTGAAGGTATCAGGAATGATTTGGTCTTGGAGATAGGAAAATTGGTTTTTGTATCTGGATGAATCATGACCTGTAATAGTGCAAATCATGCGGGTTTCAGGGGATTCATATGCAGGATAAGATAGTTCTTCCACCAGGAACTCATAGTGTAGCTCATGTTCAGGCTGATGTAACAAAGTAGATAGTGTTGCCATTACATCGGCAACCTTGTTCTCCATTCTAGGAATTTGCTCAAATGTGATAGATATGAAATATTTCTTAAGATCATCTACCATTCTCTTGTAAGGAATGAGCTTTTCATCTTTAGTTTGGTACACATCATTGACTTGATGAATAACAAGTTGAGAGTCTCCATGAATGTCTAGCTCTGTCACTCTCCACTCAATTGCTAGTTTCATACCATTCAAAAGGGCTTCATATTCTACAATATTGTTTGTGCAAGGAAACTTTAATCTGAATGCTTTTGGGATTGAGTATCCTTGAGGAGTTATGAACAATATGCCTGCTCTAGATCCATTCTATGTATAGGAGCCATCAAAGAATAATTGCCATTCTCTAGAAGAAAGAATCGTGATAGAGGAATCTAGAAATTCCATTTGCATTGGTGTATCATCAATCATAGGTGCATCTGCTAATTGATCAGCAATAACCTATCCTTTGATAGCTTATCATTCCACATATTCAATGTCAAATTCACATAAGAGCATGACCCATTTAGCTAATCTACCCGTGAGGGTAGCTTTGCTTAGTAGGTACTTGAGTGGATCAATCTTAGCTACCAATTGAGTGGTATGAGCTAACATGTAGTGTCTTAGTTTCTATGATGTGAAGATCACAGCTAGACAAGCTTTCTCAATCATTGAATATTTCTTCTCATATGCAACAAATGTCCTACTGATATAGTATATAGCTCTTTCCTTTTTATTCTCATCATCCTGTGCTAGCATTGCCCCCAGTGATGTATTTGTTGCGGAGACATATAAGATCATTGGCTTCCCATGAATAAGAGGCATCAAGATTGGAGGATTTGATAGATATTGTTTGATATGATCAAAATTTTTTCTCACATTCATCATTCCATGCAAAGGTCACACCTTTATGTAATATTTTTGTAAATGGTTGTGATATGTCTGCAAGTTGTGATACGAATTTTCTGATAGATTGAACTCTTCCTTGCAATGTCCTCATTTGACTGATATTCTTTGGGGGTTGCATCTCTATTATAGCCTTTACTTTAGCTGGATCAACTTCAATGCCCTTCTTTGAGACTATGTATCCTAAGAGTTTTCTAGAAGTGACACCAAAAGCACACTTCTTAGGATTTAGTCAGAGACTAAAATTTTCCATTCTATCTAGAATCTTGCTCAGGTCCTTTAGATGTTTAGTTTTGATCATAGATTTTGCTAATGTGTCATCAACATAATCTTCCATAGTTCAATGCATCATGTCATGGAAAATAGATGTCATTGCTCTTTGATATGTAGCACCAGCATTTTTAAGCCCAAATGGCATGACATTCCAATAGAAGGTACCCCATGCACATGTGAAAGCAGTTTTCTCTTGATCCTCTGGGGCAATTTTTATTTGGTTATATCCAGAGAAACCATCCATTAAGGAATACATCTCAAAACCCGCAGTCATGTCCACTATCATATCAATGTTAGGTAGTGGAAAATAATCCTTAGGGCATGCTCTATTCACATCTCTAAAGTTTGTGCACACTCTGATTGAACCATCTGGTTTAGAAATAGGTAAATTATTGGAGATCCACTCTACATAGTCAATAACTCAGATGAATCTAGCTTTTAGGAGCTTCTCTAATTTAGCTTTTACCAAGACTGCAACGTGAGGATGCATCTTTCACAATTTTTGCTTGATAGGTTTTACATTAGGAGCTATGGATAAATGGTGCATGATAAGATTAGGATCCAACCCTGGCATATCTGAGTATTTCCATGCAAAGTTGATCTTCTTCTCTATTAGGAATGTAGTAAATTTTTGCTTCTCTTCTTCTGATAATGATTGTGCTACATGTACCAATTTTGGTTCCTCTGTTGTACCCAAATTGATGGATTGAGTGGGCTCAATTAGAACTGGAGATCTATCCTATAAATGACTTGGAAGGACATCAAATATCTCATCCTTGGGCACTTTAGAGAGTTTTTCACCTTCGGATACATCTTTTATTTTTACTTTTGTAGGTTCTGAGACTGCCACAAAGTGGTTTTCACCCTCAGAACTCTCTTTCTTTTTATTCTTATTCTTATTTTTCTAACTAAGATATTTGATGTCTGACTCAGTCATGCTGATGCTTGGTTCACTAATGGAAGTCCTTATAGGCTCAACTACATTTAGGTAGCAAGAAAGGGCATAGTCATTTGGGAAGGTATAAATACCATGGCTTGGACTTGTGGAGGTTTGATCAATAAGGTCTGGATATTAGATAGTAAAAGTGGGGAAAGATTGGGAGATAGCGTTTATAGATACGGATATGTCATCATTGGTCCTAACCCGATGCTCGAGTTCAAAGGTGATATTACAAATTAAGACATTCAATTCGTGAATAGGCTCAATGTCATCGTGGGAGTCCAATTTAGCCATAGGTGGATCAAATTCGATAGGTTCTGCATTTCACTCTAGAATTACATTGGTATTAGGTGCATATTGGTGAATAACATCAACATACTTCTCAGTGATAAGCTCATCTAGTTTTGGAATGACTCCCCATTCATAGTCATTAGATTCATCTTCTGATTCATGAACTCTAGGAAATCTTAGAACATGGGTAAAGTCTGGGTGAATACCCCAAGAAGGGTTACCCTCAGATTCTGATTTGAATTCATACTCATGGGAATCTATCTCAGAATAGCTACCACCTTCCTCTTGGTCCATTTGATTAACTTCAAGATTAGTTGGTTCTTGTGTTGCAACTATCTCTTGATTGATAGTAGGTTCTTGTGTTTCTACTACATTGATTCTTCTTATGGGATCATCTTTTGCATCAAGAAGGTCTTTGATTTATTGAGGAAATTTTTCATAGGGGATGAGTTCTGAGCTATCTGAATCACTATCTGATGGTTTTTTTTCTTCTTTCTTAAGAAGAGGTTCTCTTGGTGTGATCTTCTCTATGACATGAGAATAATTACCCTTGAGGTGATAAGGTTTCTTCTTAAAGCCTAGGCCAATAGTATTCTTATTTTCTCTACCAGTATGTGGGATAGGTACCTCAAGACCTTTTCCTCTAACTCCTAGAGGTCCTTTACCTGAATATCCCATCTTAGCTATCAATTTATCTCCTGGTCCATATGACTTAGAAGGGAGTTTGGATACTGTAGAGTCACTAGTTTGAACAACTTGAGGTTCAAGTTCATCTTTGTATAGCCATGCAAGCACAGCTTCATCCTCTTCAAATTCTTGCTTGGAGACCTATTCTGCTACAAAATTTTCTTATATACCTCAGGGGGTTCTTTAGAGTCTGGTTTGGACTATTTCAAAGATTTCCCATAAGACTTAGGCGAGATAGGGAGAGATTTCAAAGATAAGACTGGCTTGATAGTATATTCTCCCATACTATTTTCTTTGATATTAACCTCTTTTTCAAGATCTTCCATTTTAGATGTGGATGCTTCTTTAGTTGGTTCAATGGAAGATTCTTTGTTATTAGGCACAAGCTTATCTGCACTTTCCTTCAAGGTATTGCAAGTTGTATTCAGATCTGTGGGGATAGTAACCTCTACTCCTTCATAAGGAAACTTCAAACATTGATGGTATGTAGAAGGAATAGCTTGCATTTCATGTATCCATGGTCTCCCTAGGAGGATGTTGTAGGCCAAAGGTAGATCAAGCACTTGAAAGATGGTATCTTTGATAACTGGACCCACTCGGATGGGTAAGACAATGGTGCCTTTAGAAGATCTTTCTTGTTCATCATAGGCTTTTATGGTTATCCTCTTTTGAGGATCAATAGCCAATTCTAAAAATCCCAATTGTGTGATAAAGTTGTAAGAACAAATGTTTAGGCCCACGTCTCCATCTATCAACACATGTTTGACTCTACGGTTCTGGATCAAGACTTCTATATGAAAAGGCTAATTATGTGGGTGACTCAAGGAGTTGTCATCTTCCTCTGAAAAGGAGATATATTGTGGAGATGTAAGATGTCCAACCATAGTCTAGAACCTATCTAAATCAAGGTCATTAGGAACATTGAAACCGAGAAAAGCTTTGTCTAGTATGGCTCTGTGAGCTGGAGATATTCGAAGTAACTCAAACATGGAGATTTTGGCATTAGTGTGCTAGAGTTTTTGAAAAATGCTATAAGATGTAGGCCTTGTATCCTTTGGATTGGAAGATTTGGAAGCAGCCTTCTATTTAGAAGTAGATGAAAGATTGAAGGGCACCTTAGGGACATTTGATAAATCTGGGATTTGTCCTTTTAGATGTTCTTGGGCTTGTGATCAAGTAACTGCATTGGTGGATGGATTTTGTCTATCTCTTCTTACAATTGTGATGACATTGCAATGCTCTGAGAGACAAGGTTCAACCATATTGATGGTAGCATTATTTCCAAGGTAAGCATAATTAAATTTTGCCCCCATATTAGGTTGAGAAGATGAAACTTCTTGACCTTGTTTCAGAAATGGTTCTATGAATGTTGTATGATCATTATTGCTCTTAGGATTGTCAACTGTGATGTCTCCCCTATCAATCAGATCTTGAATGGTGTGTTTTAACCATAAGCAGTTATTAGTTTTTTGACCTTTACCTCGATGGAAATCACATAATTCATTTTCTCTCCACCATTTTGGCTTAGGCTCAGAATCAGGTGGTCGGATTGCTGGCAAAGAGATGATGTTATCAGCTAGTAGAGTTTTCATAGCTGATTCTAAAGATTCTCCAAGAGGAGTGAAATTTCATTGTTTATCCCAAGATTTGTATTCTAGGTTCTTTTGAAATGGTTCGGATGACTTTTGTTCTGAAGCTTTAATGGCCTGGGAACCAAGAGTTAGGTTGTAGGCTAGTGCCTTTAATGGGGCACATATAGTATCAACAGTGCCATCTGTGATGATGCCTTTGTTCTTGTTCCAATTTTTGTTCTTGTCTTTAGAACTGGACCCATATTCATACTTGTCTTTTTGAAGTGTGATTTCTCCTTTTTTCACAAGCACTTTTTCGACTTTGATAGCATTATCCACCATCTTATCAAAAGATGTATGATCTTGCATTTGTAGAGGATAATTGATTTTTGGAACAAGGTTATTGATGAAGATTTCCATTTTTTCTATTTTTGGAATAGGTCTGGCATATAGAGAGAACTTCTTCCTCCATCTCTTGAGAAATGTTAGGAATGGTTCTCCTAGATATTGCTTGAGATTATAGATATCAATCATGGTGACTAGATGTTGAATATTGTAGGAGTATTGTTGATAAAACAATTTGATCAATTCCTCAAAAGTTTTGATAGTGGAAGGTAATCGAGAGAACCATTGAATGACCACTCCTCCCAGAGATTGAGGGAAGAGACACATCAAA
Source organism: Chamaecyparis obtusa (assembly GCA_027943335.1). Taxonomy (NCBI): domain Eukaryota; kingdom Viridiplantae; phylum Streptophyta; class Pinopsida; order Cupressales; family Cupressaceae; genus Chamaecyparis; species Chamaecyparis obtusa. Next base: position 317,185 of record BSBK01005636.1, read on the forward strand.
TAGGTTGATTCGTGCATGAATTCCATTGATTGGGTACAAAATTCTTTGACATGGTCTTGAGGGTTAGAGTGTCTATCATACTTATCATACTTGGGCATCTCCACTCATTTTGGAAATGGTGGCATATACAAGTCTTTGTCAAAAGGAAAGGGCATCGAGCTTCCATGGAGAACTCCTTGAGTTCCTTTTCTTTCTCAAGGTTGTTAAGCTTGACTTGCATAGCATGCATCTGTTTCATCATAGTGGTGATTAGAGTTTCTTCCTCATGTGTACTAATTCTGTGAGACATGTGTACTAATTCTCAATGGCTACTGCTCTATTCCTGACATAGTGATTTGTATGACAGATTCTGGAACTAGGCTGAAAAAGTTGGGTATCTGGCAATTCTAACAACTTTCTGACACTTTTTCCAAATTTTCCCAAATGACTTTCTAGAGGCTCATACGATAGTGGGTAGGCTATGAAATGATATTTGACAAACTCGTACGACAGTTGCAAAAACTCGCACGATAGTTGCTAGCAGGATTTGACTTTTTGAATTTGATTGGCAGAAAGACTCGTACGACACTGGGTTCTTTACCATACGACAGTTGGGCAGTAATGAAATGACATTTGATAAAAATTCATATGACTTTCTAACCTCCTGAGACAACTTTTGACTCCAGAAAGGAATTTCACTTCAAATTTTGCAAATTTAGGGTTTTCAGTTTCAGATTGTTTGCAAATAGTACTGTCCAGATTTGAAGATTAGACCATATTTGTTCATTTTTAGTAACCAAATAGATAAACAAGCATGCAAAATAGAAAGCAAGTGATTTCAAGCACATTTGAAAACAATGAACAAGGGAAAAAGCAACCTTGCACATGAACAATCAAGTGATTGAATTGTGCTAATCTCTGAGAGTGTTAATTATGTATGTTCAAAAAAGTTTTGCAATAACACACATATTCCTAAAAATGAAAATTTGGCCTTGCTATGGTTTTTAGTAATGGTTTGACTCTGCAACTTTTATGATCCAAAGGGGTGAACTCCAATCCCAGTGCACCAGGGTTTTGACACAGTCCAAGAATTTAATCAATCAGGAGCTGCTAGGGAGATCTAACAACCCAACAATGAACCACACCTATGAAGATTTCTTCCACAAGGACATTTATATAGCGGTTGTCACTACCACGATGAAAATGGCTATTACCACTTGAGGTTTTATCAATGTGGTTGACCCAATTAAGGGAATGTCCACTACAGTTAACCCTCTCTAAAGGTGACTCACAAGATATACCACATGGAGACTAGTTCCAGATTCAAGGATTTGGGTTTCTGTTACTATCCAAAAAGGAAGTAGAGCATAATCCCCTAGCCTTTTCACTTTTAACCCAAACAAAGCAGACAGATTAATCCGACATGCTAAGACCAAGATTATCTCACAAAGATCTATGACGTCAACCCCTTATGATCTATCAACCTCTCTGGAGAGAGAATGCCTCAATCAAAAGTTGAAGACACACGGATCTAGTGGAACATGAGACTCCTTCAGTATCCTCCCCACCTACAAGGGATCCTTCATTGAGAAGAGTTTCACTGGAAACCCACTCTCTCAAGATCCACAAATAGTGTTCATGGGGCCTAATTACTATGTGTAACAAAGATGTTGAAAGCAAACTATGTTCATTTTTATAGCCCAAATGAAGTCTGTGATAGGAAAACAATAAAAGTCACTCAAGCTAGACACATAAGATGTTCATTTTAGATCCAAAATTGAAGTCTTATTAGCTGAGAAGATTACCTGAATTCCTCACAACGTGCTTAGTAGATTTTTACCTATTTTTAGCAATTCTTGCACTTTTTCCAATCAAAACTAGCAGGAGTCAATCAAAAATAGAGAATTTCAATTGTTAAGATTAGTCGTTAGTCAAAATCTGAAAACCAAATATGACAAACTACCCTAAAAAATGAAACAATAGTTGAAATTTGATGCCAAAACTTGTATGATAGTGGATCTATTACTAGACGATAGTCTGAAACTCGTACAACAGTGGGTATGGTCCTAGACAACAGTCCAAAAACTCATACGACACTGGGTGTTCTGTGAAATGATAGTTGAACTTTCAAACAACAGTCTGTATAGTACGGCATGATCCTTGATCTGATAGACTATCGTACGATAGTGGGTACAGTGTGAAATGACTTTTGTCAGAAAATCATACGAAGATTGTATGGACAAAAATTAAAAATCATAGTTTTGCATAGAAACCGAGGAGAAAAAGATAGAAATTGATAGAATTGAATTGGAAACCTATTTCAGGGCCCTGCGGTGGGTGCCAAAAATGTGTGTGAATTTTGTACCTGATCTATAGACACAACACTTCAGTAAAACATTAGAGGTTAGGAAAAATGAAAGCTGCAATGAATTGAAAGCTAAACTAACCAGGTGATTTACTGCCTTCTAATAGGTGCGAGTATGATGTTCTCAGATTGTTATCGAGATCAATGACCTTGACAACACCTAAACGAAGGATTTGAATGCAAAACTGATATGAAATATGAATACAATTAATCTATTTTTTTATTTTCTATGCAATGATATGATGAAAACTGATATGAATCTATGATATGTGAAAACTGATATGCTATGATCATCTAACAAATGAAAACTAATATGATATGAAAAACTATGCAATGTTGATCTCACAAAGCTTGGATTCGCAAAGATGATTCTTCAGTCTCCAATTTAGTAGCGTGATTATGCAATTCTTGTGGATGATTTGTGAAGAGATGAGCCTTGATTTTATAGAAATCCAGGGCTTTGAGGATGGATGAAAGAAAGCCATAAATCACTCAAATTAACTCAGCTTGATTTTTGAGTTATCTGACTATAAAGATAATTTAATTTACAAAAACATGCAAATCATGCAAAAATAGCTTTTTAACTCAAATTAGAAGTTTAGATTAACTTTAAAACTCAAAAATGATGTTGAGTTCCAAAAAGTCAATAACTTGCATTGATTTTTTGATTTGGAGTTTAACTGCTCTTTGATTGTGCACATGGATAATTATGAATTAATAAATAAATAAAGTGATTTATTCTCAACTTAACTGATTTTTGAAATAAAACAATTGATTTATGGGTTAATCAATTATTTTTCAAACTTTTATTCAAAAACAATATCATTAAAAATTGACAACTTGCTTTAATTAATTAAATACGAATTTAATCAATTATTCATAGGATTTTGGATTTATTGTCAAAATTAAATAATAATAATTTAGGAATAAATAGAATTAACTTCAATTAAACAATTAAGTGACAGAATTAAATCTAATTAATTAAATATTGAGAATATTCAATTAATCAAACTTTAGGATAAAGAGGATTTATCGCCAAATAATCATTAAATTAAAGACAATTAAGAATATTACTAGGAATATTTCCCGATGCAAAATTTAGGATAATCAATTAGGATTCGATGATGTTCAGATGTGCCTTAGGTTAGGACTTTGATTCTGATTTCCTTCAATTTGTCGATATAGGAGGTTAATGAACCTATAGCCCATTTTTGGGGTATTACATGTGTATGATTATCTTTCTATGGTTGGTTGTTGCATTGATTATATGGCTTAAAGTTGTTGAAGTTGATAAATGGTTTAATTATCAGATAATTGATTCACCCCCCCCCCCCCTCTCAGTTATCTTGGTGGTCTTTACTTTCTAACAAAAATGATGATGACTTCAAGAAAATGATGAGGCATTTCTTGAAGGAAGACAAAGAAACATACTTCCTAGAGTTAGCTCGTCAAGGGGCTAAACTTCCTCCCAACTTTAATGCTGAAGATATCATTACACATGAGGAAGAAACTCCAATCACTGCTATGATGAAACAGATGCATGCCATGCACCTCAAACTTAACAAACTTGAAAAAGAAAAGGAACCTAAGGAGTTCTCCATAGAAGCTCTATGCCCTTTTCCATTTGATAAAGACTTGTACATATCGCCATTCCCTAAGTGAGTGGAAATACCTAAATATGATAAGTATGATGGAAACTCTGATCCTCAAGATCATGTCAGAGAATTCTGTACTCAATCTATGGAGTTCATGCATGAACCAACCTACCTAATGCGTTTATTCCCTCAATCTCTGGGAGGGTCGGCTATTCATTGGTTCTAAAAAATGCCCCCTACTATCAAAACTTTCGAGGAGTTATCAAATTGTTCTATCAACAATACTCCTACAACATCCAACATCCGGTCACTATTATCGACATCTACAATCTAAAATAGAACTTAGGAGAACCATTCCTGACTTTTCTCAAATGATGGAGGAAATTTTTTTCTCTATATGCCAAACCCATTCTACAAACTAAGAAGCTGGAAATTTTCATCAACAATATTGTTCCAGAACTCAACTACCATTTGCAAATGCAAAATCATACATCCTTTGATAAAATGGTAGAAAATGCAGTCAAAATTGAGAAATTACTTGTGCAAAAAGGACACATATCACTTCAAAAGGACAAGTATGAATCTGGATCTAATTCTAAAGACAAAGGAAAAAACTGGAACAAGAATAAGGGTGTTGTCATATATGGTGTTGTTGATACTATCCATGCCCCATCTAAGGCACCCGCTTTCAATCTCAATGTTGGCACCCAAGCCATCAAAGCTTTTGAAGCTAAAGAGATAGAATCTAACAAGAAGGCATCTGACTCTAAACCTTGGGCTACATATCCTAAATGTAAGTTTACTCCTCTTGGAGAATCCTTGGAATCTACCATGAAGACTCTGTTGGCCAACAGCATCATCTCCTTACCTGAGATAAAGGTATTTGATCCTAAACCTAAACTGAGATGGTGGAGAGAGAACAATTTTTGTGACTTCCATCGTAATAAGGGTCATAAAACCAATAACTACATATGCTTGAAACACATCATACAAGACAAAATTGATAATGGAGAAATCATAATTGACAATCATAAGAGCAATAATGATCATACAGCATTCACGGAGCCATTTCTAAAACATAATCAAGGAGATTTGTCTTCTCAGCCTAATGTGGGTGCTAAAGTCAATTATGCCTACTCTGGAAATAATGTTGTAATCAATATGGTTGAACCATGTCTATCTGAGCATTGCAATGTCATCACAATTGTAAGAAGAGATAGAGATAATCAATCAGAAAATGCAGTTACTTGATCACAAGCTCAAGCACATCTGCAAGGACAAATCCCATATTCATCCAATGTCCCTAAGATGCCTTTCAATCTTTCATCTGCTTCTAAATAGAAGGCTGGCTCTAAACCATCAAATCCTAAAGACACAAGGCCAACATCATACAGTATTGTCCAACAACTCCAGCATACAAATGCAAAAATCTCCATGTTTGAGTTGCTTCAGATATCTCCAGCTCATAGAGCCATTCTAGAAAAAGCTCTGCTCGGATCCAATGTTCCTGAAAACCTTGAAAAAGATAGATTTTAGGCTATGGTTGGCCATCTAACGTCTCAATAGTATATCTCCTTTTTAGAGGAAGATGATAATTCCTTGAGTCATCTGCATAACCAACCCTTTCACATTGAAGTCTTGATCCAAAACCATCGTGTCAAACACATGTTGATAGATGGAGGCATTGGTCTCAACATTTATTCTTACAACTTGATCACACAATTGGGATTCTCTAAAGCTACCATTGATCCTAAGAAGAAGATAAATTTCAAAGCATATGATGAGCAAGAAAGATCTTCCAAGGGAACTATTGTCTTACCTATCAGAACAGGACCCGTTATCAGAGATACCATATGTCAAGTTCTTGATCTACCTTTGGCTTACAACATCCTTTTAGGGAGACCTTGGATACATGAAATGAAAGCTATTCCTTCCACATGCCATCAATGTGTGAAATTTTCTTATGAAGGAGTAGAGGTGACGATTCCAGCTGACCTATATACAACTTGTAATGCTTTGAAAGAAAGTGTTGATCAACTTGTTCCTAATAATAGAGAATCTTCCACTAAGCAGCCAGATATTGCTTCAACCTCTAAAATGGAAGACAATGCTAAAGAAGTCAAAATAGAATACAATGGTATGGGAGAATACATAATGGAACCTATTTTATCTCTTACATCTCTCCCGTTGTCCCCTAAATCTTATGGAAAACCATCTAACAAAGTGAAACCTACAGTTAAAGAGTCCCAAGTCATATTCAATAAAAGCTTTGTCACAGAACAAGTATCTAAACAAGAGTTTGAGGAGGATGAAGTTGTGCTTGCATGGTTATACAAGGATGAGCCTCAATCCCAATCAATCTAGAAATGTGACTCCACTTCAAGCAAGATCCCTTCTAAGTCATATGGCCCAGGGGACAAATTGATCACAAAAATGGGATATACAGGAAAAGGACCTCTAGGACTACAGGGTAAAGGTCTTCTATCACCTCTTGACCATCATGGCCAAATAATCAAGAATACAATAGGTCTAAGATATAAGAAAAAACCTTTCTATCTTAGCAATAACTCCCCACATGTCTTAGAATAGATTTAACCAAAGGAGGAAACAATACAACAGTCTGATAGTGATGATTTAGACACCACTGAGGAGCTCATTCCTTATGAGTGTTTGCCTAAAGAAATTAAAGACCTTCTTGAAGTGGAGGATGATCTAATCAAAAGGATTAATGTAGTAGACACACAAGAACCTAATATGGAACAAGAGATAGTTGCACCACAAGAACCAGATGATCTCAAAGGAAATCAAACAAACAAAGAGGAAGGTGGTAGTTATTCTGAAATAGATTCCCATGAGTATGAATTCAAATTGAAATCTGAGGGTAACCCTTCTTGGGGTATTCATCCTGACTTTACACACATTCTCAGATTTCTTAGAGGCATAGATGATGATCAAATGACTATGAATGGGGAGCCATTCCAGAGGAAGATGAGCTTATCATAGAAAAACATGTTGATGTTATTCACCAATATGCACCTAAACCCAACGTAAGTCTAGAGTGAAATAATGAACTTAATGAGTCTGATCCACCTATGGCTGAATTAGACTCCCACAATGACATTGAGCCTATTCACAAATTGAATGTTTTGAGTTGTAATATCACCTTCGAACTCAAGAGTTGGCTTAGGACCAATGATGATAGATCCATATCTGTAAACACTATTTCCCAATCTTTCACCACTTTGACTATCCAACATCCTGAACTTCTTGACCAAACCTCCACAAATCTGAGCCAAGGTATTTATACCTTTCCAAATGACTATGTGCTTGCTTGCTACCTCAATGTAGTTGAGCCTATAAGGACTTCCATCAGTGAACCAAGTGTTAGCATGACGGATTTGGACATCAAGTATCTTAGTCAAAAGAATAAAAGTAAAAATAAAAAGAAAAGGAGTTCTGAGGGTGAAAACCACTTTGTGGCAGTCTCAAAACCTACAAAAGTAAAAATAAAAGATGTATCTGAAGGTGAAAACCTCTTTGAGGCACCTAAAGATGAGATATTTGATATCCTTCTGAGTCATTTATAGGACAAATCTCTAGTTCTAATTGAGCCCACTCAATCTATCAACTTGGGAACAAAAGAAAAACCACAGTTGATCCATGTGGCACAATCCTTATTAGAAGAAGAAAAGCAAAAATTTACAAAATTCTTAATAGAAAAGAAGATCAACTTTGCATGGAAATATTCAGATATGCCAGGGTTGGATCCTGATCTTATAATGCACCATTTATCTATAGCTCTAGGCATCAAACCTATTAAACAAAAATTGAGAAAGATGCATCCACATGTTGCACTCTTGGTCAAAGCTGAATTAGAGAAACTACTAAAAGACAGATTCATCTATGTTATTGATTATGCTAAATGGATCTCAAATATTGTACCTATTTCTAAACCAGATAAATCAATCAGAGTGTGCACAGATTTCAAAGATGTAAACAAAGCATTCCCTAAGGATGATTTTTGATTAGCTAATATTGATATGATAGTGGACATGACTGCGGGCTTTGAGATGTATTCTTTGATGGATGGTTTTTCTGGATACAACCAAATAAAAATTGATCCAAAAGATCAAGAGAAAACTGCTTTCACATGTGCGTGGGGTACCTTCTGTTGGAATTCCATGCCATTTGGGCTTAAAAACACTGGTACTACATATCAATGAGCTATGACATCTATCTTTCATGACATGATGCATCAAACTATGGAGGATTATGTTGATGATACTTTGGAAAAATCTATGATAAGATCTGAACATCTAAATGATTTGAGAAAAATACTAGATCGAATGGAGAAGTTTAGTCTCAAACTGAACCCTAAGAAGTGTTCTTTTGGCATCACTTCTGGAAAGCTCTTAGGCTACATTATTTCAAAGAAAGGCATTGAAGTTGATCCTGCTAAGGTTAAAGCTATCATGGAGATGCAACCTCCCAAGAATATCAGTCAAATGAGAACATTACAAGGGAGGGTATAGTCTATTAGACACTTCATATCTTAGCTAGTAGACATATCACAACCTTTCACAAAGACATTACATAAAGGTGTGACCTTTGCATGGAATGAGGAATGTAAAAAGAACTTTAATCATATCAAGAAATATCTATCAAATCCTCCTATTTTGATGCCTCCTATTCAAGGGAAGTCATTGATCTTATATGTCTCCACCACAGATCATCACTGGGGGCATTACTAGCACAACATGATGAGAACAAGAAGGAAAGAGCTATATACTATATCAGTAGAACATTGGTAGCATATGAGAAGAACTATTCCATGATTGAGAAAGCTTGTCTAGTTGTGATCTTTGCATCATAGAAACTGAGACACTATATGTTGGCTCATACTACACATTTGGTAGCTAAGATTGATCCACTAAAGTACCTACTAATCAAAGCTTCCCTCACAGGTAGATTAGCTAAATGGGTGATGCTACTAAGTGAATTTGACATTGAATATGTTGAAAGAAAAGATATCAAAGGCCAAGTAATTGTAGATCAACTGGCTGACACACCTTTGTTTGATGATACACCAATGCAAATGGAATTCCCAGATTCCTCTATCATGAATCTTTCTTCTAGAGCATGGAAGTTATTCTTTGATGGATCCTATACATAGAATGGATCTGGAGTAGGCATATTGTTCATCACACCTCAAGGATACTCAATCCCTAAAGCATTCAAAATCAAGTTTCCTTGCACAAATAATATTATTGAATATGAAGCCCTTCTTAACGGCATGAAAATAGAAATTGAATGAAGGGTAACAGAACTACACATTCATGGAGACTCACAACTTGTAATACACCAAGTCAATGATGTGTATCAAATGAAAGATGGAAAGTTGATCCCATACAAGAGAATGGTAGATGATCTAAAGAAATATTTCATATCTATCACCTTTGAGAAAATTCCTATAACAAAGAATAAAATTGTTGATGCTATGACAATGCTCTCTACTTTATTACAACAACTCGAACATGAGCTACGCTATGAGTTCTTGGTAGAAGCACTATCTTATCCCGCATATGATTCCCATGAAACCCACATGATCTGCACTATTATTGGTCATGATTCATCCTGATACAAAAACCTTTTCTCCTAAAGATCAAATCATTCCCAATACCTTTAACCGCCATGAGAAATGATACCTTATTCGAAATGCATCCTGGTATGTCATCATTGGTCACGATCTATACAAATGAGGTCTAGATGGTACACTCCTTAGATGTTTAGAACAAGAAGAGTCTCAAAATGCATTAGAGGAAGTCCATGAAGGTATATGTGGGTCACATTCCAACAGTTTAACACTAGCTCAAAAACTTATTAGGGCTGGGTACTATTGGCCTAAAATGGAAAAAGAGGCTATCAAGTTTGCTAAAAATTGTCAAAAGTGCCAAGTACATGGCAACTTAATTCATGCACCAGGGAGAGATCTAATTCCCTTTACTAAACAATGGTCTTTTAACCAATGGGCATTTGATCTTATAGGATCCATACATCCTCATTCTTCTAATGGGCATACCTATATTATTACAGCTACAGACTATTTCACAAAATGGGTAGAAGCAGTCCCTTTGACTAAAGCAACTGGCAAGAAAATTTCTATGTTCATTCTGAACTACATCATATGTCGGTATGGCATTCTACACTCTATAGTCACAAATAATGGTGGACAATTCAAGAATAAAGATTTAGATGATCTATGTGCCAAATTCAAGATTACACAACATTGGTCATCTATCTACTATCCTCAAGGGAATGGACAAGTAGAGGCTTCAAATAAGAATCTATTGAAAATCTTGCATTAGATAGTTAATAAAACAGGAAGAGACTGGCATCTCATGATCAATCCATCTCTTTGGGCCTACAGAACAAGTATCAGAACACCCACTGGGGCTACACCATTCACTTTAGTTTATGGGTCTGAAGCGGTACTACCTATTGAGGTTGAAATCCCATCACTAAGCATCAAAATGCATGGTCTTGAGAGAGAATCCTAAAAAGCAATCACATAGAGAACGCAAGGGGAAGTTTGAACCCAACTGGCTGGGTCACTTTGTTATCACTACTACTTTTGGCTCTAGAGCCTATCAACTCTCAACGATTGAAGGAAAACAGCTCTAAGAACCAATCAACGTTCTGCATTTGAAGGAATTCTACGCCTAAGGGATTCATTCTATGGTAAATTTTTTTGAAAAAAATCATAAAAATCAGAAGAAGTCCTTAAAAAATGATCATCCTGGTGAAAACCTAGCAAATAGGCACCTTGATGTATCACAAAAAAATCAAAAAATATCAAAAGTACAAAAAAATTGAAAAAAATGAAAAATACAAAAAATGAGAAAAAGAAAAAGTGCCTTGGTGAAAACCTGGAAACATGCACCTTGGTAGCAAAAATAGAATCTCTGCCAAGATGGTGAAAACCTGACAAACGGGCACCACTTGTTTCAAAATTCTCCATCTATCAGCACAATCTTGGTCTCTCCCAACTTTCAGTCTTGCTTTAGTTTGTACATACCTCCTGGTTTGTTTCCGCATTCTTATTTTCAATAAAGTTGATATATGCACCAATCAGCTCAAACGTCTGTATCCTATCAATGTTCAAACTTGGGGGCAATCAAAGTCATATCCTACAATCCTCAGTATCTTAGATGAGTCATATCTAGTCAAAGTCCTTTGAAGCTACATCTGAGTCAGTCAATCAGTCTCCTCTCTAGAAAGGATTTTGCATCTACAACAATGAAATCAAACATCAACACAAATTGAAAACAATCTATGATTTTACATGCTTTTATCTCCTTGTATGCTTACTGATTCGCATTGAGATTTTTGCATATTGTGTCCCTTCGAGCTCTTTGACGATGTCCTTTATAGGATTTAGAGAGTGATGACTGGGGGCATAATCTTTTCTTTGTTTTCTACTTGTATGTGAAAATCTAACAACTTTGAAAATTTTGGATTGAAATGGTGTTCTTCTATAAGAGCCTCTATCTCATATTGGATGGCCATGCGTACCTCAACCATTGATACCCAGAAAATTCAAGGAAGTTTGATCTAACTATTGTCTTTTTGAGAAAGTTCTTACTCCTACCATGAAACATGATCTTACCTAAGGATGTGAATGATAAAGGGTCACTATGGGTAATTCACACTGGATTTAGAATGATCTCTTGACTACTTGATGTGTTTTTTCTACAAGGCGTATTTTGGTCATCACAATGTCTATGTTTTGATGCTTATACAAATTTCTATATCAAAATGGACATGATATTCAGGTCATCTTGGCATTGGTGCCTTGGTGCTTATATCTAATCTGACATTTTGAAAACAAAATGAATATTAATATGTCCATGGTTGTCTATCTAGTGGGCATTTTATTGACTTTGGCGCAAAATCAATATTCATATGTTCATAGTTTTCTAACTAGTGGATGTTGTATTGATTTATCCAGTTACCTAATTAAAATTCAGTGATGAAAACGACCGACACATGATCAGTGACTAGGTCCTAGGTCTTAGGTTTGCATTTCATTTTGCATTTTTCACTTTGCATGATTGCATTTATCTCACGATTGCCTAAATCAGCTTGACACTCAAAATGATTCTTCAAAACTACGCTAAACATGACACAAGGACTGAGCATTGTATGAAGGTCCCTCCAATAAAACAGCAAGTAGAATCCATTTTTGGGATCAAAATCAAAATTTGGGATCGTTTATATTGTCCATTGCTTGCATAATCGACCTTCAATCGTCATAGAATCCATTTTTCAACTTAACTGATTATCTTACATCAAACTATCAAAATTTCAACTTGGTCACCCATGGTCAACTCATGGTTAAACCTAGTCAAACTTGCTCTCGAAGACCTCCAAATGATGTAGAATGCATTCTCAAACATGTATAACCACTTCTTCAATCAATTAACATGCTTCTAAACCATTTAACACTGACTTTTCTTGTCAGATTTTGATTTTCATCCCGAAGGGGGCATGTTATTACACATCAATCAAATCTGTAAATCAAATTTCTTTCCTTAGTAATTAAGACAACAACCACGTCTAGTTGTTGATTCATCTAAAGACCTCATCACTTGGGGCACATCGCTTGGGGCATATCAGGTTCATCAAGATCCATATTAATCTGGTATTCTCTATCTTCTAAACTATATCAGCTTTTCATAACCATCGGTTCATTAGTGTGATTTCCTTGGTTCTTCGTAACTGAAGGATTCATATGTGATACCAATACGATTCCTCTAGACAGTTAAGTCTGGAATCAGGTCACTCACTTCTTCGTAATCATAAGGTTCAGAATCAGGTGTTTTGATTCTTTTTCATAACCATCGGTTCATTGTTGCTATAGTTAACATTATCTTTGGTAAATCAAGACCTAACATCTTTATATCTTTCAATTGGTTTCTATCTCAGAATCATTTCATCTTTCAAATCAGTTTCATACATCTTTGTCAAACATAGATTATTCTTTGAACCACTTCACTTCGCTCAGTGATTCAAAGAGGGGCAAAATGTGATACCCCAAAAATGGGCTATAGGTTCATTCACCTCCTACATCATCAAATCGATCGAAATTGACATCAAAGTCCTAACCTAAGGCACATTTGCACTTTAGTTTATCAAAAACCTAATTGATTATCTTAATTCTGCATCAGGGAATATTCCTTGAATATTCCTAATTTATCATAATTATCTTTAATTGAATATTATTTGGTGATAAATGTCATTATTTATCCTAAAGTTGATTAATTGAATATGATGAATATTTAATTAATTAATTTAATTCTTCCACTTAATTATTTAATTAGATTTAATTGCATTTATTCCTAATTAATATTGTTTTAATTTTGACAATAAATCAAAATTCCTACAAACAATCAATTCAATATTTATTTAATTGATTTAAAATCAAAGTTGTCAAATTTAATGATTTAATTGGAATAAAGTTTGATTTAATAATTGATTAACCCATAGATCAATTATTTTAAATTCAAAAATCAGTTAAGTTGAGAATAAATCACTTTATTTTTAATTTAATTTATAATAAATCATGCACAATCAGAAAAGCAGGCAACTAGAAATTAACAATCAATTTTAAATTTAAACTCAACATCTGATGATGAGTTGAAATTTGATCTAAACTCTATTTTGAGTTAAACACTACTTTTGCGTGGTTTTTGTGAGTTAATTATCTCCGATTTCTTGTTAACTCAAAAATCAACCTGAGTTTATCAAGAGTGATTTATGGCTTTTCTCAATGCATCCTAAAGCCTTGGATTTCTATAAAAACAAGGCTTAGCTCTTCACAAAGATCAACACTCAAATTTGCACAATTACTCTGGTGAATTGGCGATTGAAGGATTAAACACTTGTGACAGGTGATTTGTGAGATCTTTTATTGTTGATCATAGTTTTGTATAGTTTTCATATCATAGCATTCATATCAATTCATATCATTCTTAGATTAAATCTGCATTCAATTTCATTCATCTAGCTTAGATTCATACAATTTTTGATATTATTGCACAAAAAATACAAAAATATAAATTAATCTACATTCATATAATTTTTCATTCTTTTGCATTCAAATCCTTCATTTAGGTGTTGCATTGTCACTAATCTCGATTTCAATCTAAGAACATCATAATTGCACCTACTAGAAGGTAGTAAATATGTTGGTTAGCTTAGTTTCATTTATTTGCATATTTCAATTTTACTAACCTCTAATGTTTTACTGAAGTGTTGTGTCCACAGCTAGGTACAATTTTCACACACACACTTCCTTTCTCTATTCAAAATATCTAGCTCTATGGCAAAAAAACTTGAGAAGATCCAGAGAACCTTCATTTGGACTAGCATGAAAGAGAAGAAGTGCCTATCCTTGGTAAATTGGGATTTTGTGTGCCTACCAAAGTTTATGGGAGGGTTGGGAATGATAAATATAAACACCTTGAACAAAAATTTTATGGCCAAAGTTGGGTGGAACCTGGCAAAAGGTAATGTTGATTGGTGCAACATTATCCGGGCCAAGTACTTGGAACGAGAACACTTCAATAGCAAGTTGAACTCAAATGGCCTTACAACTGGATCCAAGATATGGAACAACATTCTCAAATACAAACCCATAATAAGAGAAGGATTAAAGTGGAAAATGGGGAATGGTAGAAAGATTAGATTCTGGGAGGATAAGTGGATTGAAGAAAAACCTCTGAAGAAAATAATTTTTGTCAACTAATGAATATCATAAAAGGTTGGGTTGGTGATTTTGTTTTCTATTATATTGATCCATCATGAGGAAAATGGGAAAAAAAAATTACGTCCTTTGATGGCCATCTTGGCCTCATGCCTAAGCTATGGAACTTCAAACCCTCCTTCACAATCTGAGAATTCCACTTTCAAACTATTATGATAGTTTTATTTGGAGGGAGACCCACTTTGGTGAATTCACTATCAAGTCTGCCTACATACAAATTGGAGACACTAACTACTGGAAGAAATTTTGGAACCCACAATTAACACCAAAAATAAATTTCTTCTGGTGGGTTCTAATGCATGGTAAAGTGTTGACACAAGATAATCTAATAAGGAGAGGATTTCATCTAGCCAATACATGTATTCTTTGTCAAATGGAGAAAGAATCTACTAACCACCTCTTCATCCACTATCCCTTTTCATTACACATATAGAATAATATCCTCCAAAATTTTAACCTCCAGTGGGTATTCCAAATGGATATACACCATTTTTTTGATGGTTGGCCACCACCTTCAGGTCACCCCCTAATTTTACAGCTTTGGAGGCAAATCCCTCCCCATATCTGTTGGAGTATTTGGAAGGAAAGAAATTGTCAAATTTTTAGAGATTTTAAAAGCCATCCAAACAATATTATCAACAGTTGTTGTAAGATGATTATAGAAAATATCTATGTTAAAAAGTTAAAAAATCCTTCTATCCTTCCCACTAGAGATGATTGTTGGATTGCTAACCAACGGAAACTCCCCCCAAGAGTTCAAATCCTTCAAAAATACCCAAAAAAATTAATAGATGAAATACAAAATTGGAGTCCCCAAGCCCATCATGGTATAAGTAAAACTTCGATAGGGTATCTAACAATGTTTTCCTAGTGGGAGAAGGAGTCATAAGGGACCACTATGGTCGATTTATTCTTCCTTACTTTGGTAGATTAAAGAGTCACACTGTCAACCAAGCAAAGAGTATGGATCTCTTGAGGGGACTTAAATCCACCCTTTCTGTTGGCATTAGACACTTAGAAGTTGAGGGTGACTCTAAGTTGATTATGGAAGCTACCAGTGGTAGCAATTCTACGAGATGGAAGGATGAAATAATTTTGAAAGACATCAGATTATTTTTGACTAGTTTGGATAACTTCACCATATGACATACTTATAGAGAGGGGAATTTTGGTGCCCAAATCAATAGATTGGAGATCCTATGAGCTTGCCCTCTCAATCCTAGGATCTCCAATTAGACTTGGCCAACAAAAATGAGTGATCAATTATGATCCTACTCCTCTACACTTCAGGCTCTGTACAACCTAGGTAGGTGCACCTATACCTCAACCCAAATCTGTTGGTTGGAGGCTTTTTATAGAAAATAATAGTTTATGAAAATTTAGTAACCTCTTAAGATAGCAAGTGATTCTTAAGAATAATCCAATTACAACCTGAATAAATGTTGAGAACTTCAAATTGCTTGCTTATGAGTGCTTTAAAAAGGGGTATGATGTATATGAATTATGAGTGTACTTGACAGAACAATGAACTTTGCAATTTTGGAAATATTCCTTGAATTATGAAATAATCTTCAAACTAGTCCTTCATCCAATATTGGGCAGATAGAGTTAATCCTTGACCAAACCTTCATGTACAAATTTGTGAGATAGTGAACTACACATCATCCACTACCATATATATTAAGATCTTCACAGCACAAACCTTAGTCTAATTGAATTAATTTTCATTGATAAAATCAATTAGATAGAGTTACACAGACAACACTTCATATGTAATCTCTAATGATCCTAGATTAATACTACAACTCAATCTTTCACCAAATATTTAAATGGTAGTAATCAATTTAGAATCAATAACCATAGAGGACTAGTTACGTCAAAAGTAAATGAACTTACAATCTTCAATTTCGATAGAAACACTACTATATTTGGGGCCAAATTTCGACAGACACTTCCGACGAGTAAATTTTTTTTAATGAATTTGTTTTTTAAAAAAAAATAGGCCCCGATGATGTCAGTATTCCGATGGGTTTTAAATTGACCATCGGAATTCTAACAATTTCGGGTATACATAAAAAAAAGTGAAGTGCCAAATCATTTTTATTTTGATTGGCATAGAAAAGGAGTGGGAGAAAACAAGTTGGGCGCAAGAGAAGGTATGTGATTTCTTCATCTTTCGATCCTCTGGCATCATATTCGACTGCAAATTTCATATGCATTGCATTTTATTTGATCATGAATGCTCTTTGAAATGATTGCATTCTACTAGTGTCGTGCCCTAGCCAGTGCTTTATCTCTATTATTTGATGTTACTAGTGTCATGCCCTAGCCCATGCTTTAACTCCATTATTTGATGTTATTGGTGCTTGTGCTCAAGGATATCCATTTTTTTGAAATGTTGACTATGGTTATCAAATGGACATCCCGTGAGCTTCTAGCTAGGCGCCATTTGTATTGATAGCTTAGGGTATCAAATGTATTGTATCATTGATAGTTGAGACTTTGTTAAAAGGAAATAGGACAAAGAACAAATTTGATTTATTGATTTAACTCCATTATTTGATGTTATTGGTGCTTGTGCTCAAGGATATCCATTTTTTTGAAATGTTGACTGTGGTTATCAAATGGACAGCCCGTGAGCTTCTAGCTAGGTGCCATTTGTATTGATATCTTAGGGCATCAAATGTATTGTTATATCATTGATAGTTGAGACTTTGTTAAAAGGAAATAGGACAAAGAATGATTTTGATTTAATTTCTCTATTTTGATCCCTAAGTGGCTTACAACCCTAGAGAAGTATATGCAGATTTATGGATGCAGTTGTAGGATACATAGCAGCTGATAATTCACAAGAAATACATGCATCCAATTTGAATAGAAATTAATATAAATAAATAGGGTCCTCGAATGGCATAGTCATCTGGACCTTGACTATCCCCTCAATCGGTGACCCTTCAAAACTAGGTTATCATGCAATCAGTGAGTGATCCTTCAATCTCCTAGTCTTCCCTACATCCAAACATATTGGAAATACACAATACAATAATAACAAGCCTTTCACAATCCCCCTTCCCTCAAGGAACACTATCAACATCCAGACCTTGACTATACCCTCAACCAGCGATCCTTCAAAACTAGGTTATCATGCAATCAGTGAGTGATCCTTCATTCTCCTGGTCTACCCTACATCCAAACATATTGGAAATACACAATAAAATGATAAAAATTCTTTCACAATCCCCATTCCCCCAAGGAACACTATCAACATCTAGACCTTGACTGTTCCCTCAACCAATGACCCTTCAAAATTGGGTTATCATGCAATTAGTAAGTGATCCTTCATTCTCTTGGTCTACCCTACATCTGAACATATTGGAAATACACAATACAATGATAACAAGTCTTTCAAAATCCCCCTTCCCTCAAGGAACAGTATCAACATTCGAACCTTGATTGTTCCCTCAACCAGTGACCCTTCAAAATTGGGTTATCATGCAATCAGTGAGTGATCTTTCATTCTCTTGTTCTGCCCTGCATCCAAACATATTGGAAATACACAATACAATGATAACTAGTCTTTTACAATCCCCCTTCCCTCAACAAACACTATCAACATCCGAACCTTGACTATCCCCTCAACCAGTGACCCTTCAAAACTAGGTTATCATGCAATCAGTGAGTGATCCTTCATTCTCCTGGTCCGCCCTGTATCCAAACATATTGGAAATAAAAAATACAATGATAAAAAGTCTTTCAAAATCCCCCTTCCCTCAAGGAACACTATCAACATCTGAACCTTGACTATCCCCTCAACCAGTGACCCTTCAAAACCAAGTTATCATGCAATCAGTGAGTGATCCTTCATTTTCATTTTCTGCCCTACATCCAAACATATTAGAAATACACAATACAATGATAACAAGTCTTTTACAAACCCCCTTCTCTCAATGAACACTATCAACATTCAGACCTTGACTGTCCCCTCAACCTGTGACCCTTCAAAACTGGGTTATCGTGCAATCAGTGAGTGATCCTTCATTCTCTTGGTCTGCCCTGCATCCAAACATATTGGAAATACACAATACAATGATAATGCATGGAAATCATTTAATGAATCTCAGTCACTAGTAACGCATAGATAGTCAAACCAGTAGTCTCCAAAGCATTCAATAAGTGAATATGAATGTTTGAAAACTTTCCTCTCAACTTCCCCAACCACTCCTAATCAATTAGAGGGATATTTCTAGAATCTCTACTATTCCTATCCTTACCAACAATTCTTAAACATACTTTATCTGATATGATAATAACATGCTAAACTGAACCAATGGCATGTTCTTCATGTGGAACAAGGAAGATTTGGCTATCAAATCTTCCTTCGTGTAAGTTGAGCGCGAGAGAAGGTATGTGATTTCTTTTGATTGGTATCTTTGACGAGAAACATCTTTCGAGCCTCTAGCATCATATTTAACCACAAATTTTAAATGCATTGCATTTTATTTGATCATGAATGCTCACTGAAATGACTGCATTCTACTGGTGTCGTGCCCTAGCTCGTGCTTTATCTCCATTATTTGATGTTATTAGTGCTTGTGCTCAAGGATATCGATTCACTATTTTGAAATTTTTGGATTCACGTTTGTTGATATTACAATTCATCATATCAAATAAAGTATGTTTAAGAAGTTTTAGTGTCTAAACACTCAACTAATCCCTCTAACCAATTAGGAGTGGTTGGGGAAGTTGAGAGGAAAGTTTTCAAACATTCATATTCACTTATTGAATGCTTTGGAGACTACTAGTTTGACTATCCATGCGTTAATGTTTAGAAGAGATCAATAAAGTATTTAAAGACATTTTTACATATTTGGAGAGGTTTGAGAGGCACTTATCATGACTGTACCCTCACAAACAGTGGCATAGACTAGTTTTACTAAGTTTCCTTTCTCTATTTTGAGGTTTCATTTCTCTGCCATAGGGGTACAGTCAGAGGGTTCTTTGAAAAAATGATGCTTTGAATGGTTACTATAAATATGAATGATTTGATATAGCATATTTCTCATTTTACTTGAAATTTGGAATAGCGTGTGCAAGGGTGAAAGTAATTTTGATCATTTTGGTCATGACTGTTCCTCTACACAGTCAAGAAATGTAACTGTCTAATGATTATATGTAATGTTGAATGGATTAAATGCTTTATTCTTGGTAGAAGTGAATGGAAGGAATAGTGTTGGTGTTAGGTTTCATTTATTATTGAATTCAATGGTTTCCAAGATATGTTGAGGAGTTTTCTCCTTGTTTAATGTTAATTGTTCCTGCACAATCCACTCAAACAACAGTGAAATGCTATGTGATTGACAATTTCATACAACTGGTCCTTTGGCGTGTATTAAATAGAATAGAATTTTTAGCATATTATTATCATTCTATTTCTTTGTTGTAAACATGTCATTGGTTCAGTTTTGTAAAAAAAAGTTGTGTTAAATTTTTTTTTTCTATTCTTTCCATTTGATAACCACAGTCAACATTTCAAAATAGTGAATAACATCAAATAATGGAGATAAAGCATGGGCTAGGGCATGACACCAGTAGATTAAAAGAAATAGAACGATAATAATATGCTGAAAATTATATTATGTTTAATACACGCCAAAGGACCAGTCCCAACAATTCTTAAACATACTTTATTTTGTTTAAGAATTGTTGGGAGTAGTTTTCAAACATTCATATTCACTTATTGAATGCTTTGGAGACTAGTGGTTTGACTTATGCACTTATTCACTTATTAAAATGTAGTTTTGATTTGGTTAATATTTAGAAGAGATCAATAAAGTATTTAAAGACAATCTTACATGTTTGGAGAGGTTTGAGAGGCACTTATCATGACTACTTATACCATTATTATACCAATATATGACTATCCAAATCATAAAAATACCTCGCCCTTAGGGCCGCCAAACTCTCACTACTGCTCCCTAGCTATCAATTCCCTTAAGGAACACACTGTTCCAGCCAGTGTTCTCTTTACTTTCTTAAATATCTGCAAGTCAAGAACATTAGAGTTGTCTAATACATTGTTAGTATCCTCTTTACATGGGTCCTAGGCCTTTGGGTCCATGGAAAGGAAATAGATTACAAAATACTCTTCAAAACAAAACTTAGCAAATTCAGTCTAATTCACTGTAGATGAAGGAACAGTCATGCTAATAGTTCCTCTAAGTCTTCCAAAACATTTATTGAACTCCCCTAAAGTCCTATTGGATCCCCAAATTTCTTAATCCAATTAACTTACATCAGGATCATGAGAAACTGAAAAAAGACTATCAAATCATTATGCTTTCAAATCAATTACCTATTGACATATCTCTTGCGAGGGAGAGAAGCCAAACACATAAAGAACATGCACATAAACACAGCATCTGAAAAACTTAAATAGAATACACCAAGAAGTATCAAATGATGAATGCTCAATTTTTGTAATGGCAAAGCATCAGAACCGTCCATTTCGAAAACTTGATTTTCTAGTCTAAATGATTTTTCTATAGTCGTAATGATTTTTCTAGAACTTGATTTTCTAGTCTTAATGATTTTTCTATAGTCCTAATAATTTTTCTATAGTCTTAATGATTTTTCTTTCATCGTAATGTTTTTTTCTCTTGATAAATTAGGCCTTGAATTTGAATTTTTGTTCACTATTTTATTTTAGCTTGATATTTCATTCATTTTTCATATACACAGAGACTACACATGCTGATAAAAAAATGAGCTATTTGATTAAGGTTAACTATTCATGATTGTAAATAGTCAATATTTCTTATGGTACTCCTTGGTGTATTCCATTTTAAAATAATCATGTTTCTATGGCTATGACAAATGTCCCTTTGTGTTGAGAAAATTAGAGTTGAAAAAATGGTTGCAAACAAATCATCCTTCTTCCACCAACATTCTAGTCAATGTACAAGTAACGAGTCATTCCATTCAAGAAAGACCATGTCTGACAATATCAACCCAGAACAAAATAAGGAGTATGGAGAATTTAGTGATTGTATCTTCCATTATTACCACTTCATATGCATATTTTCCTGAGCGTTGTTGGGAGCTTACCCAGCAACACATGTACTATTGTGAAAATCACCACAAATCTACTTGTTGTTGGGTCTAGCTCCCAGTATTGCTTGGTCAAATATGCATGTTTTTCACCTGTGCATATACCTTCGATGATCAACTCTTATATGCACAGGTGATGAACATTTAGATTTGCCTAAGTAGTACTTTGAGTAGTCCTCCAACACATGTACTATTGTGAAAATCATCACAAGTCCATTTGTTGGAGGAAATCTCATAGTACACATGTTTGGAGGTCTAAAGGAAACAAGAGAATTTGAAGAGTCACGAGTCTTAAGATTGTACTTAATATAGCCAAGCTTTATTCAATGGTACATTCAAACATGAAACAAACCATTCTTAAACCAGATTAAACTAGTAAACCAAAGGACATACTGATTATAAGTAAACTAGTAAACGAAAGGACATGCATTTACTACTAAGTCTTTGTTTGTTGGGCATACTGATTATACGTACTTGACATATATCATAAATGTTGCTAATTAAGGTTGGCGGGATGATTACGCCTATCCTAAAAAAAGACTATCAAATCATTATCCTTTGAATGGTTACTATGAATATGAATGATTTGATATAGCATATTTCTCATTTTACTTGAAGTTTGGAATAGCTTGTGCAAGGGTGAAAGTACTTTTGATCATTTTGGTTGTGACTATTCCTCTACACAGTCAACAAATGTAACTGTCTAATGATTATATGTAATGTTGAATGGATTAAATGCTTTATTCTTAGTAGAAGTGAATGGAAGGAATAGTGTTGGTGTTAGGTTTAATTTATTATTGAATTTAATCATGGTTGGCGGGATGATTACGCCTATCCTGAAAAAAGACTATCAAATCATTATGCTTTCAAATCAATTACCTATCGACATATCCCTTGTGAGGGAGAGAAGCCAAACACATAAAGAACATGCACATAAACACGACATTTGAAAAACTTAAATGGAATATGCCAAGAAGTACCAAATGATGAATGCTCAATTGTTGTAATGGCAAAGCACTAGAACTGTCCATTTCTAGAACTTGATTTTCTAGTCTAAATGATTTTTCTATAGTTGTAATGATTTTTCTATAACTTGATTTTCTAGTCTTAATGATTTTTCTATAGTCTTAATGATTTTTCTTTCGTCCTAATGTTTGTTGCTCTTGATAAATTAGGCCTTGAATTTGAATTTTTGTTCACTATTTTATTTCAGCTTGATATATATTTCATTCATTTTTCATATACACAGAGACTACACATGCTGATAAAAAAATGAGCTATTTGATTTAGGTTAACTATTCATGATTATAAATGGTCAATATTTCGGATGGTACTCCTTGGTGTATTCCATTTTAAAACAATCATGTTTTTATGGCTATGATAAATGTCCCTTTGTGTTGAGAAAATTAGAGTTGAAAAAATGGTTGTTCAGTGCCTGTGTATTTGCAGGTTGCAAACAAATCATCTTTCTTCCGCCAACATTCCAGTCAATGTACAAGTAACGAGTCATTGCATTCAAAAAAGACCATTTCTGACAATATCAACCTAAAAAAAATGAGTATGCATAATTTTGTGATTGTATCTGCCATTAGAGCCACTTCATATGCATAGGTGATGAACATGCATATTTGCCTGAGCACTACTGGGAGATTACCTAGCAACACATGTACTATTGTGAAAATCACCACAAATCTATTTGTTGTTGGGTCTAGCTCCCAGTATTGCTTGGTCAAATATGCATGTTTTACACCTATGCATATACCTTCTATGATCAACTCTTATATGCATAGGTGATGAACATTCAGATTGGCCTAAGTAGTACTTTGAGCTTTCCCTCCAACACATGTACTATTGTGAAAATCATCACAAGTCCATTTGTTGGAGGAAATCTCACAGTACACATTTTTGGAGGTCTGAAGGAAACAAGAGAATTTGAAGAGTCACGAGTCTTAAGATTGTGGTATATTTTGGCACATGAAGAGTGGAAAGAAGATGATATTCTTGAGATCATGGATGGACACAATGTTGCAGACTTTATTTATCCATATATCTTGTAGAGGCTTGAAGAACTGGAGAGGGAAGAAGGGCTTAGGATGGTAGTTGAGGGTGATGAGGATGATGAGATGGGGGAAGTGGAGTTGAATCTTGATGAAAAGGAAGCTCTGGCTGCAATTAGGAAGAAGAAGAAGATGCTTATCACTGAACACAAATTGAAGAAGAGTACTACAAAGAGCATGCCTATTGTACCAAGGAAGTTTGACAAGAACATGGAATATGGCTTAAACAAAATGGGAAGACATCTTTCTAGCCTGGGCTTGGATCCTTTGAAGTGTAGTACCTCGCCCCTAGTCCAATTTTATAAATGTTATGATAATTTTAGGATGATAGATTATATGTTAGGAGATCATTGATGCTTATGATTTTACTAACCCCATACTTGCATGTGTATGGTCGATGTGTTTATTTTATATTTCTGTTTGACGTGCCTGATGTGGTTGAGGGATGGAGTCGTAGCTACTTGCTTGCAAGATCCACATGATCGGTCGATCCCCGCCATTGTCTGTTATATATTATTATATGTACATGCTTCATCTTCTAATGACAGATTTGCAGGTATAGGGCATCGTCTTCCCTAAATTGGCAAGAGTGAGGGTGCCCATAATCATTCATCCCAATGGTAAATAGGGGAGATAATACACAGACCCAAAACCCTAACCTAAGCCTAATTTGTCCTAGGTTTGGACAAGTACCAGTATGACTACCCTACCTGAATTCACCTAGTTGGCATGAATGGATCCCGTTCTTGAGTGTGTGCATGATTTCAGGTTGCTTGATTTTATTGTGCTTGATCTTACTGTACTTGATTTAGTTGATTTATGATTATATAGGTGATTTTATATGACTATTAATGTTAGGATTATAGTTGAATTTAATGATTTAATTATGTTCCTATGTTTAATTTGGAAAATTATCTAAAGTCAATTATTTGATTAATTGGCATTAATTGATTATGTAATCAAAATTGAGGTTAATTATGTTTGGGTATGTTATTAAATAATTGAATATTTAAATGCATGTTCTAGGATGTATTAAATATTTAATTTATTTAATTTAGGTTATAATTATTAACATGTGCTTAATTAGAAAATGATTTGAATTATGTTTGCATATTTTATTAAATGATTAAATAATTAATTGCATGAATTTGTGATGCATTAAGTATTTAATTTATTTAATAAATGTATTTAAATTATAACATGTGCAAAATTGAAAAAGGAGTTTGTTTTCAAAAGATAACAACCAGCTTTCAAATGTCAAAGTGGGGTTGTGCTTTTAAAAGGTATTTTAATTAATTAATTGGATTTATTTTCAATTTTGGAATTAGAGTTGGATCAGGAGTTGTCTTAGGAGTCATTTTTTATTTTGAGTTGAACTTTGAGTTAGCTTTTGAGTTGTCTTTTGGGATTGCATAAATTTGGGAATTGAATTCCTATTAGAAAATTATTGCACTCATTTTGAGAGAGATAGGTTTTGGAGAGGATTTTTGAGGAGAGCTTGTGTGCTTGGTGTTTTGGAAGATTTGTCAATTGTTATGGTTGCTTGTTGATTTGAGTTTCTCTGTGCATCTGGATCGGGCACCAGTTTGCAACATAGCTTTCAGATCTGCAAGTTGGGCTTGGTTTGGTGAAAATTTTGTTCTCAGATCTACAAGGGTTTTCATTTTCAATTTTTGGCATTGGATTTGAGGTAGGCATTGAATTTTGCCTGTTATCTATGTTTTCACATCTATTTGTCTTTTTGTGTTTTTATAGAGTTCTATGTTTTCTATTTGGTAGATTTGTGTTTGTATTAGATCTGGGTATTCAAAAACCCTAGTATAGTTGCTTTATATATTTTATGGCAATTTGGTATTGTACCGTTATGCTGGCCAATTTTTGTTAAATAACTCTTCATGGTTATACTAGAAATCAATAAATTAGTTCCAGCCTATAGTTTAACTATAGTAACTGAAATAAATAAATTCCTATTGAAAGAAAATCAAATTGCTTTAAAAACTGAATCTGGGTAGAAATATTCATTCTGAGATTAAAATAATCCCTCTTTGTTCTTTCCACTTTGGAAATTAAAAAAAATTGCACCAGTCATTGTAATGGGTTTAGATTCTTGTGTATTTTAGTTTGGTTTAGGAATATTCCATCTTGATAGTGACATGCCCTTTTGGTTTCAAAAATTTATCCTCTGCTATAAAAACACAGTTATGGTAAAAATTATGGAAGAGGACCAATGCTAACAGGTGCTTGTGACTGCTTTAAAATATTTTACAAATTTCTCTTGTAATATATATATATATATATATAAGGAAGGAAAAGAATATGCTTTAATCAAAATAATTATATATATAGTATTAAAAAAAAGAAATAGCTTCATTGGAAGTATTATTGGTGGTTTCTCTTTTTAAAAAATATTTATTATTGCATAAAGTAAATTTAAGAAAACTGTATATAAAAAGAATTTAAAAAAAAATTAAATGGGGCATGGGACACCACCCCCGCACCCCATTGGCCAGAGGTCTGCAGACGGCCTACCCAAGGGAGCCGCACGACAGAGTCTACTGACGGTCTCCCAAGGGGGCCGCATGGAGCCCCCCACATGACAGTGTACAGAGCGGCAGAGGGGAGAGGTGGCGTGGGGGAGGGGCCCACTTCCCACTCCATACACTTTTTCATTGATTTGCGCACTATTAACCTTGTCTAAGGTTAATTTATTTGTTGAATAGTATATATTAAACATTGTTTAATATTTTCATTTGTTAAATATGAAAAATGTAATTTGGGTTAGTTTTATTTGGTTATTTCTTAAATGATTGATATTAGTTTAATATTTATTTATGAAAGTAAATAGTTTAGTTCAATTTAATTTTATTATTAATGAAACTTAATAAATTCTTCTAATTGTTATTGAGTTTATGTGTATGTATTTTATTTTATTTTATTTTCTATGTTTAGTATAGTTAGTTTTAAAAGAAAATTAACTATAGGATTGTAATATGATATTGGAAGAAAGAAAAAAAAAATTCTTTATATAGAATTTATTTATTTGATTAGTGTGATTAGTTAATCTATCCTGGATGCTTAAATAACTTTTAAGTATTATTTTATTAAAGGAATAGAACATTTATGCTTACATTAGGGTATGTTTCTTATAAGATGTTTATTTGTTATTAGATTGTTCTTTTGAAATTGAAGTGCGTCCACTGAAATTGCATCTTTTATTTTGTCAAAGACATAGGGCAATACTAAGGAATAATCTCTAAATTGTAGTATTAATGTATTGATTATGTTCTAATTATCCTAGTGGGATTCTTTATTTATGTACTTGAAATTAATTATGTTCAAAATGGAATTTGGTATTCTTGTGAATCTAAGTGTTCTATGATGCAATGTGTCTTCTTCGTGCCTGATATGTATTCTGGTGCTTTATGTGATGTCGGGCATTAGAATGACCTAGGGGAAACAAAGGCAGGGATCTTTGTCAGTTGGATTTGTTTTCAATATCATGTTTTATTGTGAATGCTTCCTTTGATTATCATCTATGTATCGATCTCTTGGGCTCTTGTTGATTTTCCATCTGATTTAGGTACCTTTGTAATCATCTCAGTTTCTTATGTGAGAAACTGCTTCTGGGATTACTTGGTAGTATACCTATTTTGATATTTATGAGATTATGTGCCTAGGGGAGATTTAATAGGTGCATCTTAGGGGAGTGGTGTTGGAAATATTCAGGAGTTAACCGAGTTACTGAGAGGGGAGGGGTGAATCAGTAACTCCAAATTTTCTTTCAATTTTAACATGTAATTTACTTTTTAACCTTTGCATACAGAAAGCATGAAACTTAAAAGTATTCACAATAATGACACATAGATTTAGTTACCCAGAAACCTTCCAAAAGAAAGTAAAACTGGGGTGGGGATGAAACCCACAAAGCTTTAATACTGCAGAATAAAGTTGGCCGGTTAAGGCTTACAATTTGATCACTTCTAATGATCTGCCCTGTTAGGAGCAATAAGGATTGCTAAATCCACCCTGTTAAAGGATTTACAAACATACAATGAAGTATGCACTCGGTAAAGAGATTTTTACAAAGACTGTTAAGTCTACCCGGTTAAAGGATTTAGTACTGATTCACCTGTTAGAATGAAACAGTAGATCTCTGCTTTGCAACTGGATTGCTAATTGAGATTCGCTGATGTACTGATCACCTTCTGTGATGAATTTGTCTTTGCTGTATCTTATACTTCTGAAGCCTTCTGTAATTCGCTTATCTCTATCTTTCTTTTTCTTTCACATATATTCTACTTCATACATTTCATTACATCTTTTTATTTTTACAACATTGTTTATATACAAGTCTTAAACAATTAATTACAATTACAATTACACAGTCGGCTTGACAAATAAACATAAGTGCTACTAAGTCGGCCCAAGTATGGTTACTCGGTTCCTGCAAACTGACTCGGTGACTTTCTGATACTCGGCGTCCACTGCATTACTCGGCATCGTCATGCACTCGGTAGAAGTGAAGGCACGGTTCATACTGATCACTCGGTAGGTTTTGAACTCGATAAGTACTGGTGACTCGGTAGACATGATGTTACTTGGTTTACATTGTCCTGATCGGTTTGTACTAACTTGCTCAGTTTCCACTGTCTGCTCAGTTTGCACTGTCTGCTCGGTTTGCACTGTCTGCTCGGTTTGCACTGTCTGCTCGGTTTGCACTGTCTACTCGGTTTGCACTGTCTGTTCAGTTTATATCCAGAATGCAAATAAGTGTTGTCACTAGTGGCAATTCTGCTTAATGCCAACAATCTCCCCCTTTGGCATTAGTGACAAAAACACTTATTGGCCAAAACTTATATACACGAATCATGCTGAGTTTTATTTTGATTTTTCAAAATTTGTCTTTGTTATAGGGCTTTGTACATTGTCTCCCCCTTTCAATGTGCTAACTGTTTCTGATACAAATCTATACATATCTCTCCTTCTATACATATCTCCCCCTTTTTGACGATAATGCCAAAGGTGCATGTACAAGTTATTTACAGAGAGAATCCAAAATTTGATAGGAAATCAGAATGTACCTTCATTATTAGTGCCAGGGTTCTGTCCCAACTTTCTTGCAGGATCTTACATGTTTGTATAGCAATTTGGACTTCTGCAAAGAGTTCAATCATGTGATCTGCTATAGAGAACTGATTGTCATGAATCAATGTTTTGGAATGTTCAATGTGCTTATACATTGTATTCATGATGGGAAGGATCATGTGTTGGATGTCTAGCAGTGTGGACCGGATCCTTGAGTCTTCTTTCAGTATATCAGACTGCATATTAGATAGGTGTGAAATTTTCATGTGATGAGCAGAGCTTGAACTTGGTTCAAGTTGCAGCTTCTGTATGCTAATCTTCATATCCTCATCCATTTTATTCATTTTATCTTTGACATCCTTTGTGAACTCGGCAATATTGCATAGTCTGGCCAAAAAAGAGGTAGCATTCGAATAGATAGATTCTATGTTAGACAAAACTGAAGACAATTCCACTTGGTTAATAGCTATGTGCTGAGCAATGTGCTCAAGCACTTTATTGTTGAATCTCTTCTCGGCTCTTTCAACTAAATTTTATGTCCCGGATGAGTCCTCATTGTATTTCTCAAATGCTTCTACTAATTGTAACAAAACATGCTGGGAGGAGTCTACTTTAATGCCTAATGCATCAGACAAAATGTCCTTAGCATCCTTGATGATTTGATACTCCTTGTCTCTTTCCTCTTTAAGCTTCTTTTGTTTTGCTTTCCTTTGGAGGATCTCACCTATATTTTGCATCTGGTCTGCTGAGAGATTTGCAAAATCTAATGTAGGAATCTCTATCTCTTCATCTAGGTCTATATCCTCAACTACATTTTTACCCAAAAATTTTATACTCGGTAGAGCCTTAGGCTTATCTGTACTTAATGCTTTGGTAGTAGTGACAGTAGATAAAGTAGGGCTGGCTATAGATACTGGCATACTTTCTACTGGAGAACTTAAAATATTTACACTTGAGGATTCAAAAGCTGGAAAACTTACTGCTGGAAAACTTGATGGTGCAGGAGACTGCAGCTCGGTAGAAGAAATGGTAGCTGCCTCTGATGTTGCTAGGGATGATTGGACAAATGTGGAAGTTGTCACAACCATGCTTGAAGGTGTCTCTGGGCTAGATGTAGAAACTTTCACTGGAGAGGTAGGAAGGGATGCAATGACTTCTGCTGCTATCCTTACAGTATCATCTACCTCAGTGTCTTCTTCTTGTTCATCACTGTCATCTTCAATATCTTTTATTATTACAGTTTCAATGCTCGGTTGGTGAAGGTGGTATATGTTCTTCCATGTGGCATTTACAGCCTTCACAACCGATTCAATATTGTTGATCAAAATCAAACAAGTATTGAATTTCAATGTCATCTTATTTTCATTTTCTTTTAATTCCTTCTTTACTTCATCATTATTCAAGCTCGGCATCAACTGTCTCAGGTTTTGATCAAATATGTCTATCACCATTTGCCTTGCATTGCTCCATCTCATTTTTATTGGATTCAATAGAACTGCTGGAACCTGTGGGGTAATTTCTTCAGGAGAGTATTTCCACTGTCCCATCTTCTCAACAACAGCATCTTCTATTTCCTTCTATTCTGCTTCCGATCTGGTTTCATATCTCAAGGATTTTATGTTACTTACTCCAGATCCTGATCCATCTCTAAAGAGTTTGAGCTTTTCTTGAAGGCTTAGAGGAGGTCTTTTGAATACTATGTCTTTATCTGCCTTTTCTGCCTTGTCTGCCTTGCCTCTTGTATTTCTCCTTGTAAACACAGTAGTGGGAGGCACAGGTGCCTTAGTGATGAAAACTTTTCCTTTCTTCTTTGCAGGTTCTGGTTCCTCTGTTTTCTCATCCTTTTCCTCTTCTTTTTCATCTATTTCTTCTTTGTCCTCGGTTATCATTTGCATTTTGGCTATCCTCTTCTTTCCTTTGTTTACCGCCTGTGGAAGCTTTATGCTTAGTTCAATTCTCACCTTAGCTTCATCATATGTTCCAAAATATGAAGCTTTGGGATTGACAAGCTGATTTAGAAGAGCTTCAATGATATTCTTGGTTTCATCAATATTTACCTCATAAGAAAGAGGTTTTACATATAAAGTCCTCGGTTTAACTGCTTGAATATACACATTATCACAATCCACCATAAAACAGATGTCATCTTTGTAATCTTCCACCAACTTCTGTGGGATCCGGAATCTGTCATTCATTTTCTCTTTGAAAGACTCAAAATAATTATCCATGATGCTTTCAAAGTTTTCACCCATTTTTGCGATGTATTCATTTATTTCATAGAGGACTGGCACATCTTTTCTCCATACAACTTTTCCTTTAGAAGGGAAGAATTTCTGAACATAGAAGAATAAACAGACCAACAAGGATCCAAACTTACATGGATTGTTTTTGGAAGTTTTGATGCTTTCCATGTTCTTGTTAAACTGTTTCAACAATAAGTCTGCTAGGTCAAATGTCAAGTTGTTCTTGACCACTTTGTATGCTAGGTCAATAGCTTCACAGGAGACACTGTTCTGTCGACTAGAACTGTAAATCTTATGGGCAATGATGTGTGTACCAAACTTTAGTTCAGCGTCGGTAATGCTGCTAACTTTCATGCCTCTACCATCCCACTCGGCTAGGGTTTTCTTCTCTAGTTCCGTCCGACCTAGGGTTTTGGTAGTTTTAGCTTTGTTCAACATGGGAAGACCAGTGACTTGTTGAATCATTTTCTTTGTGATCTCAATAGGTTGCTCAAGCCAAATCTTGCCATCATGTACTCGGCTAAGAATGTACCTAACCCATTTATCTCGAAAGTTTCGAGGTAGATGTGCAATGTGAACTAAACCTTTATATTCCAGATGTTTGTGCTCGGGTTTCAGAATACCATCCACACATAGTTCCTCACGCACAATGTCTAGTTCTAGGTTTCCCATTTCATGAATTGAACAGTTAAAATGATTGCAGATATCGTTAATAAGCAGTACCTTAGGAGGAATCTAAGATTGAGCTCCGTTCGGATCTAGGGCTGCTGCAATTGCGGGCACGATCTTAAAATCTGGTGCTTTCCACTCCCCTTGGACTAACATATCAGATCCTTTCTTCGCTGAAGTGCTGGATGATGCCATGGTAGCTCACAGAAAATTCCTTTCGCAAAAGTATTGAATCGCCGGGTTGCCCTTGAAATTTTCTACTCTCAAAGTGCTAAAGATTCGCGATGAAGAATGAGTTTGATTACTTGCTTTTTGTTTACAACTCTGTCATTAATGCTCATTTCAAATTAGGGTAGGAATTCTGACAGACTGTCACCCACTAAGAATTAATTGCTCGGAAAAGACTTCGCAACTCGGTGAACTCGAGAATTCATATTGCTCCGACCTCGCTCAGTAAAGACGGGTACCGACCTTGCTCGGTGAAGACGGGTACCGACCTTGCTCGGTGATCTCACTTCATCTTGCATGCTGATTTAGACCTTTTTTTTTTTGGTTCTAGAACTGCTTGAGATTGGTCTATGAGAATACAGTTCCAGTGCTTTCTTGGAAATTTAGTTTGAGTCGGTAGAGCCATCCATTCCATTACTTGGACTGGATTGCTCGGTAGCTTTAGGAATCCATTTTTGTCTCACCTGTTTCCTAACCTTAGTTGCTTCATTCTTCTTTCCTTCTTCAATTTCACTAGCATTCATGCAGTTTCTGGCTATGTGACCGAGTTTAGTGCATTTGAAACATCTTACGGTAGTATCTCTTTTCCTTAGATGATGTTTTATGCAATTCATGCCAATGTGTCCATATTCTCCACAGTAATGACATCTACACCAGGTGTTGTAGTCCCATCCAAACATTTCTTTCACAATTTGTTCTGCTGGATTAAATATCTTGGATCTGCACTCAGATGCCTTGTGACCTTGTTTGTTGCACTTGTGACAATTACCTCTGAATCTAGGTTTTTCCCTGCATTCATTTGCTTTATGACCAGGTTGATTGCAGCTATAACATTTTCCATTGAATTCTACTTTTTCATTGTTCCAACATTTATTTGAAGTATGTCCTATTTTACCACAATGATTACAAGTAGGTTTTTGATTTCTTTTAGTACCTTGCTTAGAGGATTCGCCTTCTCCTTTGTATCCAAGTCCTGCTTTTCCTTTTTGCCTATGAAGATTTCGTTCATATAGCTGATTCAAGTCTTCTTGACTTTTCAGCATTCCTTCATTGATTTGTTTTTCAGCGTTTAGGTCATCCACCAATCTTAGATTGACTTCCTTTTCAGATCTTAGTTCTTCTCTTGTGCTTTCTATTTCTGATCTTAGATTCAGAATTTCTTCATTTGTATGAGAGATCTGATCAATTAGGTTTTCTAGCTGAAGGGTTTTATTTTGGACTTTAATGTTTCTTCCATCTAATTCATCTTTCAACTTGTTTCTTTGTTCCAAGATCTCACAGAATCTTGTAGAGTGTAGTTCTTGTTCTCTTTTCAATTTTCTCACTTCTTCCTGCAGAGACCCATTCTTTTCTAGGAGTTCTTTGACAGCATTGTTTGCTTCATCTGAGTTATCTGAGGGAAGAAGATCTTCAATCTTTTCTTCAATGTAATTCTGATCATTCATCTGATTTGCAAGTTCCTTCCTTCTTCTTAGGGATTGGGAAAGATGTTCTTTTGCTTCTTTGAGTTTAGCTATGGCCATTTCCAGATCTAGCTTTTCATTTTCAATTACCTTGTTCAGTTTGAATACCTCCATTATCCTGGATCTTTGCTCAAGCTAGTTAAGCTTTATCTTGAGAACCAACCTGGCTCTGATACCAATTGTTGGAAATATTCAGGAGTTAACCGAGTTACTGAGAGGGGAGGGGTGAATCAGTAACTCCAAATTTTCTTTCAATTTTAACATGTAATTTACTTTTTAACCTTTGCATACAGAAAGCATGAAACTTAAAAGTATTCACAATAATGACACATAGATTTGGTTACCCAGAAACCTTCCAAAAGAAAGTAAAACTGGGGTGGGGATGAAACCCACAAAGCTTTAATACTGCAGAATAAAGTTGGCCGGTTAAGGCTTACAATTTGATCACTTCTGATGATCTGCCCTGTTAGGAGCAATAAGGATTGCTAAATCCACCCTGTTAAAGGATTTACAAACATACAATGAAGTATGCACTCGGTAAAGAGATTTTTACAAAGACTGTTAAGTCTACCCGGTTAAAGGATTTAGTACTGATTCACCTGTTAGAATGAAACAGTAGATCTCTGCTTTGCAACTGGATTGCTGATTGAGATTCGCTGATGTACTGATCACCTTCTGTGATGAATTTGTCTTTGCTGTATCTTATACTTCTGAAGCCTTCTGTAATTCACTTATCTCTGTCTTTCTTTTTCTTTCACATATATTCTACTTCATACATTTCATTACATCTTTTTATTTTTACAACATTGTTTATATACAAGTCTTAAACAATTAATTACAATTACAATTACACAGTCGGCTTGACAAATAAACATAAGTGCTACTAAGTCGGCCCAAGTATGGTTACTCGGTTCCTGCAAACTGACTCGGTGACTTTCTGATACTCGGCGTCCACTGCATTACTCGGCATCGTCATGCACTCGGTAGAAGTGAAGGCACGGTTCATACTGATCACTCGGTAGGTTTTGAACTCGGTAAGTACTAGTGACTCGGTAGACATGATGTTACTCGGTTTACATTGTCCTGATCATTTTGTACTAACTTGCTCGGTTTGCACTATCTGCTCGGTTTGCACTGTCTGCTCGGTTTGCACTGTCTGCTCGGTTTGCACTGTCTGCTCGGTTTATATCCAGAATGCAAATAAGTGTTGTCACTAGTGGCAATTCTGCTTAATGCCAACAAGTGGCTTACAATAGGGGCAAGGACCCAAAGTGGTCAGTACTTGGGTAACCTATTGTAGGTTATGTAATTAAGTGATAACTTAGTAATCAAAACTTTATAGATCATTTAAAAAGATAAGTTATAATATGTTTATGATTAGAATTCCTCATATCTGAGAGAGAGTATTCTAATCCCACATGGATTGTATTGAGGGTCTGGGGCCCAAAGTGGTCAGTTCTAGGGTAACTCAACGCTTGAGGGTCCGGGGTCCAGAGTGACCAATCCAGGGTAACTCAAGTAAATAGACATGTGATGACACTCCCATAAGCATGTAGCCTAGATCATCTCCTAAGTTTTTTGTTTATGCCTCTGGATTAGTATGTCTTACCTTTCACTTTATTTTATACAACCTTGAGTAGTGAGCTTTCAGGATTCCTTGCTCAGTGGTTTTATCCTTGTTTGGTTTTGGTCATCCGATTGGGGTTTGTGGTTATCTCCTTAGCATGTTGGGGTAGGCCTTTGTGGTTCTACACGGACGGGTGGAAGTGATTCTTTACCATTTGAGATTCGACGTCCTAGTGCCGGTGTTGTTGATACTTCTGCAGTTGGATGCCTTTATGGTTCTTCATTGATTCTTCAATATTGGTTTCTTTTCATACCTTCATTTATGTAGTCCTATATTAGAGTATCACATGTGATACCTAATATGGACATTGTACTTCTTTGTTAGATTTATTATTACATACCCTGCAACATGTGCAATGGATGTCAGTTTATTAGTTATCATGGATGTCCATGAGGATTGTGATTATTGATGTAAATTGTAATTGTATCATTTATGATATGGAATCTTTTGTTATCTTTCTCTAGTTGTATTTTTTTTCTTAAGTAATTCTACGTCATGGGACCCTCGAGTTTTGTAATTTGTGTTGAATGTTGTTTCAATGTGAGTAAATGGTAATTTCTTCCGCACTGTTGTGTATCTTGTATGTTAAATTTATAAAAAAAAATGCTCACCAAACTTAGTAGCAAGTTATAGGTTAATCTCTCCTGGGTTCCCTGGCAGGGTGTTACAAGAGTTTACTATGGGTTAAGAGACACGTTACTACGCACATGCGTGAGTAAAAAGTGTAGATGTGTGACTTTAAAGGACTAAGTGGCATTTAATTCTTCCTAGGCGTGACTTTGCAAATTCAAAAATGTGAAAACATGAAAAAAGTGCAATAAATGTTATAAACGAGCAATAAATGCAAAAAGGAAGTTAGCAATAACTCATAGGAGCCCCCTGCATGATAGTGTACCAAGCGGGGTAAGGAGAGGTGACGTGGGGGGTGGGGCCCGCTTCCCACTTCCCACCCCATACACTTTTTGCATTGATCTACGTGCCAGTTACTATGTCTAAAGATTAATTTATTTGTTGATTAGTATGTATTAAATTTTGTTTAATATTTTCTTTGTTAATAATGAAAATTGTTAATTGTAATTTAGGTTAGTTTTACTTTGTTATTTGTAAATGTTTAATATTAATTAAATATTTATTTATGATAATAAATAATTGTTTAATTTAAATTTATATTTAATATAACTTTATGAAACTATCTATTTGTTAATAGATTATGTTTATGTATTTTATTTATTTATTTATTTATTTATTTTTTAGCATAGTTAGTTTTAAATGTGTATTAACTATAGGATTGTAATATGATATTGGAAGAAAGAAAAAAAAATACTCTTTATATAGAATTTATTTATTTGATTAGTGTAATTAGATAATCTATTCTGGATGCTTAAATAACTTTTAAGTATTATTTTATTAAAGAAATAGAACATTTATGCTTACATTAGGGTATGTCTTTCTTATAAGATGTTTATTTGTTATTAGATTGTTCTTTTGAAATTGAAGTGCATCCACTGAAATTGGGTCTTTTATTTTGTCAAAGACATAGGACAATACTAAGGAATAATCTCTAAATTGTGGTATTAATGTATTGATTATGTTCTGATTATCCTAGTGGGATTCTTTGTATATGTACTTGAAATCAATTATGTTCAAAATGGAATTTGGTATTCTTGTGAATTTAAGTGTTCTATGATGCATTGTGTCTTCTTTGTGCCTGAACTCTATTCTTGTGTTTTATGTGATGACGGGCATTAGAATGACCTAGGGGAAACAATGGCTTACAATAGGGGTCGGGACCCAAAGTGGTCAGTACCTGGGTAACCTATCGTAAGTTATGTAATTAAGTGATAACATAGTAATTAAAATGTGTAGAGATCATTAAAAAGACAATTTAGAGTATGGTTATGATTAGAATTCCTCATTTCCATGAGAGAGAATTCTAATCCCACATGGATCATATTGAGGGTTCTGGGGCCCAAAGTGGCCAGTCCAGGGTAACTCAATGCTTGAGGGTTTGGGGTCCAGAGTGACCAGTCCAGGGTAACTCAAGTAGATAGACATGTGATGACACTCCCATAGCATGTAGCCTAGATCATCTCCTGAGTTTCTGTTTATGCCTCTGGATTAGTGTGTCTCACCTTTCACTTTATTTTTGTAAACCTTGAGTAGAGAGATTTTAGGATTCCTTGCTCAGTGGTTTTATCCTTGTTTGGTTTTGGTCATCTGATTGGGGTTTGTGGTTATCTCCTTAGCATGGTGGGGTAGACCTTTGTGGTTCTACACGGACAGGTGGTAGTGATTCTTTACCATTTGAGATTCGGCGTCCTGGTGCCGATGCTATTGATACTTCTGTAGTTGGATGCTTTTATGGTTCTTCATTGATTCTTCATTATTGGATTCTTATCATACCTTAATTTATGTAGTCCTATATTAGAGTATCGCATGTGATACCTAATATGGACATTGTACTTATATGTTAGATTTATTATTACATACCCTACGACATGTGCAGTGGATGTCAGTTCTTTAGTTATCATGGATGTCCATGAGGATTTTATATTGTTGTAAGTTGTATTTGTATCATTTATGATATGGAATCTTTTGTTATCTTTCTTTAGTTGTAATTTGTTCTTAAGTAATTCTATGTCATGGGACCCTCGAGATTTGTAATTTGTTTTGGTTGTTGGTTTAATGTGAGTAAATGGTAATTGCTTCGACACTGTTGTGTATCTTGTATGTTAACTTTTAAAAAAAATGTTCACCAAGCTTAGTAGCATGTTATAGGTTAATCTCTCATGGGTTCCCTAGTAGGGCATTACATGAAGTTTGGTCGTTGTGGATAAAATATACAAATCTTTCTAGTGATGCAAAATTAACTTCTTTAAGCCTTATCCTTGTTGTTTCAAATATATCATTTGGGTACGCACAGAGGGCACATGAATTGGGGTACGCATAGTTCATTTATGGGATTTTTCTTGGGAAGCTAATTGCACATCTATCATCTACATTATTATGAAGCTAATTGCCAAAGGATCCAGGCCCAGGCTAGAAAGATTTCTTCCCAAACACATAAAAACATGCACATAAACACGACAACTAAGAAACATAAATGTCGATTTCACAATAGCTGAGAAACATAATTGTAGGCATCATGGTCATAATTTTTTGGAGACAACGTAATTGAGTTGTATACCTAAGCGATGTAGAGCAATTTCTACACCGCCAATTCCAAATTGAATACATTTGTTGGAGGACCTTGTATTCATGAGCAACAGATGTAGTCAACTTGGAATCAGAGGTGCAGGAGTTGCTCTCCATCATCTGGGTATACAACATAATTGAGTTGTATACCCAGACGATGCAAAGCAACTACTACTCCTTCGGTTCCAGAGGAGTAGTGGTTGTTTTGCATCGTCTAGGTATACCACTCAATTATGTTGTCTCCAAAAACTTTTGACCATGATGCCTACATTTATGTTTCTTAGTTGTTGTGTCCCAAGACCCCTTATGATCCTTTACAACCCTTTACGACCCCTAAGAATACACATCTTAGAGGTCTTAAAATGTCATAAAGGGTCATAAGAGCCTCCTAGGAGGGGCCAGATGAGCTTCCACCTTCACGTGGTTGGCCCTGTTAAGTAGAGAATGTTAAACTATTCTCAAAACAAAGAGAAGCTCAATAATTTAAGGTCTCAGTCCACGAAGATGGTGAAAAACAACAGGAATCAATGATGGAGGGTTTTTAGATACTGAGAAGATGTATATGCAGTGGAGGCCAGAAGGGATTTTTGTGGAGATTTTCTAGATGTGGAGATTTTCTAGAGAGGTTTTCCAAATTGAGTACCAGTGTAGAGATGATGATTCAGTACTATGTCTATTAAACCTTCACAAATATCCCTTTTTTGGCCTCCACTCATACCTCTTCTCAAAATCTAGAAACTTTGGGTATTGTTTCTCATCAATGCAAGAAATGTGCTAGTGATCGTATAAAATTACTTTTGCGAGAGTGGGATCAATTATGAGAAGGTAAACAACAAGATAATTTTATTGTATCTTTCATTTCTTTTATCCATTCATATTTTTTGCCTCTTATATTGGATACTATGTAGTGTACATAAAGGCAAGGCGGTGATTATTCTCAACGATCGACAGGTATCAGTCTTCCAGCCCTTACCCAGTAGCTAGGACTAAAGATAGCAGAGCTCAAGAGACCATCATAGTTGGTCTCCATCCTTGGTCCATATACTCACAAAATATTTTACATTTCATTAGCTCATCAAATGCAATGATTTGAAATAATTTAATGGATGATATTTTCATGTATAACGTACATTATTTTAGTTTGATGCTAAATGAATTTATCTACTTCACGAACTTGTAGACATCGAACACAGCCATAAAGAAGCATCCCCTCCTGTGGCTTGAGTAATGTAGGCCAAGGGAGGAAATGCTTCTTTATCATTGTGTTTGATGTCTACAAATGCGCGGAGTTGATAACTTCATGCAATGTCAACTTAATAATATACGTTATCATGAAAATATTCTATTAAATTCTTTCAAATCCCCTCATTTGATGAGCTAATGAAATGTAAAATGTTTTATCATTATATGGACCAAATACAGAGACCAACTACGATGGTCTCTTGAGCTTTGTTTTTTTTAATATGCTAATACGTCACTTTTTCGATAATTAGTAAAGCATTTCCAACAGACATGCTATACGTCCGACGGGTTGGTCTGTCGATAGTATATTACAAACCGTCGAAACTCTGACCGGTCACTGTCAGATTGGACACCACTCCAACAGATATGTGTGACAGGACTACTATACCTCTGATAGAATATCGTATTGGAATATATTGCCAATTAGTCAGAACGCTGAGTGGAAAACCATCGTAAAAATTATTTTTCGACAGATCGGTCACATAGAAAAAAATTTATTTATGTGCCCAATTCTGATAGGTAAGGATGTCAGAATACCAATGATTGTCACTCTTGTCACCATTTCCAACACAAAAATGGAAATGGACACATGTGTCAAAATATCGACAAATAGGAGTTGGAATCTGACAAATGGCCGTCAGAATTTGGCCTCAAATGTACTAGTGAAAAGAGGGTCTTTGTATTAATCTCAAAAAATTGGTACAATTGATATGTGCTTCATTTTCATTTCTCTATACAATCATCTTCAAAATACCTATTTTTCTATTCATATTTTCGGTATCATTTTATCTATCTATCTATATTCTATGCTATCTCTATTCTATCTTATCTCTTGTGAATGGTCTCGGTATCCTTTTTATACAAAAATGAAAGGATGCAAACAAGATTCAGACCATCACACCTATTCCTAACTAATAACTAATAGCAACTAAAAGCACTTAAATTACAATTTAAATAAACAAACCTAAAACTAAACATCATGAGAACTTAATCCAAAAGGATTGTGTCATCCTCGCTATCTTTTTCTAGAACTTTCGATGCTGCCTTTGGGGTCTTCAAGTAATCATTAATCCATCTAGAAATATTTTCATCATTTTGCTAGTCATTAATATGTCTTCTACAAAATAGAAAAAGAAATTTGCTTCGTAATCCCTTTTGATATTACCCACGAAATAGAAAAAAAATTCTATCTCGCGGGCCCCTTTGTCTAGTGCTCATGTATTAGAAAAAAAAAAAAATTTTGCCATCTTCATTCTCTACCTTCATGCAAACATGAAATTGTACCATTTCGTAACTCCTAATTTCATGACTCGCAAAATAGTGAAAAAGACCCTCATCACTTTCTTTTAATGAAATTTCTTATTCGGACTTCTTCAATATGCCCTTGCTCTTGACTTTCAAATAACCTTTATGCCTTAGGATGCAAAATTCTAGAGTGACTCAATAGTGGCTCTTTCTGGAGACATATGCTCCTTGTGAGTATAGCGAGAATTTAGTTATCTCTAGAAAACAGACCAACAACAAACATAAAATAAAATAAAACAACACCTATACTAATATGTACAAGGAAATACTTGTTGGATGCCTTAGAAACAGAAATGCTTGATATATTGACCATGCAATAGGAATTCTTTAGTGTGACCATCAGTGTCTTGCAAGAACTAAGAATGTTCTCCTCCTTTTTCAACAATGATATATGATCCCAACCATAAAGCCTCAAATTTACCATGCTTCCCTTTGTCTTGGTCCTTGGCATTCCACTTTAATACCCTGTCATTTTCTTGAAAATATCTATCACTTGTTCTTTTATCATGTAAGGATTTTACCTATTTTTTATTTTTGATATTCTATTTATGTGCATCTCTTCTAAATTCTTCTAATTCAATTAGTGCATTCATCCTATCCTCCATAGGATCTAAATCATCCAATTGCTCTTTTGTGATAAATTGATAAATAGGTAATAAATTGTGAAGAGGCGGTCTTGTTTTTCCATACACCAATTCATATGGAGAGTATCCCATTGACTTCTTGATTGTGATTCTATTAGCACATACTACTAGACTCAACTTGGAATCCCAAGCTCTCTTATTGTTGTTAAACATCCTTTTTTATTATCTTCAAGATATTTTTATTACTTGACTCGGCAAGTCCATTTCCTTGTGGGTGATATGGTGAAGAGTAAGACACTATAATTCCATATGACCTGCAGAAGTCAAAAAACTCCTTAGACCTGAAACACATCCCATTATATGCTATGATCTTATATGGAACTCCAAATCTGGTCAAGATATTTTCCATCAAGAACTTGATTACCACTTTTCTAGTAGATTGTCTTGTTGGTATGGCTTCTACCCATTTTTTGAAATAGTATGTGGCCACAAGAATCCACAATTTCTCCTATAAAATTAATTCCTCGCATTAGAAATGTCTCCTCAGTTTGGAGTGTTCTGAGAGGCAATGCACCATTATATTTCAATTTTCTTGAAAACTTCTGACATGCTTCACATTTTATGAGATATGTGTAACAATCATTAAAAAGGAATGGTCAAAAGTAGCTTTCTATGAGAATCTTATGGGCAGTAGTTTTTGCTGAGAAATGTCCACCACATACTCCATGAAATTTTTTGGGAATTATGTTAGCCTGATATGTATCCAAACAAAAAATAAATATTCTATCCTTATTTTTCCAATACAAGTCTCCTTGAATAAGCGCATACCTAGCTTCCTGAAGCTTGATGGTCCTTTTCTGACTATCAGATAATTGTTCTCTATATTTCATATGTTTCAAATAATAAATTATATTAGTATACCAACTACATTTTTCAATACTCACTTCTGCATTCTCAATTTCAATTTGATTCACTTGAGCATCTTATGAGTTTGATTCAGCCATGAGCTTAGAAAGGCCTAGTCCTCTTACCAATTTGGTTATTTGGATATCTATATTAAACTTGTGTACCTAGTTTATCCTTCTCAATCTTTTTCCAATGGTTTTTTATTGTCTGAAAATATCTTTAACAACAACATTTGATACATAACCAACCACAGTTGCCCCTACAAGGTATAGTCTGAAATATTTGACTACTTTTACCAAAGCATAAGCATGTTTTTCAATTAAATCATAATTTAATTATTATGCTTGCAGGCACTTGTTAAAAATTTCTATAGGTTGTTCATATCCTTCCTCATTTTTTTGCAAGATTACCACTGCTATGGTGTGGTATGAAGCAAAAGAAAAGATCTGAAAAGGTTTTGTGAAATCGGGAGCTTTAAGAACTGGAGCTTCTTTGATTTCTTTCCTGATGTTTTCAAATGCTTCCAAGGCCTCATTAGTCCACTTTATTTCTGCTCCCTTTTTTAGCATTTTTGCAATGGGTTTAATAATTTCAG
Source organism: Chamaecyparis obtusa (assembly GCA_027943335.1). Classification (NCBI taxonomy): domain Eukaryota; kingdom Viridiplantae; phylum Streptophyta; class Pinopsida; order Cupressales; family Cupressaceae; genus Chamaecyparis; species Chamaecyparis obtusa. Next base: position 360,255 of record BSBK01005636.1, read on the forward strand.
AGAAGTTTGAGTCAAACCTTCTTACAAAATTAATTTTCCCAAAAAAGGACTGTATAGCTTTGACTATGTTAGGGATATGAATCCTATCAATAGAAGATATCCTTTTAGGATATTTTTTTACTCCTTCCTTTGACACAATATTTCCCAGGAGTTTTCCGTCAATAACTCCAAATTGGCATTTCGTAGGATTTAATGATATTCCATATTCTAGTGCTCTCAGAAAAAACTTCTCTAGGTGCTTGCAATAATCTTCTGCTCTTTTTTAATATGGAGTGAGATGATCCTGATACACAACAAGAATGAATTCAATTAAACCTTCAAATGCTACATCCATGGCCCTAATTTGGAAAGTATCCCCAGCATTAGTAAGCCCAAATGACATCTTGGCATACACATAAGTCCCCTATGGTGTAGTAAATGGTGTTTTATATTGTTTTGATTATTTCAATTTCATTTTATTATATCCATAAAATCTATCCACCATGGACATTAAATCATTTCCAGTCACCTTTTTCAGTAGTCCCTCCATATTGGGTAATGCATAGTTATATTTTAGAGATGATGCATTCAAGTTCCTAATGTCTATACATAATCTTATATCACTATTCCTCTTTCTCATTGGAACCAAGTTAGATACCCATGTTGAATGTCTAATATGCTTTATTATTCCTACATCCCTTAGCTTTACCAATGCATCCTTCATCTTAGGGTCCAAAGTTGGGTTTATAAGGAGGTGCCTTTGACTAAAAGGTTTAGCACCGGGATTTAAGGGAATTTCATGCTAGAAAAGGTCCTCCCTATATGCCTTAAGGTCATCATATGACCATGAAAACATATGGTGATACTTCCTTAACAAAGAAATCAGATCAGATCTAATCTTGGGAGTGAGTTTCTTGCCTATGAAAACCTCTTTTGGGGTGTGTTCACTTCCAAGATTGACCTTTTCCACATCCTTAGAATCTGCATAAGTCCTTTTGGCTTGGAAATTCTCTTGATTGTCAGATATCCTTTCCAATGCTACTAACCCTTTTGGAATCTTGTTTGTCTTCAACTACACCACTTCCTTTCCAAAAAGAGTCTCTTTTCCTTCATGCTCTTCCAAATATGCATTCCAATCTATATGTTGATCTTCATACCGATCTTCACAAGTGAGAAATCTTAACAAATCTTTTTCATCTTCAGAAATTTTCCAATTATGGTTATTGTTGGGTATTACTGGTCTGGATTTATTTCAACCTGAACTATTTCATCAAATGGAATATCATTGTTTGTAACATAAAGGTTAGCCATAAAATCAACCACAAAATTATTTTATCTATCAATCCATTCAATAGAAAAAGCATCAAAAAATTCCAAATTATCCCAAACTTGATTTCTATACATTGTTAACCTTGCATTTCTCATGGAAAACCTATCTCTTATTTTTGACACAACCAGATATGAGTCACCATGCACATATAATATATTTATTCCATGTTTGATTGCAATATTTAGTCCTAACATAAGAGCTTCATACTCAACAATATTTTTAGTACAAACAAAAGTTAATAGAAAAGAATATTTGAAATTTTACCATGTGGAGACACAAAAACAATGTCAACACCATTACCTTCCTTGCTACATGCTCCATCAAAGTACATGTGCCAAATCATTTCAGGGTACTCTTTTTCATGCACTTCAATAGGGTTAGTATTATTAAGAATGAGTTTAGTGATACTTACCTAGAAGTTCTCCATGTCTGAATGGAAAAAATTAATTGTCCTTTGTAGGTCATCCTCTTCAATTATGTAAGGACACCTTGGCTCCCTATCAATCCTTACCTCTCTTCCATTCATATGGATTTTTGCATATGATAGATCAAATTGAACATGTCCACCCACAAAATTTGACCATTGTTTGGATAGGAGCATTCCATAATTAGCAGGAACCTCCACTACTATGATGTCAGTTTTATATGGTGCATCTGGACATGCTAGCAATTTGAACTCCACATCCTTCATGATTCCTACCATAGGGACTAATCTGTTGTCCATAGCATAACATCTTCCATATGTGGTGTCAACATTCAATCCAATTTCCTTCATGACGTTGGTTGGCATGATATTTACTACTGCCCTTGAGTTAATCATGAAATTCTTGACCAACTTGTTATTTATTAGCAATGTTAAATAAAATAGATCAACTTGAGATGGATTCTTATTTACAGTAGTTCCTAAATAAATAACTGGTGGTTCCTCATTATCTTGTTTTTTCCTAGAATATTCTTTAGGAATTTCTACACTAGACAATATTTTTAAAGTCTCCTTCCTGTAACCAAAGAATGTCATAATTTCCATTAGAGGGACATATATCTTTACCTATGATAATGCTTGAGACATAAAGGAATTACAATTAGAAACTTTATTACCATAAATTTTCTTGTCTATAGGCTTGGTTAAATTTATAGGTTGAAATTTTTCTACCTATTGCTTTGGAAGATCTTCACTTTCCCCCTTTTTTTTGCTTTCTTTTTTATTATCTTGCTTTGGAACTTTCCCAAACATTCCTTCCAAATTTCCTTGATCAACACTTACTATTTGATTCCTCAAGTGGTAATTGTTACAGGCCTGTTCTACTGCTACCACCGTATATTCTCTTATTTCTTCATCTATCAACCTCCTCAGCCTAGGGATTTCTTAATCATCAAAAAATACTTTTTGAACATTCTTTTTCCTTTTCCTCATCATGTTCACATCTGGTACATAGTCATTTTTAAAATAATCATCATCCCCACCCCCAAAATGGTTCTGATGACAAGGCATTCAATGTAGGTTTTTCATTATCATGTTGATTCTCTTCTTCCAATATACTTTGTGCAATTACACATTGTTCAAGTGCATGAGGTAATCTACAAAATTCACACCATGGACCGTTTTTGATGAAATAATTTACCTTCCTAAAAGGATTTAAGGTTTCTTCATTCTTATTTAAACTCATTGGCTTGTCACCTTTCCACGTAGTATTGTATGGCATATCCTACAATCCAAATATTTTATTTTTGGACTATGGGTGTTCACTCCTATTTGGTTGATATCCTTCTTTTTAAATAACTTACAAATCCTTAATCATACTCATCAATTTGTCAATTTTACCATCTTCCCTATTTCTCTTAGGGGCTTTTGGATTAAACAACTAAGGATTCTCCCTTGTGTTAATCTTACTAGAAGCTTTTCTATCATTTCAATTGTAACAGCTATCTTAAAAGCTCATTGTAGTGTGGAAGGTCTATGATATCTGATCTCATAATGAGTCTTACTGTCAAAAGAACTTAGATAGAAATCAATCAAAAATGAAACAACAGGAAAAACATCTCTAGGAATTATGTTCAATACTTTGTTAAACCTCTTATTAAACTCTACTATTAATTCATTACAATTCTTCTTTATACTATGTAATTCATGTGAAGCAAAAGAAGTATCATTATGATATCCAAACTACTCAATAAACTGATTTATAAAATCTTTCCAACTAGAGATAGATCTATCATATATGTAATCCTCTATACCGCTTAGTTGCATCTTATGTCAGTGATTGAAAAAATAATTTCATGAAAACATCTTCATTGTCTTCTTCCAAATCTTCGATAGTATTTTTTAGATTTATACAATGTAACTCGATAGACTCTACTCCATTTCCTAAAAACTTTGGAATAGCAATCCTTAACCCATTTGATATAGGATTTGGATATCCAACTATACCATTAAAACCCAGTTGCCTATATCTTTCTATTACCATAGGAGCTCGGTTATTGTGATGACTTGCATTAAATCCCCTATGATTTTTTTACATATGTTGTTGGTTTCGGTTATTACCATTAAGTCTTTGTTGGTTTCCATTTTGTTGTCTTTGATTATCTCTATTTCCTTCATTTTGTCTCCAACAATCATAGTTTGTTACATTTCTATTTGACTGGAACATATGATTATCATATTCATTGTTGAATATGGATTCATTATTTTTCTTGTGAGGGGGGTTATACTTTGGTATCTTATTGGTTTTGTCCTCCTTGTTCCCCTTATCTCCCTTTGGAACCTCAATCTCATATTTTCTTATTCCAAATCTTGCAAGTACATCACTTGGAACCCTTTTCAAAACCTTAGCATCTTTTCTTGGAGGTAAACTAAAAAGTATTTGAAAAATTGCATTCAGGCTCTATTCTTCTTCCTCATCTTCTTCGTTAGGGTCCTCTTCTTCCTCTTTATTTCCATCCTGATGTGTAGTGTGATGCGTTTCATGAAAGAAAAGATTCCTATTACCGTTTGAAGCGTGGTTGTCTATCTGTTCCTCATCTTCAATTTCAATCTCACTTTCCCTTTCAAAGAACTTCTTGAACCCAATAAATGTCATATCTGATGCAACTTTGGTTCTCCTTTTGGGGGTAAATTCTAAGTGACTACTTTCTCCTTGATTCAAGGATCTCCTTCCCCACATATAGTTTACAAACAAATACCTAGGATTCTCACTTGTCTTCTTAATTACAAACTACATATATCAACTTATATAGTCAACACCTCAATTATGAGGAAATATTTATTATTTAATAGTAAGTTCTATTTTTGTAGTGCATAACATTTAAGATTCTGAAAATGTTCTTCCTAATAGGATAATAAATATGTTATTGAAATCTTCAACAAACACCAAATATTCTGATTGTTACTTAAAAAATGTTTTTATGAGCAACTCCCTAACAGAGTTGCCAATCTATTGGTGCCCAAACTAATAGATTGGAAATCTTATGAGATTTCCCTGTCAATCTTGGGATCTCTAATTAGACTTGGCCAATGAACAGGAGTGATCAATTATGATCCTATTACTTTGCACTTTAGGCTCTATAGAACCTAGGCGAGTGCACCTATACCTTAACCCAAATCTGTTGGTTGGAGGATTTTTATAGAAGATAATAGTTCATAAAAATTTAGTAACCTCTTAAGATAGCAAGTGATTCTTAAGAATGATCCGATTACAACCTGAATAAATGTTGAGAACTTTGAATTTATTGTTTGTGAGTTCTTTAAAAAAAGGTATGATGTATATGAATTATGAGTGTACTTGACAGAACAATGAACTTTGCAATTTTAGAAATATTCCCTAAATTATGAAATAATCTTCAGACCAGTCCTTCATCCTGATGAAGGGTGCTCCCCTTAATACCGCAAACACACAACAAAAATAGAGAACAACAATAATTTGCAAGAACAGAAAATGGGCTTCTTATTATCTCCACAAATGTGGAATTACAAAATTTCAGAATTACAATATACAAAGCCACATGGGCATCTTCCTTACAATATTCTAAGGGACAAAGCCTCAAATGATTACCCAGAACTACTCCGAACTGCCTGAACTGCCTAAGACAACACTACAGACCTTTCTTATATAGGCAATTTCCACCACCCGAGAAGGTTCCAAAAATTTAGCCCTTTAGGCCAACTAAACATAGAATTATTTATTTTTCACAATTATTACAATAGGGTCGGCTCAAAAGAAATACAAAATATGATTTTAGGTAACCCAACTTCTGGAGGCCATAACTTTTTAACCGTAACTCTATTTTTCTATTGTAACCACTTTTTGAAAACACCATGACGAGATCTACAGTGCCTGACATGCGCTAGCACTAGTTAGCCAGGGGTCGATCGCAATCCGGAGCCTCTAAGGCCTTCAAAATTGACCTAAAATATTTCACACCCAAAAATCTCAATAACTTCACCAATACTGATGATGTGGCAATGAAACTCAACTAGTAGGCTAAAATGACTAAGATGAACCTCCAACTGTGAAATCAGAACATTCAGAGATCGTATTACCAACTTACTAAAAATAGTAAGTTTCCATAAATAGAAGCTCTACGTAAGATAGCCCTTATTGAAAAAGAAACCATAAATATTTTTGGGTGATGCAAGATTTCTCTTACACCCAGGATGCTCCTGCATCAGACACCCGGGGTAATTTGAGAAGTGACCCTGTCATGACTCAGGTGTGAAGAGGGAAACCAAGATGGTTAACCTCCTCCTTTGTTAGCCATGATGAATCTTCAATAGGTCATCCTTTCCATTTGACAAGATATTCTTCATATGTCCTGTTCCTTGTGCTTCTTCCAACACAACTATCTAGTATATCCTCAAACTCCTTGGTATCTGAACTAGTTGCTGGAATACTCCACTGTTCTATTGTGATCTCATCTTCAACACCCCCTTCATGATACTCTATCAAATCTAAAATTTTAAATACTAGTGAAATATTCATCTCTGTAGGCAACTCGACCTCATAGGCATTTCCAGAATCATGCTTCCTCAGTATCTTACATAGCCCAAACCTCTTCATTTTCAGCTTGTTATATGTACCAACTGGAAATCTTTCCTTCCACAAATGAACCATGACTTCATCCCCAATCTGAAATTCCTTATGCCTTCTTTTCTCATCTGCCTTACCCTTATACTGCGCATTCATCTTGGTAATGTGCTTCCTCACCTCCTCATGGATGTTCTTCAAGTGTTCTACAAAATCCTCAGCTTCAACACTACGTATTTCTCCTTTATCTATCTTTCTCAACTCAGATGCATTTCTTGGACTACTTCCATATACAATCTGGAATGGTGATTTACCAATGCTCCTGTTGATAGAATTATTGTATGCAAATTCTATCTGTGGTAAAATCAAATCCCACCCTATTGCCTTATCTCTAACCAAACATCTCAGCAAATTTTCCAAACTCCTATTCACCACCTCTGTCTGTCCATCAGTCTGTGGATGATGTGATGAACTAAACTTCAAATCTATCTTCAACTTCTTCCATAATGTATGCTAGAAATATCCAACAAACTTAGTGTCCCGATCTAAAACTATGGTCTTTGGAAAACCATGTAGTCTTACTACTTCTCTGAAAAACAATTCTACTACATGAACAACATCATTAGCCTTCTTGCAGGGAATGAAATGTGTCATCTTTGAAAATCTGTCAACTACTACAAAAATTGAATCATGTCCCCACTGTGTCCTCGGAAAACCAAGAACAAAATCCATACTAATATCCTCCCAAGGCTTTTTTGGTACAGGTAATGGCTGATACAACCCTGTATCCTGCTTCACTCACTTTGCCATTTGACATACTCTACAACTCTGTACAAACTTCTTGACATCTTGCTACAACTGTGGCCAATAATAATTCTCACTAACCAAAGCAAGGGTTTTATAATGACCAAAATGTCCATCCAATCCTCCGCTATACTTCTCCTTGTTGAGATTCTCCCTCATAGAACTTCGTGGACTGCACAACTGACTCCCTTTGAATAGCATATCATCCTGGATGATGAAATCCAACCACTTCATTCTTTCTAAAGTAACATGTTCTTTACAAGCTTTCCAAGCTTCACCAAAATCAGGATCCTCTGGATACAATTTCTTGAGTTCCTTGAACCCAACCACCTCAATTTGCATTTTTATTAGCAATAGTTCCCTTCTGCTAAGAGCATCTACAACCCTGTTAGACTTTCCACTCCTGTGTTTTAAAACAAATGTATAATTCAGCAAAAACTCAACTCATTTCAAATGCCTCTGATTCAACTTTCCTTGACTATTCAAATATTGCAAAGCTTGATGATTAGTATACAAAATAAACTCCTTAGGAAGCAGATAGTGTCTCCACTTCTCCAATGCCTGAACTATAGCATAAAATTCCTGATCATAAACATAATATTTTCTCTTGGCATCATTTAACTTTTCACTAAAATAAGCAACAGGTTTACCTTCTTGACTCATAACAGCTCCTATTGCAGTACCACTAGCATCACAATCTACTTGAAACACCTTATTAAAATCTGGAAGTGCTAAAACAGGCTGTTCTATAACTTTCTATTTCAACAGTTTAAAACTCTTATCTGCCCCATTAGTCCACTTGAACTCTTTTTTATCCCCTCTCATTGTTTCAGTCAAGGGTCCACAAATACTGCTAAAATTTCTGATAAACTTTCTGTAAAAGCTATCCAAACCATGAAAAGATTTTACCTCAGTAGCACTCCTTGGAGTAGGCCATTCAAGGATAGCCTGCACTTTCTCTAGGTCCATTTTTAGACCTTTTGCTGAAACTACAAATCTCAAGTACACTAACTCCTTTTTCACAAAACTGCACTTCTTCAAATTAATCAACAATTTCTCTTCTCTTAAATTTTTAAACACCATACGAATATGCATCATATGCTCCTCCAATGTCTTACTGAAGATCAAAATATCATCTAGGTAAACAATGACAAACTTACCTAGAAATTCTTTCAGAACCTCGTTCATGAGCCGCATGAAAGTGCTCAGTGCATTGGTTAGCCCAAAAGACATGACTAACCACTCATGTAGTCCTTCCTTTGTCTTGAAAATAGTCTTCCATCCATCTCCTTCTCTGATCCGAATCTAGTGATATCCACTCTTCAAATCTATCTTTGAGAAATACACAGCTCCACTCAAACAATCTATAATATCATCCATTCATGGCAATGGAAACCTATACTTGATTGTGATCTTGTTTATTTCCCTAGAGTCTGTACACATCCTCCATTCTCCATTTTTCTTTGGTGCTAATACTGCTGGTACAGCATAGGGACTCAAACTCTCATGGATTAATCCTTTCTGCAACAACTCATGTACTTGTTTGTTCAACTCCTCACTTTCTATAGGTGTCATTCTGTGTGCTACCTTATTTGGAAAACTCACTCCTGGGATCAATTCCATTTGATGACTGATCTTCCTGACTAGTGGTAATCCATCAAGCACATTATCAGATACAATATCCTGAAACTCATTCAACAAATCTACAACTTCTACAAGTACATCTTCTACTTCCTCTTTGCCAACTTTTGGAATTAAAGCAAAACATACATGCTCATGCCTCATACCCTCTAGGAATTTTCTTCCATCAACAAAAGTTATTCTTGCACTACCACATACCTTTTTTTATGTGTCATTCAGTGGCTTTAGCTTATGTCGCACTCCATCCTTTGTCAGGGAATAGGTATTCGCACGGCCATCATGTATGACACATCTATCAAATTGCCATGGTCTACCCAACAACATATGACATGCATCCATAGATATGATATCACACAGTACCTCATCATGGTATCTGCCAATCTTGAACTTTACTACGCATTGTTCATTGACCATGACCTTGTGGTCATCCTGCACTCAGGCAATCCGGTATGGATGTGGGTGTTTCTGTCTCTTGAGCTTCAACTTTGTCACCATCTCTTTTGACACAAAATTGTCAATACTTCTACTATCAATGATCACATCACAACATTTACCCTCACACTTACATCTAGTGCAAAACAAGCTCCTCCTTTGCTCAGGTTCATTCTCTCCACTCAGTAGGACTCTTCTATTAATCAGTGTTTCTCCTCTTTCAGCATCTTCAGAATGTGATGATCTGGCATCTTCATCTACATGTGCAACTCTAGCATGGCCTTCATTTCTCCTATCTATCCTTCCTTGGTGTTGAGGACATTAAAAGGCCCTATGACCTTCTTCTCCACAGTGAAAACATATTCCACGAAAGCCTCTTCTTCTGGATCCTTGTCCTCTTCCTCTTCCTCTCTAATCTCTATTATTCTGATCTTGTAAATGATTGGAATTGTTTCCTCACTAATTCTGACTACTACTGGCCTCATCCTTCTTTCTCAGATCTTCATTTCGGCCTCCATAAGACCATCCACCAGATCTTC